>CANTUR010000086.1:3282500-3670137 GCA_947683625.1 Mallotus nudiflorus | reverse complement strand
GGTTTGCTATCTTATCCACCTATCCTAATTCTTCTCCTACCTAAACTTAACCTATGACCATATGCCATTTTACAATGACCAAAAGACAAGTGTAAGTGACTGTTATACCATCTTCACTAAACTCTCAACCCACTCCATTTCTCTAGGAAAATACACCCTGAATGGCATCATGCCATGTCTAAGAAATAACCAAAAATTTCATAATCCTCTACCAAAAATGAATATAAGTATTTGGCCAATGCAATAGTTGAAATTCTCTGGCTGAGGACACTACTCTCTGAGCTTGGTTTTACAAAATTGCAGTCATCTACAATGTGGTGTGATAACATCAGTATTATTCATCTTTTAGCTAATCTAGTGTTCTATGTTGTACCAAACACACCGAGCTTGACTACCACTTAATTAGCGAAAAAGTCTTGCAGGGTCTTGTTGACATTCAATACATCTCTAATGCTACCCAAATTACCAACATCCTAACCAAAATATTGGGTAGCCCACTTTTTAAAAACATCGAGACAAGCTTCGCCTTTATTCAACCTTCGGCCCAATTTAAAGGGAGTTGTTTACACATGTATATTATATAGTTTGTTATAGTTATTTTAATCACCTATATTTTGTTATCATAACTATCTTATTCACCTTTTATTGTATTTTCATATATATATCTATGTGTGTATGTGTGTGTGTGTATTCGACAACATATAAGAAATCATAATTCATTTTGCTCTACATACTGCTTCCTTTACAAACATTATCAAATATATTAAAATTGCATTTCTTGTAAATGCATGAAGTTATCACATTAACTTCAAATTCTTATGTGCATTAGAATATAAGAATTAAAAATCTTTGTCATCAATTAAAAAATATATCACTTTTATATATATTATCATTATCATTTCACAACTTTGATGTGAAAAAACACATTTTACAAATTTATATACTATTATACGATAAAAAAATTAAATAAATTACCTGTTGTCATGTAGAAACAAAAATTTTTAGTAGTGGGCAATAGAACAACATTGTAAAATATAACCAATTCAACTATATAATTAAATATAAAAATTTCATTTTCTCTTTATTTTATATAATTTTTTTCTACAAATAAGAATTTCTCCTTCCTTATTTTCAAAATTAAATGATTCCATGCAATCTACAACTAATACTGCTGAATAAATGAAACTGTGTAGTGGCTTTATTTGTAAGAAGATGTTATACATGCTTCGTAATAATTAAGTTGTTCATCATTAAACCTTCTTAAATTTTGGACACAATAATCAAATGAGTAACATATATTTGAAACATCTTACCTTTAACTAATAATGTGATATCCCTAACTATTGACCTTAGCAAGTCCTAATTACATTCAAATAGACTTTGATTTTATTGGGAATGAAATTAATACTTCTAACTACTATAATTGAATTGCTCAAGTATAAATACAATCTCTAAAGATTATTTTGGTAATCAAAAAAACTTGTTTATTTATTGTATACTTTCAAGCATTCAATTAAGCACCCTAAACTCTTTCAAAACTTATTTTATTATTGTATACTTTTGTAAGATGTTGGTGAGTGTTAGAATATAAATTCTTATTCTTCTATTTTCTAGGGTTAAGGAAATGGGAAATGAGATTCTATTCTAAAGGAATTGGTTTAAATGTTTATGAGCCTTGCCATTAAAACACATGGAAATTCAATTTTAGTATGAGCCTTGAAAATACTTGTGAAATGATTTTTGAGTTAGCCTTGAAAACTTAAGTTGTAAGGTTTGAGTTGAGCTTAAAAATCAAGTTGTAAAAATCAATCTACAGAAATAGATTATGGTGATTCAAAATCCTAACTTCAGGATAAGTTAAGTGGATACGTAGGATTGTTTAAAATTCCTTTTAATTCTTATTCAAATCTTTTTAATTTCTTATTATGGTTCAATAGTATTATTCATCCCCCCTCTATGACTCTTTCAATTGGTATTAGAGCTTGGATTTTAGGAATTTATTTGCTAGAATATAAGATCATGAGGAGTGAATCTCAAAATATATCTTCACTTAGACCATTCTTTAATGGTAGTGATTATCCTAATTGGAATTCAAAATGGAACTATATTTAGATTGTGATTCCATTAGATTTTAGGAAGTTGTTCTCAAGGGTTAGCAACCACCAAAAACTATCATTGATGGTGTACAAACTACTCTTTCAAGAAGTGATTGGAGCAATGATCAAAAGGAAGAAAACTATAAAAATAAGAAAGCTATGATCACTTTACTCTCTTCCATGACAAGAGAAGAAGGAGGCAAGCTTCAACATTACATTTCAACTAAGGAAATATGGGAGACCTTAAAGAACCATTATAAAGGCAATGTACAAGTAAAAGTAAAAAGGTTCAACTTTATATGTAAGAATATGAACTCTTTAAAATGAAGCCTTAAGAATCAATCACGGAGATGGTAAACTGTCTCAAAGCTGTCCTTACAACCCTCAAGAAACTTGGATAATATTTCTCTAAGGAAGAGGTGAACAATAGGATTCTAAGAATCCTACCTAAGAAGGATTAAAAATCTCAAGTCACTTCAATTGAGGAATCTCAAGACCTTTTTATTCTTTCAACCGATGTGCTTATCGATAAGCTCTTAACATATGAGCCCATAATTAAGCAAAGAGGTGAAGAGCAAGAAGAGAAGGAAGAAAAGAAAATAAGCATAATATTGAAGGTTTCACAAGAAGAAAGTGAAGATGAAAATATTACAGATTCAAATGATGAAGATGGTGATATTCCCATGCTCACTAAGAACTTTAAGAAGTTTTTTAGAAAGAAAAATTTCTTAAGAGCAAAGGAGTTCAATAAGAAGTTTGAAGGAGATGGCAAGAAGAGAACCAAAGAAGTTACTTGCTATGAATGTAAGAAACTAGGACACATCCGAAGTGAGTGCCCCAAAATCAAATTCAAGAACAAAGGAGCAAAGGATAGGAAGAAGGCCTTTAAAGCTACTTGGAATGATTTCTTCGAATCCGAAAAGGAAGAGGAACAACAAGAAGTGGCTAATCATTACTTCATGGCCCTTGAAAATGAAAAAGAGGTGTGCTTGAAATCCACAAGAATGAAAAGCAAATGGTATCTTGATAGTGGATGTTCAAGGCACAAGATAGGGAACAATGAGCAATTCAATAAGCTTGAAGCAAAGGATGGAAGACATGTCATTCGGAGACAATGCCAAAGGAAAGATAGTAGGAATTGGAGAAATAGGTGCTCCTCAATCCTTATCTATACATTAGGTATTGATTATTGATGGTCTTAAATATAATTTACTTAGTATAAGTCAATTATGTGATATAGGAAATAAGGTGACTTTCTATCCTATAAACTACTTTATTAGTAGTCTTAATGAAGATAAAGTAATTTTATTGGTGAAAGAGTCGACAATGTTTATGTTATTGATTTAACAAGATTAATAACAAAGATATCAATGCTTAATGTCTATTTCCCATGGCACGTGGACATGGCAAAAAAGGTTAGGATATGCAAATTTTGAGCTTTCGAATGATCTTTATAAACATGAACTTGTGATTGGATTATTTAAACTTGAATTCTCCAATGATAAACCTTGTGATGCTTGTTAAAAGGGAAAAAAATTCAACTCCTTATTTAAGCTAAAAAAATGTAGTGCGTACTTCTAGACCACTTGAACTTATACATATGGATTTATTTAGACCAACTAAAGTTGCTAGTCTCAATGGAAAGCACTATGCATATGTATTGGTTCAGTGTGTTTCCCTGCTCATAAAAATGATGCATTTAAAGCCTTTGAAAATTTTGCAAAAAGAGTTCAAAAATAAAAAAGTTTTTGTATTTCTTCTATTAGAAGTGATCATGGAACCGAATTTGAAAATTAATTTTTCAAAACCTACTGTAATGAAAATGGTATTTCATATACATTTTCTTCTCATAGAACTCCTTAACAAAATCGGGTAGTTGAAAGGAAAAATAGAACTCTTGTGGAAATAGCTAGAACAATGTTTCATTAGTATAATTTACCTCTATACTTTTGGGCGGAAGCTGTTAACACATCTTGTTATATTTCAAATAGAGTTTTCAAAAGATCAATTTTCAATAAAAATTCTTATGAGCTATCAAATAATGGAAAAACCAAAATTTTATATCTAAGAGTATTTGGATGTAAGTGCTTTATATTAAACACTAAGGATAATATTAAGAAATTTGATTCCAAAGCCGATGAAGGAATTTTCCTAGGCTATTCTATTTCTAGTAAAGCATATAGAGTTTTTAATCAGAGAACTCAATGCATGTTGTATTTGATAAATCAAAATCAATCCTAGAAAGGATGTTCACTAGGAACTTCAAGAAGTTTTTTAGAAAGAAAAATTTCTTAAGAACAAGGGATTTCAACATTAAGTTCGAAGGAGATAGTAAGAAAAGAACCATAAAGGTTACTTGCTAAGAATGTAAAAAATCATGACACATCCGAAGTGAGTGCCCTAAACTTAAATTCAAGAACAAAGGAGCAAAGGATAGGAAGAAGGCCTTTAAAGCTAGTTGGGATGATTCCTTCAAATCTGAAGAGGAAGAGGAACAACAAAAAGTGGCCAATCTTTACTTCTTGGCACTTAATGATGAAAAAAAGGTATGCTTGAAATCCATAAGAATGAAAAGCAAGTGGTATCTTAATAGTGGATGTTCAAGGCACATGACAAGAGACAAGGAGTGATTCAATAAGCTTGATGCAAAAGATGGAAGACATGTCATTCAGAGACAATGCCAAAGGAAATATAATAGGCATTAGAGAAATAGGTAATCCTCAATCCTTATTTATACATCATGTATTGATTATTGATGGTCTTAAATATAATTTGCTTAGTATAAGTCAATTATGTGATATAAGAAATAAGGTGACTTTCTATCCTAGAAATTACTTTGTTAGTAGTATTGATGAAGATAAAGTAATTTTTAGTAGTGAAAGAGTCGATAATGTTTATGTTATTGATTTGAACAAGATTGATAATAAAGATATCAAATGCTTAATGTTTATTTCCCATGACACATGGACATGGCATAGAAGGTTAGGACATGCAAATTTTGAGCTTTTGAATGATCTTTATAAACACAAACTTATGATTGGGTTACTAAACTTAAATTCTCCAAGGATAAACCTTATGATGCTTATTAAAAGGGAAAACAATCCAAGTCCTCATTTAAGCTAAAAAATTTAGTGTATACTTCTAAACCACTTAAACTTATACATATAGATTTATTTAGACCACCTAGAGTTGCTAGTCTCAATGGAATGCACTATGCATATGTATTGGTTGATGACTACTCTAGATTTACTTAGGTGTATTTCCTTACTCATAAGAATAATGCATTTAAAGCCTTTAAAAATTTTGTAAAAAGAGTTCAAAAATGAAAAAGTTTTTGTATTTCTTCTATTATAAGTGATCATGGAACTAAATTTGAGAATGAATTTTTCAAAACCTATTGCAATGAAAATGGTATTTCACATACATTTTCTTCTCCTAGAACCCCTTAACAAAATGGGGTAATTGAAAGGAAAATTAGAACTATTGTGGAAATGGATAGAACAATGCTTGATGAGTAAAATTTACCTCTAGACTTTTAGGCGGAAGCTGTTAACACATCTTGCTATATTTCAAATAAAGTTTTCAAAAGACCAATTTTAAATAAAAATTCTTATGAGCTATGAAAAAATAGAAAACCCAAAATCTCATATATAAAAGTATTTAGATATAAGTGGATGTGACCATGCTGTATTTTCTAGGCCATTCTATTTCTAGTAAAACATATAAAGTTTTTAATAAGAGAACTCTAGTAGTTGAAGAGTCAATTCATGTTGTATTTAATGAATCAAACTCACTTAATACTAGAAAGGATGTTTGTAGTAGTGATGATTTTATAGATGAGCATGTGGATATGATCACTCAAGAGGAAAATACTAGTAAGCCTTTGGATCTTTAAGGTCAAAGTAAGGAGGACAATGAAGATATATCTCAACCCACCTTAAAGGATGAACTTTCAAAGGATTGGCAATTTAAGAAAGCTCATCCTCAAGACCTTATTATAGGTGGTACTACAAAAGGGGTAACTACTATATCTAAACTCATGTCTATTATAAATTTAACTTTCATTTCTCAAATTGAGCCTAAAAACATTGATGATGCATTGAGTGATGAATTTTGGGTTCTTACTATACAAGAGGGGTTAAATAAATTTAAGAGAAACATCATCCTATTATAGGCACCAAATGGGTGTTTATAAATAAGATGAATGAATGTGTCACAACTAGGAACAAAGCTAGACTAGTAGATAAAGGTTATAATCAAGAGGAAGGCATTGATTATAATGAAACCTTTGGTCCTGTTACAAGGTTAGAATTTGTTAAATTGCTACTTTCATTTACATCATACTTGGATTTTAAACTTCATTAAATGGATGTTAAAAGTGCATTTTTAAATGGTTTTATTGGAAAGGAGATATATGTTGAGCAACCTCTGGGTTTTGAAAATTTTATTTCTCCAAATCATGTTTATAAATTTTCAAAAGCATTATATGGATTGAAACAAGCTCTAAGAGCTTGGTATAAAAGATTGAGTAACTTCCTATTAGAGAAAGGTTTCTCTAAAGGAAAAGTTAACACAACTCTTTTCATAAAGAAATCCAAATACGATTTACTTATTATGCAAATATATATTAATAATATTATTTTCAGTGCTACTAACCATTACTTATATGAGGAATTCTTTCAGTTATTGCAAGGAGAATTTGAGATGAGTATGATGGGAGAACTCAAGTTCTTTCTTGGACTTCAAATCAAGCAACATAAAGATGGGATTTTCATCAATCAAACCAAATATGCATGATACATTCTCAAAAAGTTTGGCATGGATGCAGCTAAGACAAGCAAAACTCCAACAAGCACCATAACCAAACTCAACAAGGATGAGAATGGCAAACCTGCTGATGAAAAACGATTTATAGGTATGATCGGATCCCTTTTTATTTAACTTCTAGTAGACCTGATATTATGTTTGCTACTTGCTTGTGTGCTAGATTTTAATCTAGTCCTAGAGAGTCTCATTTGATTACTATCAAAAGATTTTCCAATATCTTTGTATAACAATCCATTTTGGACTTTGGTATCCTAGGAGTTTCTCCTTTAACTTAATTAGCTATTCAGATGCAGACTTTATCGATAGCTTACTAGATAGAAAGAGCACTTTGAAAACTTGTCAATTTTTAGGACAGTGTTTAGTTTCTTAGTTTAATAGGAAACAAGTTTCGATTGCCTTATCCACAGCTAAAGCTGAATATATTACAATAAGTCTTTGTTGTTCACAAGTCTTATGGCAAAAACAACAATTGTTGGACTATGGTATAAAAATTTATCACATTTTTATCAAATGTGACAATACAAGTGCTATAAACCATAGAAAAAATCCCATTCAACATTTTATAACTAAGCATTTAGACATTTGAAATCATTTTTTGCATGATCATGTTCAAGTTAGTGATATCACACTTAATTTTGTTGATATAAAGATATCAACTTGCTGATATCTTCACCAAATCTCTCAATGAAGAGAGATTGAATTTCATTAAACATGAACTAGGCATGATTGATCGTTCTAGTCTATCTTGATTTTATGTTAAAATTACTATATTAATGATTGTTTCATTTAAGTTTTCTTTTTGTTTATTTTTGTTATATAACGCTTGTTCATTAATATTTTTTTTTGTATTTTATTAATTACCTTCATTTTACTTATGTAAAATCATGTAGTGTTTATTTAAATTATGTTAATTATTTTAAATTTGATCTTCTTTTATTTTTTAAAATATTTTGCAAAATCATTATTTTTATTTTTATTCTTCCTATTTTCAAAATTAATAATTAATTAATGAAACTTTTATTCAATTAATTAATTATTTTAATTTTTAGCAAAAGATATCCTTCCTTAAATGAGTTCATTTCATATAACTCATTTAATCCTTCACAATATCTCATAATTAATTGAAAATAAAATACAATTAATCTGTATGGACTTATTTGTAAAATATTTTGGACTTAATTGTAAACAATTTACAATCTTTTATTGTTAAGGACTAAGTCTCGACCGAGATCATATTATGTCCCAATCAAGACATTATTCTATTAATTCTCTATTTTTACACATAACTGATCCTGAATGATATCTCGATCAGGATATCACTCGGGAAATCATGTCCTGATCGGGATGAGAGCATGTCCTGACCGAGACATTGATCCTTATAGGATTAGGATTCCACATCTTATCACTTATTTGACTTCCTAATCATAATTAGGAACAATTTTTGAGGTTCCTATTCTATTCAAATTCAAATTTTGAACTATTTCTAACCCAAATCTCTTGCCTATAAATAACATCCTATTTCTACTTAATTTTTCACCCAAACAATATTCCCTTTCTCTATAATTTTCCTCTTATATTTTTCAACTATCTCTCCAAGGCACCTAAAAAACCAAACAAGATTCCTTCTTCTTCTGAAGATCCTCCTTCAAAGAAGGATAAACCTAAAAGAACACACTCTCCATTCTCATATTGTTCTCAAGATTTCAAAAAGAGAGTATCACAATTCCAAAAGAAAGTCTTTATTCTTTCAAGATTCATGGATGAACCTACTCTCAAAGAATTTTATTGCTATGATGAAGTTAAGGATCTTCTTTTAAAAGATGGGATATATGATTTTTCTTTCTCACATTTTCCATTTTATCCTTCTATCATTATTGAATTTCTTTCATCATACACTCTTCGTTCTGTCAAGCATGATGATGTTATTCCTTACTTCTCTAATAAATTCAAATTGGGAGGAAGAGATCACTTAATGACACATCAAGACTTTGATACTCTTTTTGCTTTTTCCTTAAAGGAACACATTCAAGTTAACCATCATTAGCTTACCTCTTCTTTTTAGGATGAAATTAAAGCTCCAAATGCTCCTCAAATCTCTGCTAAATGTACTAAAGCCTCACACATAAAATCTAAAGCACTTTGGTATGTTCATCGCTTCATTACCTATTCCATTAATGGTAAAGCTCTTTTCAATGAAACTCTTTCTCTTAATGATCTTTTCATTCTCTATTGCCTTTTTTATGATGAAAAGATTACTTTAAGGAGATTTTTACAATGGAGAATTTGGCTAATTAGTGATAGAAACATTAGTACAATTTGTATTAGTGGAATTATCACAAAGTTAGCCAAATTCTTCAATATTAATCTTAATCCTCTACCCTCTACCAAGCCTATACTTCTTTATAAGTCATTCATTAAAAAATCCAAACAATTCACCTCTATTAATGGAGTTTGGATTTGGAAACATGACCTTGGAGCAAGTGAAAATATTGAAACTATGTTTCAAGAATTAAAAGAGCAAGATGGTCAAGACATTAGGGAAGAAGAACAAACTCATAATGCTGCTTTAAGGAAAAGGACAAGAAATGAAGGTACATCGACTTAAGATGCTCAAGCTCAAGATAATGAACCTCTTTGGGTAGGACATATCTTTGAATGCATGTCCTTGATGGAATCCAACTTTAATTCTCGCTTTGATGAAGTTGAATCCTATTTCAATATGTGTTTCAATCAAATTGATGACAACATTGCTCATCTTCAACAAGATGTTCATCATATTTATGAGCAACAAGGCTATACTAAAACATATCCTCCTCCTCCTTCATCTCCTCCCCTAGAATATATAGTATATGTACTTTTTGCTTATTTTATTTTTAGTATCTATTTAATTTATTTTCCATATATGAGCCTTTCGCTGTTAGTTTTTTTTTTTTGGCTCTTTTTTTATCAATTTATGTTTAGTTTTAGTTTATTTTGAGTATTTTATCTATGCGTTGGATGACTTTTCTTTATAAAATAAAAGCTTTATTTTCAAATTTCTCTATTATTCATTCTTTTTATTATTTGACAAAAGGAGGAGAAATAATTTGAGTTTGCATAAGTATTTAGTTACTTTCGTGCATAAGTACTTTTGACAAAGAATGTGTTTATGTTTATAACTTTGTGATAGTGTATCCTTAATATCAATTTTTTTCTTTCTTCTTATTCCATTTTTATTATTTAAAATAAAGGGAGAGAAAATTGTTTGAATATTACTTTTGCATAATTTTGTTCATGGATACATAGTAAGTGTGGCTAGCCTTGTTTTACTTACTTTGTTTATGCTTGCCATAAAATTAATAAAGATTTGGTGCATCTTTGTTTTTCATTATTTTGGTTCTTGATCTTTTAATTCCTCTAGGATTTTTTTCCTTTTAGTTCTTTTCCCTTTATATATCTATCTTTTATTTTTGTCTTTGACAAAGGGTAAGAAGATGCTATGAAATAATTATGCTTAGTGTTTACATTTGTAATATGCTAAGTGTCACATAATCGTGTATAATTAGCTAGCTAAGCTCTATATGATCATATGATAGTTAAGTTTATTAAGCTTCAACATAAGTACTATATGCACTATTTTTGTGATGCATTTTAGTAGCACTATGTAGATATATGTTTGAAATTATTTCATGCATAATGCCTAACATTTTTATTTTTTATGTTTTAACATATTTGTTATGCTAGGCCATAATTCTCTCATGATATATATTATATTTTTGGCATGAAGAGTAAATTATAAATTTATATTTCTTGATATGTCCATATTTATAGGGGGAGAAACAAATAATTTATTTGATTTCAATTGATATCATCATTATTATCACAATTGTTATCTACCATACACTTCACTCTATTATTTTTTATCAAACTCAAAATAATTTTGTCAAAATAAAAAAAAAAGGGAGATTGTTGACCTTAGCAAGTTATCAATCTTGATTTTAATATTAACAAACTTAACAAACTTAATTTTCTACAACTAATATGTTTTCTTTAAGTGTGTATAAGTTTGGAATAATTTAGAAGTCAAAATAATAATGAACTATCATAGAAAAATCATCTCAGAAAGACATCACAAGCACTATCTCGATCAGACTCAACATAGGGACTAAATTGCTCAAAATAGTGCAAATCATATCATTCTAGACTGGGACTAAAGTAGTCCCCATCGGGACTAAGGCAAGCAAACTTTAAGATAAAATTTTTTGCAGAACTGATCTCATTCCAATATTCGAACCAAGACCGTGCCTGAGATAAGGTGGTCCTGACCGGGACAAGGTGATCCTGGCAAGGACTAATGCAAAAATTCAAATACAATGGTTTGTAATGACTAATCAATGCTTGTACTGTTTAGGACTGATGAAATCCCAACCGGGACTTGACAAATTACAACTCAAAAGTCCAAATCACATTCAAATGGACTTTGATTTTGTTGGGAAAGGAATTATTGCTTCCAAAAACTCTAATTGAATTGCTCAAGTATAAATATAACCTTTGAAGGTTATTTTGGTAAGAAAAAAACTTGTTTACTTATTATATACTTTCAAGCATTCAATTAAGCTCTTTAAACCCTTTAAAAATTCATTTTATTATTGTATACTCTTATAAGAGTTGGTGAGTGTTAGAATAGAAATTCTTATTCTTATATTTTCGGAGGTTAAGGAAACAAAAAGTGAGATTCTATTCAAAAGGAATTGGTTTAAGTGTTTAGTCATTAAAACACTTGAAAAATTATTTTAGTTTGAGCCTTGAAAACACCTGTGAATTGGTTTTGAGTGAGCCTTGAAAACTCAAATTGTAAGGTTTGAGTTGAGCCTAAAACTTAAGTTGTAAAAATCAATCTAGGGAAATAGATTGTGGTGATTCAAAATCATAACTTGGGTATAAGTTAGGTGGAGATGTAGGATTATTGAGAATCTGAACTTCTTAAATTCTTGTGTTCATCATTCTTCCTTCTCAACATTCATTTTAATTCTTGTTCAAATCTTTTTAATTCCTTATTATTATTTGATAGACCTATTCACCGCCCCCACCCCCCCTCCAGGACTCTTCACTAACCTTATAAGTCTATATTTTTATGTCGATAAGGATTATGATGTTAATTAGATAAGAATAAGTCTTGAAGGAGTTGGAAGAAATTTGTGGACATGAGTTTGAAGATGGAGAAAAGGAGAGGCGGCAGCCATTCAAGTTGCCATCACAAAAAGAATAAATAAAATAAAGTTGCATTTCGTCCTACCTCAACCTTTATTACAACCCATCATCTTATTCTTTAATTGATCATCAATAGATAAAACTTCTAAATCTAATTCTCTCAACAAAATCTTTTCCCACATCAAAATCTCATGGCTAATAGACAATATAGCCATAAGACAAAAAGATTAATATCTAAAATACATTACTAGCCACAAGAATAAATTGCAGCTAATTTTATAAAATTTTAGTCACAATAATTAAATTCTTGCCAATTAACAAAATACAAATGTGAAACTAAAAACATTTCAGTCCAACATTGAAAACAAACAATAAAAAACATTTTTCTTCCTATTATAAATAGAAATCATTAATTTTTTCTATAAAAAAAAAACTTTTTTGTTTTCTTTTATATTAAAAGACTTGTATATAATTTAAAATAAACTAAAATTTAAATTTTAAAATGAAAAAGGATAAACTAAAATTTAAATTTTAAAATGAAAAGGGATGTTAGATTGTATTATTATCTCCATATATTTATTCCTACATATATATTTTATTTGCTACAAAATAGTACTTTTGTGGCTAATAACTAAAGTATTTTACTACACAATTTATTTGCTACAAATTTTTTTGTAGAAATTAAAATTTTAATATTTTTTTACAATTAATTTTATTATCATAAGTTGTGTAGTTAAAAATGTAAAAATTAGCTACACGACACTTAAAATTCATAGCTAACTTTTAGCTACGCCATTTTTTCCTACGAAGTAGTTAAAAGTTATAGATTTATCCACAAATCATTCTAAAGTTATATGTAACAATTGTTGTAAGGTACGTATGACCATCAATACTATACATTTGGACTACTCAACGTTATCATGCGTCCAGTGTGTTTGTAATTCAGCATAATGTTCAGGATACGTATTTAATGAATGTATGGAATGAGTTCTCATAAACATTCTTTTAATTATTTTAGAAATTGTCTTGACTAAATCATCATTTATTTTTAAATTGATACGCATATTATATAAATACAACAGCTTTTCAGCTATTATTAATGTAATTTCTTTTCATGTGAATATATTAATAGTAAATAGCAGTTGTTTTTGTTTTTTTTAATATCTTTACTCATTCACAAAGTATTTTATACTCACCCTCTCATTTTTAATTTTTCTCAGATGCATTGGAGCATCAGTAGTAATGCTTTGGGAGTCGTCTATCTCATGTTTGTTTTCAAATGCCTAAAAGAGATTATGCCAACAACTTGGATATGTTGTCCTTATGGCATGTACTTAAGATGTTTATGAGTATAAAAATATGTTCATAATATTGTGATTAATAATAGTAATAGAGAACTTGGAGTGTAACCAATAAATAAAACTTAAAGTATATCTCAGACATTAACCTTGGAGTTTTAAATATAAATTTATGTTTAATTCTTATGTTGTGATAATTAATAAAAGCATTTTAGCAAGTTTTAACTAGATATTAGATTGTCGCACCCGCTCATTAACTACTAGAGTAAGCATGATAAATAAAAATCTAGCATGTGCATCTATGTTATAAATTTAACAATTGCACCCAGATACATTATTAAAATGTTTTAATAAATAACAATAGTATTTAAAATATAAATGCGGGACATTATTTTACTTTTTTTTTAAGACTAGCATTAATTTTACTTGTGACTATCATTTCAATTAATTTAGCATATTATAAAGCTATTAATATTTTTCAAATACAATATATTATTTATTATTTTAATTCAATAGAATATTTTTTTTCATAATAACTATTTTTCTTAAAACTTTTGTATATAACATTAGTACATTTCAAAATATAAATTTATTATTTCATTATTTTTATTATTTTAATATAATTTTGCCTATGATAAAAAAATAATTTAAAATAATAATTTAACAAATTAAAAAAATAAAAAATAAGAAAGAAGAAGAAATGGCAGTTTCTCAATATTCAATGGAACCATAACCTAAGACTCTTGTATGCCTGTAAGCGTCAAGATACCTCAATCACAGTAAATTACTAATGCCATAGCATAATTCATCAAGTATTCAAGCAGTACTGACAAATCTATTCAAAAATCAAACAATCTCAACGACAAAATGTGTGATTAACAATTGAAAAAAAAAAATCAAGACCAAACAGTTGATCATAATGGTACTCATGAACGAGACTGATGATGATCGAATCAGCCTAAACTTTCTTCATGAAAGTTGTACATAATTGTCTCATATTTCCATAAAAATTTGAATTATCTCAATTGACCATCTGTAGCTCAAGATATTGCTGAAATACTAAGACCTGTGCAACTTAAAACGAAAGCTGCATATGCTACTTTAACTAAAGATTTGCATACACAAAAGAGCTCAGATTTTGACAAATAAACTCAATTCAGAAAGCTTGATATGTCTATTTCAAATGTGAAGAAGATCGTTTTCTCATTATGAAGCTTTAAAGATTTCAAAAAGCTCTTTGAATTTCAGAGGTCGAATTTAGCCCAAAATATCACTATATGCCAAAAGTGTATATGTTTGGTATATAATTCCCTACACACTTAGTTGAAATCATTATTATCAAAATTATTTATCAAAATCCAAAATTATGAGTTTTATCATGCAAATGATCAGCAAATACTACACACTTGGACTGCTCAGCATCATCATGTGTCCAATGTGTTAGCAATTCAGCATAATCTTCGGGATATGTATTCAATGAATGTATGAAATGAGTTCTTATAAACATTCTTTTAATTATTTTATAAATTGTGTTGACTAAATCATCATTAATTATTAAATTGATACGCATATTAGATAAATACAACAAGTTTTCAACTATTATTAATGTAATTTCTTTTCATGTGAATATATTAATAGTAAATAGCATTTGTTCTTGTTTTTTTAATATCTTTACTCATTCAATGAATATTTTATACTCACCCTCTCATTTTCAATTTTTCTCAAATGCATTGGAGCAACAGTAGTAATGCTTTGGGAGTCGTCTATCTCATGTTTGTTTTCAAACGCCAAGAAGAGATTCTGCCAACAACTTGGATATGTTGTCCTTATGGCATGTACTTAAGATGTTTATGAGTATAAAAATATGTTCATAATATTGTGATTAATAATAGTAATAGAGAACTTGGAGTGTAACCAATAAATAAAACTTAAAGTATATCTCAGACATTAACCTTGGAGTTTTAAATATAAATTTATGTTTAATTCTTATGTTGTGATAATTAATAAAAACATTTTAGCAAGTTTTAACTAGCTATTAGATTGTCGCACCCGCACATTAACTAGTAGAGTAAGCATGATAAATAAAAATCTAGCATGTGCATCTATGTTATAAATTTAACAATTACGCCCAAATACATTATTAAAATATTTTAATAAATAACAATAGTTTTTAAAATATAAATGCAGGACATTATTTTACTTTTTTTTAAGACTAGCATTAATGTTACTTGTGACGATCATTTCAATTAATTTAGCATATTATAAAGCTATTAATATTTTTCAAATACAATATATTATTTATTATTTTAATCCAATAGAATTTTTTTTTTTCATAATAACTATATTTCTTAAAACTTTTGTATATAACATTAGTACATTTCAAAATATAAATATATTATTTCATTATTTTTATTATTTTAATATAATTTTGCCTATGATAAAAAATAATTTAAAATAATAATTTAACAAATTAAAAAAATAAAAAATTAGAAAGAAAAAGAAATGGCAGTTTCTCAATATTCAATAGAACCATGACTTAAGACTCTTGTACGCCTGTAAGCCTCAAGATACCTCAATCACAGTAAATTACTAATGCCATAGCATAATTCATCAAGTATTCAAGCAGTACTGACAAATCTATTAAGAAATCAAACAATACTGACAAATCTATTCAGAAATCAAGCAATCTCAACGACCAAATGTGTGATTAACAACTGAAAAAAAAAAAATCAAGACCAAACAGTTGATCATAATGGTACTATGTGTAGATTAATGATTAATATATGGTAAAGTTGTGTAGCAGCTAGCAAGTGTCCATAAGAAGACGAAAATTCAAAGAACGATAGAAATAAAAATATTGAAAGTGCAGCAAAAGCAAATGATTATCATCAACGATGCTAATGTTTCTCAATCCTTAGGCAGTATCAGAGAACAAATCGTCCATGGACATTGAGAACTGAACTTCATATAACAGATCAGCAACAGACAGACCATCTTCATCAACAGAAAATCCAAGATCCACGTCGGAAGTAGCACTGATGGCAGAGTTCTTTTCACCAGAAATGGCCATCAAACCATACTCATCCCGATAACCTAGCAATTCACCACCTGATGCAGCAGATACAGTGCAGACCCCATCAGGACCAATTTCTTGTTCTCCAAGTAAGTCACCCCTGAATTGGTCATCAGCACTCGCAACCAAATCAAACGTAGTCAAATCGTGATCGCAAGCCCAAAATTCATTGCTCTGTTCAGCAAGTTGATTGCAGACCCAATTAGAAGGGAACATAGGGAACCCATCATCAGCATTGGCAACCAAATCAAACCCACTCAGATGATCGTTACAAATGAAAAATTTATTTCCCTCTTCAGCACCTACAATGCAACTCCCACTCCCATTAGAATCGAATTCTTGCTCTTGGAATGTAATAGCCTTGAACCGTTTTTCAGACGAAACCACCTCAGAACTAGCACTCTGCCTCTTCCTCTTATCTCCATTATCACCGTTCTTTCTAAGTTGGCATAAGACCCAGTTGGTGGTGAAATTAGTAAGGCTAAATTCAATCATGATCCAACAAGATTGTTTCGTAGAATTTTTTTCTCTATAATTAAACCTTTTCTTTTTGGCTTTTACCACCATCTCTTTAGCACCATCTCCATCAACCATACTTATTACTTTAGTTTTGACAGAGGTACCAGTATCCTCACCATGCCACTTACCCGAGCCGATGCTTCGTAAGAAATTTGAAGCCGTCGCCTTCTTCTTCTTCAATTCGGTGAAAAAGTAAAGATCACCCTTTGTTAACAACCTATTACCGCTGAATTGATCCCATAATTCCCATGGTTCTCTGCTGCCGTACAAATCGCAATCAGGAACGATCAGCTTCTGCACAGGAGAGAGTCCACCGTTGAGTTTCTTGAAGAGATAGTCTGCAACTAACTCTTCATCAGTTGGATAAAACCTACAGCCCATAGGAATTGAGTCCCAAACTTCATGAATTGAACCCATCTGCAATTTTTGATTAGGAATTTGGATATCTTCTATCAAATTCATGAACGAGAAAATTATCTCTCTATATTGTGTTTGGATGGATATCAGAAATCAGAATTAGGGTATTGGTTTCGGAAATCAGAAATCAGCAATCAGAATTAGGGTTTTGGATTAGGTTTTGGGTTTCAATCGATGGATAAGAAGTGAAGAGGATGCAAAGTGAAGGAGGAGCCAAACAGAGCGCGGGAAAGTTATCTGTTTGGATGGAAAATTAAAGTTTTCTGTTCACTCTGACGCGCTCTCTTTCTCTCTCTATGCACAAAAGTCGGTTTAGTAATAAACTTATAATTTATTTTTAATATTATTATATAATCTTTATTATACTTAATTTTTATTTTATAATAATAATTATTATTATTATTATTATTTTTATTTTTATTTTTATTTTTATTTTTATTTTTATTTTTATTTTTATTTTATATCTGCATTTTAAAGTAATTTTTATTTAATTATTAATAATAAAAAGCATTTACATATTTTCCTTTTAGGTACTATAAAATTATTTACAACTATATTTTGTTACATTTCGATTCATTATATGAATTGCTAACTTAATTTGACACTTCTGATATACTGAAGGAAAATATATATATATATATATATATATACAAGCCATTCTTTTTTTTAGTTAAACTTTTTTTTTGCTTAAAAATTATAAATGTCTTCTTAATTTATTTCTCCTTTTTTTCTATTATTATAAATTTTCAAATTTTCTATTCTTTACCACAATCTTATTAATTAAAGTTTTTTAATTAATTATTAAACAAGTTGTTTATATAATTTTTGGTAATTACATTACGAAATCATTTATAAATAAAAATAAAAATCTAAATTAATATTGATATTGATATTTTTTTTGATAGAAATATAGAAATTACTGCTCAAATTGCAATAAAAGGGACCTATACAGCTATTATAATCTAATTACAACTTTAAAAATATTACTCTTGTTGAGTGGAATTATTATTTTAATGACAATTAACTCTATAGTGTTTTTAATTAAACGAAATGGTTCATAAAGTGGCTTTATTTATAAGAAGATGCTATACATGCTTTGTAATAGACTCTTCAATTTTTAACTTGGATATTTCAATCATGCTTTATAATGCACATGGTTTGTAAGAAGATGCTATATTATTTTTTCCATGTACTTTACATTCAATTGTTACCTAGATGAGTAGTACATATTTTGCAAGTTTATGTTCATGTAATTAAAATATAACACGTATATGTATGTTACAAAACTAGCTAGTGAGTGTCTACATTTTTGGAATTGATGTTTTTAGAATAGAAAATAATTTCTTCTTAATAAAATAATTTCATAGAAGTTTTGCTTGATCGATTATAAGTGACATAAGAAAAAGAAAATAATAAAATAAGTTACAATGATATATTTACAAATAATTAATTCTTTATATTTATTTTTGTAGCCTTGCTTTATAATTCGGTGGAATTAGATGATTTGAGCAATTACAGTGGTAATAATTCTTTAATAAAAAAATTGCTAAAAGAATTTTAGTAATCATAATATTATTTTAAAGATTAAGTCTTGTACTATATAGAGATCACTATAGCACTTGATATGGTGTATGTACCACTCAACATAATAGCTTGTCGAATATCCTCTCTTTAGACCTAAGTATAGGCTTGCTCGATAGTAGGAAATTATCGTATTTACATTATATCACTTTGAACTTTGACTAGTCAGTCATCTAACCCATCTAGGAAAATATAGACCTTATCTTCCACAACCATCAGAAACAAACCCAAATTTCAGAAAAAGGTGGACTGAAAATGCGGTGGTAAAGGGATGGCTAATTAATTCTATGGATCCAAAACTAATTGGAAGCTATATTAGATTTCCAACGGCAAAGGCAATATGGGATGCTATTGCAACAACATATTCTGACGGCACTGACACCTCATAAGTCTACAATCTCAAGAGAAAAGTGACACAACTCAAACAAGATGGGGGACCAATTGAGACATATTACAACACTCTTCAAGGCCTTTGGAGAGAAATTGATTTTCGACATCCAAATCCTATGCGGTTTGAAGCTGATATACAGAAATATAACTCTATAATTCAAGAAGACAAGGTTTGTACATTTATGGATGGACTTGATGATCGTTTGGATAAGATTCGAGCTGATGTACTTCAACTCCAACCTTTTCCAACAATTGAACAAGCTGATGCCCATGTTCGTCAGGAAGACCTGAGATAAATGGTAATGTTATCAAAAAAAGAGACCATATCCAGCATGGTAATTATATCAAAAGGAGGACCGAAATCACAACAACAACCTTCACTTCAGGTAATATCAAGCAATTCAATGAAGCCAAAGAACCGAGCTGATGAAGGAGGCTGACGAAGGAGGCTACACATACTGTGGGAATATGAAACACACTAAAGACACATGTTTCAAGCTTCATGGATATCCGGACTGGTGGCATGAACTCAAGGAAAAGAAAAAGCGTGATGGCGGATGTGTTGCACTTGTTAATGCTAAAAGCAATACCCTAAATGAACCTCACCTCTCTCTTATATCTCAAAATATATCTTTACTAGCTGCAGTAAATTGTTCTTTAGCTTATAATGAATCTTGTAATCTGAGATGGATTATTGATTCAGGGGCAACTGATCACATCACTTTTGATTCATAAGATTTTACTGAAACAACTCAACCCAGGCGAACACATATTACTAATGCAAATGCTCTCCAATATCCAGTTACAGGGGCTGGAAGAGTGGCCTTCTCGTATGCTCTTTCTTTATCAAATACTCTACTTGTTCATACTCTTTCAAATAAATTATTATCGGTAGGACAAGCTACCGAAGAATTGAACTGTTGTGCACTAATCTATCCTAAATTTTGCTTGTTTTAGGATATTCTCACAAAGGAGATTATTGGTTGTGGTACTAAACGAGAAGGGCTTTACTACATGGATGACTTCAGTATTGGTTGGGCAAATAATGTTGGTCGAAATGGTGATAAAGAAAGGGAAGTTTGGTTATGGCATCATAGATTAGGACACCCATCGTTTCCCTACATAAGACACTTGTTTCCAAGTTTGTTCTCCAACTTAAATGATACAATTTTAAAATGTAAAAATTGCATTTTAGCTAAAAGTCATCAAGTTTCTTATCCAATAAATTCAAAAAGATGTGAGACATTATTTATGTTAATCCATTCTGATGTTTGGGGACCAACCCCTATCTCAATTTCTTCAGGCATTAGATGGTTTGTGATTTTTGTGGATGATTGTACATGTGTGACTTGGCTATACTTGATGAAAAATAAAAATGAGGTAACATGAATTTTTCAAGTTTTTCATGCTATGATACAGATTCAATTTTCTGCCAAACTTTAGATCTTTTGCTCAAATAATAAAGGAGCATTTGACAACAAGGAAATGCAAGACTATTTTCGAACACCTGGGATATACCATAAGACAACGTGTTCCCAGACACCACAATAAAATGGTGTCATGGAAAGGAATAATAGACATATTCTAGAGACCACTCGGGCTATCTTAATTGCAGTGAATGCACCTCGATGGTATTAGACAGATGCAGTTACGACTGTTGTTTACTTATTGAATCAAATGCCTTCTAGATTATTAAATTTCAAGACCCTATTACAAGCTCTTGCACATCATGTGCCACTTCCTTCGGTTCTCATGTTGTCTCCAAAAATATTCGAATGTGTAGCATATGTTCATTTCCACAGAAATCAGAGAACAAAACTTGATCCATGTGTAGTTCACTACATCTTCTTAGGCTATGCCACACATAAGAAGGGCTACCGATGTTACGATCCTACCACCAGGAGTCTTTATGTCACCATGGATGTCACTTTCCTTGAAATAGAATATTTTTTTCAGTGCCAAGTTCCAATTCTTCTCCTCAGAGGGAGATGACTGATGAAGAACAGAATAAGAATAGTTGGGAAAATTGGCCATGTTTTCAAGAAAATATGGAGATGGTTAGAATTGACAGTGTAGAATTGTCTACAACTAAAGACATGCCTTCGGCAACGCAAAATGGAAAAAGTGATGAAAAAGAGAATGGGCAAGAACATGAGCAGCCTCTTCTTGATTTAGTACCAACCGACTAGCCTCCTGAGAATAATCTTGATCAGGTACAATGTTCAAGTCCCTCTTGTAATAATATTGAAGATACTTTTGTTGGATACAACTTACCTTTCAGGTATAATCATGGCAAGCTACCAAGTCAATATTCATCAAATCATAAAGAGGGGAGAAGTAAGTATCCAATTGCTAATAATGTTAGTACTAAAAGACTATCACAACCTCTAAAGACCTTTGTGCATTAGCTTTCCTCTGAGCACATTCCAAATACAGTGCAAGAAGCTTTGAATGAGCCCAAATGGACCCAAGTAATCCATGAAGAAATGACAGCTCTAGAGAAGAACAATACTTGGAAACTCGTTCCTCTACCTGAAGGGAAGAAAATGGTAGGATGCAAATGGGCTTTCTCAATCAAATACAAGGTTGATGGTACAATTGATAGGTACAAGGCGAGACTCATTGCAAAAGGGTACATGCAATCATATGGCATAAATTATCAAGAAACATTTTCACTAGTGGCAAAATTAAACACAGTCAGGGTACTATTGTCAATCGCTGTAAACTTGGACTGGTCACTTCATCAATTTGATGTGAAAAATGTGTCCCTTCATGGGAACCTTGAGGAAGAAGTATACATGGATGTTCCACTAGGCTTTGTTGCTTCTTAAAATGTGGTATGTAGGTTACAGAGAGAGTTATACAATATAAAATAGTCACCAAAGGCTTGGTTTAGATTATTTACTTTGGCTATGAAGAGATGTGATTTTAAGCAAAGCAATTCAGATTATACCTTATTCTTAAAGCATCGAGGAGAGTTGGTAACTGCTCTCTTGATCTATGCCGATGATATGATAATCACAGGAAATGATGATGCAGAAATTGCAAGCCTCCAAGAACATTTAGCAAGAGAATTCGAGATGAAAGATCTTGGAGGCCCTAAATTTTTTTTTGGAAATTGAAGTGGCTCGATCAAGTCAGGGAATATTTCTCTCACAAAGAAAATATATTCTTAACCTGTTAGCTGAAACAGGGATACTTGACTGCAAACCTGCAGACACACCAATAGTCCAAAATCACAAGTTAGGAGAATACCTAGACCAGATACCTACCAACAAAGAAAGATACCAGTGTCTTGTAGGGAAATTGATTTATCTATCACACACAAGGCTGGACATTGCTTATGCTATGAGTTTAGTAAGTCAGTTTATGAATAATCCAAGTGAAGAACACATGGAATCTATAGTTTGGATTCTTTGATATTTAAAATCATCTCCAGGGAGAGGGCTCATGTTTAGGAAGCATAATCACTTGGATATTTATGGTTACACTGATGCATATTGGATCGGCAGCATCACAGATAGAATATCCACATCTGGTAATTTCACATTTGTTGGAGTAACTTGGTCACTTGGAGAAGTAAGAAGCAAAAGGTGGTTGCATTATCTATTGCAGAGGCTAAATTTCGTGGCATGGCTAAAGGACTTTGTGAACTTCTTTGGTTAAGGGAACTGTTAAAAGAAATTAGTCACTCATTTGTATCAACTATAAGATTATTTTATGACAATAAAGCAGCTATAGAAATTGCACAAAATCCAGTCCAACATGATAGGACCAAACATGTTGAAGTAGACTGACATTTTATCAAAGAAAAGCTTGAGGCAAAGATAGTTCAATTCCCATTCATAAGATCAAAAGTGTAGCTGACAGATATCCTTACAAAAGCTGTTTCAAGTAAGGTATTTTATAGTTCTCTAAACAAGTTGGGCATCGAAGACATCCATGCACCAACTTGAGGGGGAGTGTTGGCATGAGCTGTCAATTAGGATTCATTCTAATTTTAGTCAATCAGTCCCTAAAATCATGTATCACCATTATCTCAGCCTAGACTCATATATATAGATGTTTCTTTCCATAATTAGTAGCCTTGTATCTATTATAAATACAGAAACTTGTATTCAATAATAGTATCGAATAATAAAAAAAATAACCAGAATACCATTTTCACAAATTGGCCATCAAACCATACTCATCCCGATAACCTAGCAATTCGCCACCTGATGCAGCAGATACAATGTAGACGCCATCATAACCAATTTCTTGTTCTCCAAGTATGTCACCCCTGAATTGGTCATCAGCACTCGAAACTAAATCAAATGTAGTCAAATCATGATCGTAAGCCCAAAATTCATTACCCTGTTCAGCAAGTTGATTGTAGACCCAATTAGAAGGGAACATAGGGAACCTATCATCAGCATTGGCAACCAAATCAAACCCACTCAGATGATCGTTATAAGTGAAAATTTATCGCCCCCTCTAAGACTCTTTCAATTAGTATTAGAGCTTGTATTCTAAGAACTTAATTGCTAGAATACAAGATCATAGGGATTGAATCTCAAAATATATCTTCAATTAGACCATTATTTGATGGCAGTGATTATCCTCATTGGAAATTTAAAATGGAACTATATTTCGATTATGATGCCATTAGACTTTGGGAAGTTGTTCTCGAAGGTTGACAACCTCTAAAAACTATTATTGATGATGTACAAACTACTCTTTGAAGAAGTGATTGGAGCAATTATTAAAAGGAAGAAAACTAAAAAAAATAAGGAAGTTATGATCACTCTACTCTCTTCCATGACAAGAGAAGAAGGAGGCAAGTTTCAACATTACATTTCAGCCAAGGAAATGTTGGAGACCTTGGAGAACCATTACAAAGGCAATGTACAAGTAAGAAGCAAAAAGGTTCAACTTCATATGCATGAATATAAACTCTTAAAAATAAAGCCTCAAGAATCAATCACAGAGATGACAAACCATCTCAAAGCTCTCCTCATAACCCTCAAGAAGCTTGGAAAACATTTTTCCAAAGAATAAGTGATTAATAAGATTATAATAATCTTATCTATGAAGGATTGGAAATCTTGAGTTACTTCAATTAAGGAAGCTCAGGACCTCTCTACGCTCTCAACCAATGTGCTTATTAGTAAGCTCTTGATATATGAGCTTATAATTAAGCAAAGAGGTGAAGAGCAAGAAGAGAAGGAAGAAAAGAAAAAGAACATAGCACCTAAAGGTTTCACAAGAAGAAAGTGAATATGAAAATATTAAAGATTATAGTGATGAACATGGTGATATTGCCATGCTTACTAGGAACTTCAAGAAGTTTCTTAGAAAGAAAAATTTCTCAAGAACAAGGGACTACAACATCAAGTTCAAAGGAAATGGCAAGAAGAGAACAAAAAAGGTTAATTGCTATAAATATAAGAAATTAGGACACATCAGAAGTGAGTGCCCTAAACTCAAATTCAAGAACAAAGGAACAAAGGATTGGAAGAAGGCCTTTAAAGCTAATTGGGATGATTCCTTTGAATCTGAAGAGGAAGAGGAACAATAAAAAGTGGCCAGTCTTTGCTTCTTAGCACTTGAAGATAAAAAAAAGAGGTGTGCTTGAAATCCAAAAGAATGAAAAGCAAGTGGTATCTTGATAATGGATGTTCAAGGCACATGACAGGAGACAAGGAGTAATTCAGACAAGCCTTTACATCATGTATTGGTTGTTGATGGTCTTAAACATAATTTGCTTAGTATAAGTCAATTATGTGATATAGGAAATAAGGTGACTTTCTATCCTAGAAATTACTTTTTTAGTAGTCTTGATGAAGATAAAGTAATTTTTAGTAATTGAAAAGACGACAATGTTTATGTTATTGATTTGAACAAGATTGATAACAAAGGTATCAAATGCTTAATGTTTATTTCCCATGACACATAGACATGGCATAAAAGGTTAGGACATGCAAATTTTGAGCTTTTGAATGATATTTATAAACATGAACTTATGATTGGGTTACTAAACTTGAATTCTCCAAGGATAAACCTTGTGATGCTTGTTAAAAGGGAAACAATCCAAGTCCTCATTTAAGCTAAAAAAATGTAGTGTCTACTTCTAAACCACTTAAACTTATACATATAGATTTATTTAGACCAACTAGAGTTGCTAGTCTCGATGGAATGCACTATGCATATGTATTGGTTAATGACTACTCTAGATTTACTTAGGTGTGTTTCCTTACTCATAAGAATGATGCATTTAAAGCCTTTGAAAATTTTGCAAAAAGAGTTCAAAAATAAAAAAAAAATTATATTTCTTCTATTAGAAGTGATCATGGAAATAAATTTGAAAATGAATTTTTCAAAACCTATTACAATGAAAATGGTATTTCACATATGTTGTCTTCTCCTAAAACCCCTTAACAAAATGGGGTAGTTGAAAGAAAAATTAGAACTCTTATGGAAATAGCTAGAACAATGCTTGATGAATAAAATTTACCTCTATACTTTTAGGTGAAAGTTGTTAACACATCTTGATATATTTCAAATAAAGATTTCAAAAGACCAATTTTAAATAAAACTTCTTATGACTTATAAAAAAATAGAAAACCTAAAATCTCATATCTAAGAGTATTTGGATGCAAGTGGATATGATCATGTTGTATTTCCTAGGCCATTCTATTTCTAGTAAAGCATATAGAGTTTTTAATAAAAGAACTCTACTAGTTAAAGAGTCAATCCATGTTGTATTTGATGAATCAAACTCACTTAATCCTAGAAAGGATGTTTGTAGTATTGATGATTTTATGGATGAGCATATGGATGTGATCACTCAGGAAGAAAATACTAGTAAGCCTTTAGATCTTGAAGGTCAAAGCAAGGAGGATAATGAAGATATATCTCAACCTACCTTAACGGATGAACTTCCAAAGGACTGGCAATTTAAGAAAGCTCATCCTTAAGACCTTATTATAGATGATACTATAAAAAGGGTAACTACTAGATCTAAACTCATGTCTATTGTAAATTTAACTTTCGTTTCTCAAATTAAGCCCAAAAATGTTGATGATGCATTGAGTAATGAATTTTGGGTTCTTACTATGCAAGAGGGGTTAAATCAATTTAAGAGAAACATCATCCTATTATAGGCACCAAATGGGTGTTTAGAAATAAGATGAATGAACATGTCGTAACTAGGAACAAAGCTAGACTAGTAGCTAAAGGTTATAATCAAGAGGAAGACATTGATTATAATGAAACCTTTGCTCCTGTTACAAGGTTAGAAGCTTTTAGATTGCTACTTTCATTTGCATCATACTTGGATTTTAAACTTTATCAAATGGATGTTAAAAGTGCATTTTTAAATGGTTTTATTGAAAGTGAGATATATGTTGAGCAACCTCTGGGTTTTGAAAAATTTAATTCTCCAAATCATGTTTATAAATTGTCCAAATCATTATATGGATTGAAACAAGCTCTAAGAGCTTGGTATGAAAGATTGAGTAACTTCCTATTATATAAAGGTTTCTTTAAAGGATAAGTTAACATAAATATTTTCATAAAAAAATCCAAACATGATTTACTTATTATGAAAATATATGTTAATGACATTATTTTTTGTGCTACTAACCATTGCTTGTGTGAGGAATTCTCTAAGTTAATGCAAGGATAATTTAAGATAAGTATAATGGGAGAACTCAAGTTCTTTCTTGGACTTCAAGTCAAGCAATGTAAAGATGAGATTTTCATCAATCAAACAAAATATGCAAGAGACATTCTCAAAAAGTTTGGCATGGATGGAGCTTAGACAAGCAAAACTCCAACGAGCACCACAACCAAACTTAACAAGGATGAGAATGGCAAACCTGCTGATGAAAAGCGATTTAGAGGTATGATCAGATCCTTTTTTTATTTAACTACTAGTAGACCCAATATTATGTTTGCTATTTGCTTATATGCTAGGTTTTAGTCTAGTCCTAAGGAGTCTCATTTGAATGCTATCAAAAGGATTTTTAAATATATTTATGGAATAATGCATTTAGGACTTTGGTACCCTAGGAGTTCCTCCTTTGACTTAATTAGCTATATAGATGCAAACTTTATCGGTAGCTTACCAGATAGAACGAGTACTTTCAAAACTTTTCAAATTTTAGGATAGTGTTTAGTTTCTTAGTTTAGTAGGAAACAAGTTTCGGTTGCCTTGTCCACTGCTGAAGCTAAATATATTATAGCAAGTCTTTATTGTTCACAAGTCTTATGGCGAAAACAATAATTGTTGGACTATGGTATAAAACTTTATCACTAGTATATTTTTTTTGTATTTTATTAATTGCCTTCATTTTCCTTATGTGAAATCATGTAGTGTTTATTTGAATTACATTGATTATTTTAAATTTAATCTTCTTTATTTTTTAAAATATTTTACAAAATCATTTTTTTATTTTTATTCTTCCTATTTTACAAAATTAATAATTGATTAATGAAACTTTTATTTTTTCAATTAATTATTTTAATTTTTAACAAAATATATCCTTCCTTAAAACAGTTCATTTCATATAACTCATTTAATCCTTCAAAATATCTCTTAATTAATTGAAAATAAAATACAATTAATCTGCAAGGACTTAATTGTAAAATATTTTGGACTTACTTGCAAAGAATTTACAATCTTTTATTGTCTAGGACTCAGTCTCGACCGGGATTAGATCATGTCCCGATTAGGACATTATTCTGTCAATTTGGTGTCTTTACACATAACTGATCCCGAACAATATCCCGATTAGGATATCACTCAAGACATCATGTCCCGACTGGGATGGGAGCATGTCCTAACCGAGACATTGATCCTAATAGGATTAGGATTCCAAATCTTATCACCTCATTGACTTCCCAATCATAGTCAGGAATAATTTCTTAGGTTCCTATTCAATTCAAATTCAATTTTGAACTATTTCAAACCCTAATCTCTTGCCTACAAATACCATCCTATTTCTACAATATTCCCTTTCTCTACATTTTTCCTCTTATATTTTTCTCCTCTCTCTCCATGGCTCATAAGAAACCAAACAAGGTTCCTTCTTTTTCTCAAGATCCTCCTTCAAAGATGGATAAACCCAAAAGAACACACTCTCCATTCTCATATTCTTTTTAAGATTTCAAGAAGAGAGTATCACAATTCCAAAACAGAGTCTTTATTCCTTCAAGATTCATGGATCAACCTACTCTCAAAGCAATTGGTTGCTATAATGAAGTCAATGATCTTCTTCTAAATGGTGGGATATATGATTTTTCTTTCTCAACCTTTCCATCTTATCTTTCTCTCATTATTGAATTTCTTTCATCATATACTCTTCATTCCGTCAAGTATGATGATGTTAATCCCTACTTCTCCATGAGATTCAAATTGGGAGGAAGAGATCTCTTCATGACACATCAAGAGTTTGATATTCTTTTTGGTTTTTCCTATAAGGGACACATTCAAGTTAACCTTTATTAGCTGGCTTCTTTTTTTTTTTAAGATGAAATAAAAGCTCCAAATGCTCTTTAATTCTTCGTCAGACATACTAAAGCCTCATACATCAAATCCAAAGCAATTTGCTATGTTCATTGCTTCATTACCTACTCCATTGATGGTATGGCTCTATTTGTTTTATTTTTAGTATCTGTTTATTTTGTTTTTTGGCTCATTTTTTATCAATTTATGTTAAGTTTATTTTGAGTTTATTTTCAGTATTTTATCTATATGCTATATGACTTTTCTTTATTAAATGAAAGCTTTATTTTCAAATTTCTCTAGTGTTCATTCTTTTAGATGTTTGACAAAAGGGGGGGAGAAGTAATTTGAGTTTGCATAAGTGTTTAGTTAATTTTGTGCATAAGTATTTTTGACAAAGAATGTGTTTATGTTTATAACTTTGTGATAGTGTATCCTTAATATCAAATTTTTTCTTTTTTCTTATTCCATTTGTATTATTTAAAATAAGGGGAGAGAAAATTTTTTGAATATTACTTTTACATAATTTTGTATATGCATACATAGTAAGTGTGGCTAGGCTTGCTTTACTTACTTTGTTTATGTATGCGATAATATTAATAAAGTTTTAGTGCATCTTTGTTTTTTATTGTTTTGATTCTTGATCTTTTAATTCCTCTAGGATTTTTATTCCTTTAGGTTCTTTTCCATTTATATATCTCTCTTTTCTTTTTATTTTTGATAAAGGGTGAGAAGAAGCTATACGATAGTTATGCTTAGTGTTTATGTTTGTAATATGCTAAGTGCCACATGATCATGTATAATTAGCTAGCTAAGCTCTATATGATCATATGATAGTTTAATTTATTAAGCTTCAACGTAAGTACTATATGTACTAATTTTATGATGCATTTTAATAGCACTATATACATATATGTTTGAAATTATTTATTGCATAATGCCTAACATTTTTTTTTATGTTTTTAACACATTTGTTATGCTAGGCCATAATTCTCTCATGATATATATTATATTTTTGTCATGAAGAATAAATTATAAATTTATATTTTTTATCATGTCTATGTTCATAGGGGGAGAAATAAATAAATATATTTAATTTTAATTGATATCATCGTTATTATCATAATTGTAATCTATCGCACACTTCACTCTGTAATATTTTTTATCAAACTCAAAATAAGTTTGTCAAAATCAAAAAGGGAGATTGTTGACCTTAGCAAGTTATCAATTTTGATTTTGATCTTAACAAACTTAATTTTCAGCAACTAATATGTTTGCTCCAAGTGTGTATAAGTTTGGAATAATTTGGAAGTCAAAATAATGATGAACTATCAAAGAAGAATCATCTCGAAAAGACATCACGAGCACTATCTCGATCGGACACAACACAGGTGCAAATCCTGTCATGGTCTAGACCAGGACCAGGGTGGTCCAGATTGAGACTAGGGTAGTCTTGACCGAGACAAAGGCACACCAACTTCAAGTAAAAATTCAATTTTTAGCAAAACTAATCCCGATCTAATGTTTGGACCGGGACCGTGCTTAGGACATAGTAGCCCGACTAGGACCAATGAAAAAATTCAAATACAACGGCTCGTAATGGCTATTCAATGCTCGTCCGGACTGATGAAGTCTTAACCGAGACCTGGCAAATTACAGCTCAAAAATCCAAATTACACTCAAATGGACTTTGATTTTGTTATGAATGAAATTATTGCTTCCAACAACTATAAATGAATTGCTCAAGTATAAATATAACCTCTGAAGGTTATTTTGGTAAAAAAAAAACTTGTTTATTCATTATTAAACTTCTAACATTCAATTAAGCTCTCTAAACTCTTAAAAATTCATTTCATAGTTATTTACTCTTGTGAGAGTTAATGAGTATTAGAATAGAAATTCTTATTCTCCTATTTTCTGGGGTTAAGGAAATGGGAAGTCAGATTCTATTTTAAAGGAATTGGTTTAAGTGTTTAGCCATTTATACACTTGGAAATTCGGTTTTGGTGTGAACTTTAAAAACACTTGTGAATTGGTTTTTGAGTGAGCCTTGAAAACTCAAATTGTAAGGTTTGACTTGAGGCTAAAACTCAAGTTGTAAAAATCAATCTAAGAAAATAGATTGTGGTGATTCAAAATCCTAACTTGGGAATAAGTTAGGTGGAGACGTAAGATTGTTCTCCTTAAATTTTTGTGTTCATCATTATTCCTTCTCAACATTTCTTTTAATTCTTATTCAAATCTTTTTAATTTCTTATTATTGTTTGATAGTCATATTCACCCCTCCCCCCTCTAGGACTCTTCACTAACCTTATAAGTCTATATTTTTATGTCGATAAGGATTACAGTGTTAATTTGATAAGAACAAGTCTTGAAGGAGTTGGAAGAAATTTGTGGACATGGGTTTGAAGATGGAGAAAAGGAGAGGCGGCAGCCATGCAAGTTACCATCACAAAAATAATAAATAAAATGAAGTTGCATTTCTTCCTCCCTCAACCTTTATTACAACCCATCATCTTATTCTTTAATTGATCATCAATAAAAAAAACTGTTGAATCTAATTCTCTCAATAAAATCTTTTCCCACATCAAAATCTCGTGGCTAATAGACAATATTAGCCACAACACAAAAAGATTGATGTCTAAAATTCATGACTAGCCGTAAGAATAAATTGCAACTAGTTTTTTAAAATTTTAGCTACAATAATTATATTTTGGCTAATTAACAAAATACAAATGTGAAACTAAAAACATTTAAATCCCACATTGAAAATAAATAATAAAAAACATTTTTCTTCCTATTATAAATAAAAATCATCAATTTTTTCTATAAGAAAAACTTATTAGTTTTAAAAGACTTATACTACAAGAAAATAACAATTTAAAAACAGAAAATTTTTGTTTCTAATATCAAAAAATCTGTTTCTAATTACTTTACAAACGGATTTAGAAATGGATTTCGGCTGTTGGTATATCGCTCGTTGTAATTCATATTATCAACGCAATTTAAAATTCCATTTCTAATTAGAAACGGAATTGTAACGAAATATTTCCATTTCTAATTTAGAAACGCAATGTTGTGTTTTGTTTCTAAATTAGAAACAGAATACTGTATTTTGTTTTTAATTTCAAGAGCACAACAAAATTTATACTTTTTCTAATTTAGAAACGGATTTGTATAATCCGTTTCTAATTTATAAACAAATTTTGTAATTCATTTCTAAATTGAGAAAAGATTTTTCATTCGTTGTTTAATTTCAAATTTTTTTTTAAAATATTTATAATTTCCTAAGGGACAATTTGTTTAAATAAATTTCAATAAAATATTATTTAATAATATTAACAATCCACAACTAAATTTTTGTAAAAAATATAATTGTATAAAAATTATAATTTTACAAAGCATGAGTCCATACATCAAAGTTAACATTGAACTAAAGTAAATACAAGATTAATAAGATATACTAAATATTTAGTAACATTTAACTAAATGGCCTTTCGTCCATCCAAGAATGCTTTTAAAAATGAGATTGATATATTGTTCCATGGCTGCCTCAGGAATCATGTTTCCAAGATGTTGCCTTGCACTCCTAGAAAGAATTCAATAGTTATTTCATCAATTAACTGAAGAAAGCACAGAAACTATACAAACTACAGTATTCACAGCAAACAACAAGTGTTATTGGATTAAAATGCACATGAGCATGATGTTTCTGACTTTTTGTGACTTGAATTAAGAGCAGGGTACTGCAGGAACCCCAAGTAAAGAAAATCACAAATACTCTTTGCATTCATTTTATTTTTGCCCAAAAAAAATTCAATCATTTTAACCAAACACATAAAGGTAAAAAAAATTGAGTTTTATCCAAGTAGTGAAATGAATAAAAGAAACAAACAACAAAAACATTATAACAATATTTAGCAATTCACCTCAGCATTAGTATGGCTCTTTTAACAGCAAATTTTCATCTCTATCTGCATGTCGGTTGTTCAACTCTTCCTCAAACTTTAAAAAAAAAAAAAAAGAAGATAAATAACAAAATCAAAGGAAATGTGGTACTTCTAGATGACACACTAATATTAATAAAAATTATAAGATTTTAGTTTAATTATAAGTATATCATTCCACTATATATATATATATAGACTAAATTATTATAATTTTTATTAATTATCAATTTTAATATTTAGAAATTTAGAAAGTGACATATATAATTTTTTCTTATATTATTTACTAAATTTACTATGACCCTCCTAAAAATCAATTATTAAATATATACATATAAAACAAGGGTTGAATTGAATGACATCATGCATGCACAAATAAAAAGAAATTGAATGACAACTTATTCCCCCAAAATATATTATACTCCATCATTAAGAAATAATTAAATAATTAATGCACATACATGTAAAATCTAAAATACGTGAAATATGTATCTTCTTTTTTAACATTTCCCATAAAGCTATTGATGACTGTTTAATACAGTTTATGGTAATGACAACCACAATGTAGGCCATAAGTAAGGGACATGGAATTTTGGGGAAAAAAAAAGAGAGAAAAAAATCAATTAAAAATGGTTAGATAAAGCATATACTATTGTTCCACTCCCATAGTTGATACATTTTAAAGGAAATGTCCCTATGGATTGTTATGTCCATTTTAAAAACAATGTGATCCAACATGATACCTGCTTCATTGTAACAACACGCTTTCCCCTGCATACATACAACCGTGTTTCAAATCCTTCTTGTTCAAGTGTTTTAAATCCAAAAGCAACACCCCCCTCTAATGGTAAGATACAAAGTTGATTAGTTTAATCCATAAAGTTATGTGCTGTATAACATACAAATTAGAGATACAGCTATATATTATGATTATAATCCTGAATCAGGAGACAAACAACAAATAAAAAATCTATGGCAATATCAGGAGATACTAATAAGGAAGTACAACTAAAATTAACATAGGCTGCTTTAAGAACCATATTACTAACCTAAATCGTATAGCTAACAACAGGTACACATAAAACATAGGCTATGCAAGATTAGCAGTAATCTACCCTCAAATAACAAAACAAGATAATTAAATGCTATATTCGTATATGTTCCCATCAAAGTTTCAGCTCTATAAAAATTAAAAAAAAAATAACAAGTCCCTTCTTTTCTAATAAAACCCAACCAAGGATCATGTTAGGCACGACTCCTCCTAAAAGTGTGCTTTAGTGGTGAAAAAGTAAAAGTAAAATTACCTCAAGAACTCCACCTGTGGAATATTTTAAGACTTGAAGAAATGCTTTTGTCCGTGTGCCCTTTGATTTTGCTGCACAATAAACTGCTTTCAATGAAACTGCGATACATATTGGATGACACAACAAAACATTTTATAATATTGCCTAGTGCCAACAAACAACCTAATAATGGGCCAATATGCTCTATCAGAGCACAGTTGGATATTTAAGTTCCAAGAAACAAGGTAAAGTATATTAAGGGATGGTTTCAGCTAGTGAAATCGAGAATTTAGGACTGTCAAGTGTCTTGTTCAATAACAAAGCACAATTAAGCTCTCAAACAGTAGCAGAATTGGATCAAGGTTTCAAATAGAACATTGTCAAAATGAACCATGTACAGTGCTAAAAACTCCATAGTATTCAGTTACGAAAACCAAAACAACAAAAAAAAGATAGACTTTGTGCAAAACCAAAATCGTAAGCACAAAAACGCATTACAATTAATGCATATGATTATCAGAATGAGAGCTTGATCATCAGGATCCAAAAGCTCATCAAGAAATAAATAAGTAAATGCATATGATTATTCAGAATGAGAGCTTAAAGAAAACACTGATAAAGTGCATGCCTGCATAGTGCAAATGAATGGAAAAACAAGTGCCAAAATTATATGTATACGTGTATGTATTTTGTTTTATTTCTTTTTAATACAAATCCATACGTTCTCAATTCACATGGATCAAAAACCAAACCATTATATATATATATATATATATATATATATAACTAGCTTGTATTGTATTAGACCCACCAGGCACAGACATTTTTTCTTTTGGTATTATTATCATCTCTCATTTTTTCATGTCTTAGTTAAAGCTCTTTCATAAAAGGAATATTTGACAATATGTATCAATTGCTCATGCAGTCATAAATGTGGGACATTATGCTATAGACTTTACATTGCAATTCCAAGTTTTTTGCAGTAGTAATGTCTAAAAGAATTCAAAACTTAATTTAGTCTTATTTATTAATTCTTCTTATAGATAGATAGCTACCCAACTGATAGTGAAAGAGTTCAGAAAGGTAATTTTGTTAGCTGCCACCTAATTAGCTTCACATACAATTAAAAGAAAATCGAGAACAATTATGCATATAATTCCTTTGAAAAATGGAAAGATGTGATCAATTATTTGCCACTACCAGGCAATATGCAAGGTGCATATAACACAGTAAAGAAAATGAGGAAAATGAACTTAATTATTACACCTCAACTAGCTTATAAAACTTGTAGGTGTCCTCAACATATTCTACAGCAGCCAAAACATTATTGGCATCTGCTGCATCAATATCAATAACGTCCTCTTTTGGTTTGTTTGTTAGACCACAAGCAATCTACATTTAAAAATGACAAATAAATAACAAATCAGAGTGAGCCTAACATCTCTAATCATTGTGGCATACTATCAATAAAACATGGAAAATAAAAGTCATATGTACCTTGCTTCGAGCAGTGAGGACTGAAGTAAGGGTCTACTTTCTTTTTGTCAATGGCCTTCTTCTCCTGCTTATCTACAACTTCTTTCTCAGTATCAGGACTTATCACAATCACCAAACACAAACACATGCAAAAATCAATCATCATCGAGAGCAAATTTTTACAAATTTTACAATACAATTTATTTGCTACAAATTTTTTGTAGAAATTAAAATTTTAATATTTTTTTACAATTAATTTTATTATCATAAGTTGTGTAGTTAAAAATGTGCAAATTAAATTCCGTAGCTAACTTTTAGCTACACCATTTTTTGCTACGGCAAGATATAGAACTTATTTTTGTGGCTAAAACATTTAGTGTCAAAAATTTACAGATTTATCCAACTAAAGCTATGTGTAACAACTGTTGTAGTGTACATATGACCATCAATACTATACACTTGGACTACTTAGCATCATCATGCGTTCAATATGCCAGCAACTCAGCATAATCTTCATGATATGTATTGAATGAATGTATGGAATGAGTTCTCATAAACATTATTTTAATTATTTTAGAAATTGTTTTGACTAAATCATCATTTATTATTACATTGATACGTATATAATATAAATACAACAACTTTTCAGCTATTATTAACATAATTACTTTTCATGTGAATATATTAATAGTAAATAGCATTTGTTCTTGTTTTTTTTAATATCTTTACTCATTCACTAAGTATTTTATACTCACCCTCTCATTTTCAATTTTTCTCAGATTTAATGGAGCATGAGCAATAATCTTTTGGGAGTCATCTATCTCTTGTTTGTTTTCAAGTGCCTAGAAGAGGTTGTGCCAACAACTTCAATATTTTGTCCTTCTAGCACATACTTAAAATGTTTATAAGTATAAAAATATCTTCATAATGTTGTGATTAATAATAGTAATAGAGAACATCTGAGTGTAACCAATAAATAAAACTTAAAGTTTATCTCAGATCTTAACCTTGTAGTACTATATATAAATTTATGTTTAATTCTTATGTTATGAGAATTTATAATAGCATTTTAGCAAGTTTTAGCTAGCTATCAAGTAGTCGTGCCCGCTCATCAACTAGTAAAGTGGGCATGATAAATAAAAATCTAGCATGCGTATATATATTTTATAAATCTAACAATTGCATCTAGATATATTATTAAAATGTTTTAATATATAAAAATGGTATGTAAATTATAAATGTGCGACATTAGTTTTACTTTTTTTTTTAAGACTAACATTAATTTTACTTATGACTATCATTTCAATTAATTTAACATATTATAAAGCTATCAATATATTTCAAATACAATATATTATTTATTAGATTAATCCAATAGCATAGTTCATCACCTATTCAAACTGTAATGACAAATCTATTGAGAAATCAAACAATACTGTCAAATCTATTGAGAAATCAAACAATCTCAACAACGAAATGTGTAATTAACAATTAAAAAAAAATCTCCACCAAACAGTTGATCATAATGTTACTAAGTATAGATCAATGATTAATATATGGTACAGTTGTGTAGTAGCTAGCAAGCATCCATAAGAAGACGAAAATTCAAAGAATGATAGCAATAAAAATACTAAAAGTGGCAAAAGCAAATGACTTAGGCAGTATTAGAGAACAAATCGTCCATGGACATTGAGAACTGAACATATAACATATCAGCAATAGACAGACCATCTTCATCAACAGAAAATCCAAGATCCACATCGGAAGTAACACTGATGAAGTTGAATCCAATTTCAATATGTGTTTCAATCAAATTGATGACAACATTGCTCATCTTCAACAAGATGTCCATCATATTTATGAGCAACAAGGCTATACTTACACATATCCTCCTCCTCCTTCATCTCCTCCCCTAGAATATATAGTATTTGTACTTTTTGCTTATTTTATTTTTAGTATCTATTTAGTTTATTTTCCATATATGAGCCTTTCGCTGTTAGTTTTTTTTTCTTTTACTCTTTTTTTATCAGTTTATGTTTAGTTTATTTTTAGTATTTTATCTATGTGTTGTATGACTTTTCTTTATTAAATGAAAGCTTTATTTTCAAATTTCTCTATTGTTCATTCTTTTTATTGTTTAATAAAAGGAAGAGAAATAATTTGAGTTTGCATAAGTGTTTAGTTACTTTCGTGCATAAGTACTTTTGACAAAGAATGTGTTTATGTTTATAACTTTGTGATAGTGTATCCTTAATATCAATTTTTTCCTTTCTTCTTATTCTATTTTTATTATTTAAAATAAAGGGAGAGAAATTTGTTTGAATATTACTTTTACATAATTTTGTTTATGCATACATAGTAAGTGTGGCTAGCCTTGTTTTACTTATTTTGTTTATGCATGCCGTAAAATTAATAAAGATTTGGTGCATCTTTGTTTTTCATTGTTTTGGTTCTTGATCTTTTAATTCCTCTAGGATTTTTTTCCTTTTGATTCTTTTCCCTTTATATATCTATCTTTTATTTTTATCTTTGACAAAGGGTAAGAAGAAGCTATACAATAATTATGCTTAGTGTTTACATTTGTAATATGCTAAGTGCCACATAATCGTGTATAATTAGCTAGCTAAGCTCTATATGATCATATGATAGTTAAGTTTATTAAGCTTCAACATAATTACTATATGTACTATTTTTGTGATGCATTTTAGTAGCACTATGTACATATATGTTTGAAATTATTTCCTGCATAATGCCTAACATTTTTTTTTTATGTTTTAACATATTTATTATGCTAGGCCATAATTCTCTCATTATATATATTATATTTTTGGCATGAAGAGTAAATTATAAATTTATATTTCTTATTATGTCCATATTCATAGGGGGAGAAGCAAATAATTTATTTGATTTCAATTGATATCATCATTATTATCACAATTGTTATCTACCATAAACTTCACTCTATTATTTTTTATCAAACTCAAAATAAGTTTGTCAAAATAAAAAAAAGGGAGATTGTTGACCTTAGCAAGTTATCAATCTTGATTTTAATCTTAACAAACTTAATTTTCTGCAACTAATATGTTTTCTTTAAGTGTGTATAAGTTTGGAATAATTTTGAAGTTAAAATAATGATGAACTATCAAAGAAAAATCATCTCAGAAAGACATCACAAGCACTATCTCGATCGGACTTAACATAGGGACTAAATTGCTCAAAATAGTGTAAATCCTATCATGGTCTAGACCGAGACTAGAGTAGTCCCCACCGAGACTAAGGCAGGAAAAATTTAAGCAAAAATTCAATTTTTTGCAGAACTGATCTCATTCCAATATTCAGATCAAGACCTTGCCTGAGATAAGGTGGTCCCAACCGGGACAAGGTGATCCTGGCAAGGACTAATGCAAAAATTCAAATACAACGGTTCGTAACGACTATTCAATGCTTGTCCCATTTAGGACTGATGAAATCCTGATCGGCACTTGACAAATTACAGCTCAAAAGTCCAAATCACATTCAAATGGACTTTGATTTTATTGGGAAAGGAATTATTGCTTTCAACAACTATAATTGAATTGCTTAAGTATAAATATGACCTTTGAAGGTTATTTTGGTAAGAAAAAAACTTGTTTACTCATTATACATTATATACTTTCAAGCATTCAATTAAGCTCTTTAAACCCTTTCAAAATTCATTTTATTATTGTACACTCTTATAAGAGTTGGTGAGTGTTAGAATAGAAATTTTTATTCTTCTATTTTCAGAGGTTAAGGAAACAAAAAGTGAGATTCTATTTAAAAGAAATTGGTTTAAGTGTTTAGTCATTAAAATACTTGAAAAATTATTTTAGTGTGAGCCTTGAAAATACTTGTGAATTGGTTTTGAGTGAGCCTTGAAAACTAAAATTATAAGGTTTGAGTTGAGCCTAAAACTCAAGTTGTAAAAATCAATCTAGGGAAATAGATTGTGGTGATTTAAAATCATAACTTAGGCATAAATTAGGTGAAGGTGTAGGATTGTTAAGAATCTGAACTTTTTAAATTCATGTGTTCATCATTCTTCCTTCTCAACATTCATTTTAATTCTTATTCAAATCTTTTTAATTCCTTATTATTATTTGATAGACCTATTCACCCCCTCCCCCCCCCCCCCCCCTCTAGGACTCTTCACTAACCTTATAAGTCTATATTTTTATGTCGATAAGGATTATGATGTTAATTAGATAAGAACAAGTCTTGAAGGAATTGGAAGAAATTTGTGGACATGGGTTTGAAGATGGAGAAAAGAAGAGGCGGCAACCATTCAAGTTGCCATCACAAAAATAATAAATAAAATAAAGTCGCATTTCATCCTAACTCAGCCCTTATTACAACTCATCATCTTATTCTTTAATTGATCATCAATAAACAAAACTTCTAAATCTAATTCTCTCAACAAAATCTTTTCCCACATCAAAATCTCATGGCTAATAGATAATATTAGCCATAAGACAAAAAGATTAATATCTAACATATATTACCAGCCGCAAGAATAAATTGCAACTAATTTTATAAAATTTTAGCTACAATAATTAAATTATAGCTAATTAACAAAATACAAATGTGAAACTAAAAACATTTCAATCCAACATTGAAAACAAACAATAAAAAACATTTTTCTTCCTATTATAAATAGAAATCATTAATTTTTTCTATAAAAAAACTTATTTCTTTTCTTTTATATTAAAAGACTTATATATATCATTTAAAATAAACTAAAATTTAATTTTTAAAATGAAAAAGGATAAACTAAAATTTAAATTTTAAAATGAAAAGGGATGTTATATTGTATTATTATCTCCATATGTTTATTCCTACATATATATTTTATTTGCTACAAAAAAGTACTTTTGTGGCTAATAACTAAAATATTTTACTACACGATTTATTTGCAACAAATTTTTTTGTAGAAATTAAAATTTTAATATTTTTTTACAATTAGTTTTATTATCATAAGTTGTGTAGTTAAAAATGTAAAAATTAGCTACACGACACTTAAATTCTGTAGCTAACTTTTAGCTACGCCATTTTTTGCTACAGCCAACTATAGAACTTATTTTTGTGGCTAAAACATTTAGCAACAAAAATTTATAGATTTATCCACAAATCATTCTAAAGTTATACGTAACAATTGTTGTAAGGTACGTATGACCATCAATACTATACATTTGGATAGCTCAACGTCATCATGCGTCCAATGTGTTTGTAATTCAGCATAATGTTCACGATACGTATTTAATGAATGTATGAAATGAGTTCTCATAAACATTCTTTTAATTATTTTAGAAATTGTCTTGACTAAATCATCATTTATTTTTAAATTGATAAGCATATTATATAAATACAACAGCTTTTCAGCTATTATTAATGTAATTTCTTTTCATGTAAATATATTAATAGTAAATAGCAGTTGTTTTTGTTTTTTTAATATCTTTACTCATTCACAAAGTATTTTATACTCACCCTCTCATTTTCAATTTTTCTCAGATGCATTGGAGGATCAGTAGTAATGCTTTGGGAGTCGTTTATCTCATGTTTGTTTTCAAAAGCCTGGAAGAGATTGTGCCAACAACTTCAATATGTTGTCCTTATGACATGTACTTAAGATATTTACGAGTATAAAAATATGTTCATAATATTGTGATTAATAATAGCAATAGAGAACTTGGAGTGTAACCAATAAATAAAACTTAAAGTATATCTCAGACATTAACCTTCGAGTTTTAAATACAAATTTATGTTTAATTCTTATGTTGTGATAATTAATAAAAGTATTTTAGCAAGTTTTAACTAGCTATTAGATTGTCACACCCGCTCATTTACTAGTAGAGTAAGCATGATAAATAAAAATCTAGCATGTGCATCTATGTTATAAATTTAACAATTGCGCCCAAATACATTATTAAAATGTTTTAATAAATAACAATAGTATTTAAAATATAAATGTGGGACATTATTTTACTTTTTTTTTTTAAGACTAGCATTAATTTTACTTATGACTATCATTTCAATTAATTTAGCATATTATAAAGCTATTAATATTTTTCAAATACAATATATTATTTATTATTTTAATCCAATAGAATATTTTTTTTCATAATAACTATATTACTTAAAACTTTTGTATATAAAATTAGTACATTTCAAAATATAAATATATTATTTCATTATTTTTATTATTTTAATATAATTTTGCCTATGAATAAAATTAATTTAAAAAAATTAAAAATAAGAAAGAAAAAGAAATGGCAGTTTCTCAATATTCAATAGAACCATAACCCAAGACCCTTATACGCCTGTAAGCCTCAAGTTTAATTTCTTCCATTGTTTTCCTCTCATCCTATCCTATGTTTTTCTCTCAGAAAATAATCACAGCTGAAGAATAATTAGTCTTATCCATGTGCAAGCACGAGCATTTATATGATATTAATATATTTTAATTTTTTTTTCATTAAATATTAAATTTTATTTTTTAAAAAGGTATATTTCTACTAGTTTATCTTGTAATATTAAAAATTAGTATTTCTAGAATTTAAATCATACTTTAAAAGAAAATCATACGTCGTCCAATGGAATTTTTTGAACTTCAATTAATGTAAAAATTTGCATTATCATACCGTTATAGTGGATATGTAAAGAACCAATACCAAACACTTAAGGTTTTTATGTATAAATCTGCATCATAACTTAATAAGAAACTGATCAAATATAGAAGCGATTGCATTGAATTATAGTTAGATTAGGTTATGCAGTCATTTACGATGAAATCTTTCCTTATTGTCAACACCATTGTAATACAATATATGAACGTTTTTACCTGCTGTGTGAACGAGTGGAGTTCGAATTTTATCCTACCTCTTTCCCTAACGTAATAAAATATTATATTATATATATTAGCATTATCGTAACATCATTCTATGAAACACAGAGTGTCCAATAAGCACATAGATATATAAATACAATATAGTAATCCATTTGTATGGATCAAGACTTCATAATTTAAACTTTCTATAAATACCACCTCTATCCAATTCCCTTTCAATCAAGCCTTTCTCTTGCCCTCTATTCTTGGGTGTTGTCCCACTGTGTTCTTGTTGTTTCTTCCTCACATTTCCCTCATTTTCTTGATCTTGTAAGTTCCTCATTGCTTTGTTTCTTGTAAAACAAAAAATGCTAAAGAAACGGTCCCATAATTCTCATTTCTACTGAATTGATGTTGTGCAGTACATGTTAAGGGGTGTGTGTGTTTCTCTCTGGGCTAGACTCAACTACACTTGTTTCTGTCGTGCAGCTCTGTTTTAGATTGATGGAATTTTTTACAATAACAACCATACGCATGATTTATGCACTTTTCTTGAATTTTCTTTTTCTTTCTTTTTAAGAATTGAATGTAGCTGTGAATTGGTTGGTTTTTTCTGGTTTTATGTGTAACATGAAACAATTATTCTGATTCAGCATTTTTTTTTTCTGATGTGGTCACTGCAGAAAAGGCTTCAAACAGTACTGACAAAACTATTAAGAAATCAAACAATACCGACAAGTCTATTGAGAAATCAAACAATACTGACAAATCTATTGAGAAATCAAACAATACTGACAAAACTATTGAGAAATCAAACAATCTCAACGACGAAATGTGTGATTAACAATTGAAAAAAAAATCAAGATCAAACAGTTGATCATAATGGTACTAAGTGTAGATTAATGATTAATATATGGTACAGTTATGTAGCAGCTAGTGTCCATAAGAAGACGAAAATTCAAAGAATGATAGAAATAAAAATATTGAAAGTGCAGCAAAAGCAAATGATCATCATCAACGATGCTAATGTTTCTCATTCCTTAGGCAGTATCAGAGAACAAATCGTCCATGGACATTGAGAACTGAACTTCATATAACAGATCAGCAACAGACAGACCATCTTCATCAACAGAAAATCCAAGATCCACGTCGGAAGTAGCACTGATGGCAGAGTTCTTTTCACCAGAATTGGCCATCAAACCATACTCATCCCGATAACCTAGCAATTCACCACCTGATGCAGCAGATACAGTGCAGACCCCATCAGGACCAATTTCTTGTTCTCCAAGTAAGTCACCCCTGAATTGGTCATCAGCACTCGCAACCAAATCAAACGTAGTCAAATCGTGATCGCAAGCCCAAAATTCATTGCTCTGTTCAGCAAGTTGATTGCAGACCCAATTAGAAGGGAACATAGGGAACCCATCATCAGCATTGGCAACCAAATCAAACCCACTCAGATGATCGTTACAAATGAAAAATTTATTTCCCTCTTCAGCACCTACAATGCAACTCCCACTCCCATTAGAATCGAATTCTTGCTCTTGGAATGTAATAGCCTTGAACCGTTTTTCAGACGAAATGACCTCAGAACTAGTACTCTGCCTCTTCCTCTTATGTCCATTATCACCGTTCTTTCTAAGTTGGCATAAGACCCAGTTGGTGGTGAAATTAGTAAGGCTAAATTCAATCATGATCCAACAAGATTGTTTCGTAGAATTCTTTTCTCTATAATTAAACCTTTTCTTTTTGGCTTTTACCACCATCTCTTTAGCACCATCTCCATCAACCATACTTATTATTTTAGTTTTGACAGAGGTTCCAGTATCCTCACCATGCCACTTACCGGTGCCGATGCTTCGTAAGAAATTTGAAGCCGTCGCCTTCTTCTTCTTCAATTCAGTGAAAAAGTAAAGATCACCCTTTGTTAACAACCTATTACCGCTGAATTGATCCCATAATTCCCATGGTTCTCTGCTGCCGTACAAATCGCAATCAGGAACGATCAGCTTCTGCACAGGAGAGAGTCCACCATTGAGTTTCTTGAAGAGATAGTCTGCAACTAACTCTTCATCAGTTGGATAAAACCTACAGCCCATAGGAATTGAGTCCCAAACTTCATGAATTGAACCCATCTGCAATTCTTGATTAGGATTTTGGATATCTTCTATCAAATTCATGAACGAGAAAATTATGTCTCTAATTTGTGTTTGGAGGGAAATCAGAAATCAGAATTAGGGTATTGGTTTCGGAAATCAGAAATCAGAAATCAGCAAACAGAATTAGTGTTTTGGATTAGGTTTTGGGTTTCAATCGATGGATAAGAAGTGAAGAGGATGCAAAGTGAAGGAGAAGCCAAACAGAGCGCGGGAAAGTTATCTGTTTGGATGGAAAATTAAAATTTGCTGTGACACTCTAACGCGTTGTCTTTCTCTCTTTATGCACAAAAGTCGATTTAGAAATATACTTATAAATTATTTTTAATATTACTATATAATCTTTATTATTATTAAATTTTTATTTTATAATAATAATAATAATTATTATTATTATTATTATTATTATTTAGTGTCCACATTTTAATTAATTTTTAATTCATTATTAATAGTAAAAAACATTTACATATTTTCCTCTTAGGTACTATAAAATTATTTACAATTATATTTTGATACTTTTGAATTCATTATATGAATTGCTAACTTAATTTGAGACTTCTGATATACTGAGGGAAGAAAATATATCATATCACAATTCAGTTAATGTCAAATTAAAAATACAAGCCATTCTTTTTTTTAGTTAAAATTTTTGTTGCTTAAAAATTGTAAATGTCTTCTTAATTTATTTCTCCTTTTTTTCTATTATTATAAATTTTCAAATTTTATATTCTCTACCACAATCTTATTAATTAAAGTTCTTTAATTAATTATTAAACAAGTTGTTTATATATTTTATGCTCATTACATTATGAAATCATTTATAAATAAAAATAAAAATCTAAATTAATATTGCTATTACTATTATTTTTGATAGCCAAATAGAAATTAGTGTTCAAATTGCAATAAAAGGGACCTTTACAGGTATTGTCATCTAATTACAACGTTAAAAATATTACTCTTGTTGTCGATATTACAAAACTTAATAAGAGTACATAGTGGAATTATTATTTTGATGACAAATAACTCTATAGTGTTTTTAATTAAACGAAATGGCTCATAAAGTGGCTTTATTTATAAGAAGAGGTTATACATGCTTTGCAATAGACTCTTCGATTTTTAACTTGCATATTTCAATCATGCATTGTAATGTATATGGTTTGTAAGAAGATGCTAAATTATTTTTTCCGTTTACTTTACATTAAATTGTTAACTAGATGAGTAGTACATATTTTGCACTTTTTATGTTCATGTAATAAAAATATAACACTACATGTATGTTATAAATCTAGCTAGTGAGTGTCTACATTTTTGGAATAGATGTTTTTAGAATGGATAAGAATTTCTTCTCAACAAAATAATTTCATATAAGTTTTGCTTGATCGATTATAAGTGATAAGAAAAATAAAATAATAAAATAAATTACAATGATATATTTGCAAATAATTAATTCTTGATATTTATTTTTGTAGCCTTGCTTAATAATTCAATGGAGGTAGATGATTCGAGCTATTATATTGGTAATAATTCTTTATTAAAAAAATTGCAAAAATAATTTGATAATCATAATATTATTTTTAAGATCAAGTCTTGTACCCTTTACAGTTCACTACAACATTTGATATGGTCTCTATACCACTCAACATAATAGCATGTCAGATATCCTCTCTTTGGACCTAAGTATAGGCTTGCTCGACCGTAGGAAATGATTGTATTTTCATCATAACACTTTGAACTTTAACTGGTCGGTCATTTAACCCTTCCTGGAAGATATAGACCCTATCTTCCTATATGTCGGCATTATAGATTTGTATATCTTTAGCACACTTCATTGGATCCAATCGTTGAAAGTCATTCCCCCTCCACAATTCTTGAGGGTTATTGTAATATAACTCAATGGATCCTCTAGCTTGTCTCAAAATAGGCAACGTCAAATACATATCAAACTTCAAGAACTTAAAAGGAATTACCTAAATACCACCAAATACCTCAAGCGAGCCAAAGCTCTTGCAGATGAACTTGAAGTAGCTAGATGCCCTAACTCCTCTGCTGAGTTCAATGCCATTATCTACTGAAACATCAGTGTTGAATATCATAGTGTTATAAGCAGCTTTAACCTTAGGCCTCAGCTAGTTTCATTTTTTGAACTCCATAATGAACTGGTTTCTCAAGAAACATTGCTACAAAATCACACTCAATGACATGTTGCAAACATTGATGTTCAACCCTCCAATACAACACCACATCTACCCACACTACCCATTCACCTATAAAAATTCACCCCTCACCCAAATAACTTCATCAACAGACCATGGAGCCCTCACAATTGATGTCCATGCCAAATTTATGGCTACCGTAATGACACCACTGATGTGTGTCGCTAGCGGTACAAGCCTTCTCCATAATCCTCTTCTGCTGTTCAAGCCAATCTCTCTCATCTCTGGTCACTTGGTAATAATCTGTACCACCATCCCATGCCACCTTCCCTATATATGTCATCTTTCAATATATAGTACCCGGATACTGAAGCAAACATTCAAGCCACACTTGTTGTTGATGCTTTAAGTACCACATCTCCATACACAGAACCTGATCAATTACATATAGGTGATGGACAGGGACTACCCATTCAACATACTAGTAACTCATCTCTTATTTCTTTTTCAAAATCCTTTAATCTTAATAATGTCTTACATGTGTCTAAACTCACAAAAAATATTCTTTTAGTTAAAAAATTTACCACTTACAATTCGTGTTTCTTTTTAATTTTAGCCCACTCACTTTCTTATTAAGGATCAGGTTACTAAGATGGTTCTTTTTCATGGATCGAGTGAAAATGGCTTGTATTCTATTTGGAGTTTGAAACATGCATTATGTTTTGGTTGCTATCATTCCAGCTCTTCAAGACTGGCATGCTCAATTTGGTCATGCCCAAAAGTGGACAATTTCTAAAATTATTAAAGATTTTAAATTACTTTGTTTTTCTCCTTCCTTTTCCCTATGTTCTTTATGTTATTTAGCAAATTTGCCAAAATTCCCATTTCTATTGCTACTCATTCAAGAAATTTTTCCTTTTAATATTATCCACTCCAATGTTTGGGGCCTTGCTCTTATTCTTTATAGTCAAGGACATCGATATATGGTACTATTCATTAATGATTACACCAGATTCACATGGGTGTATTTCCTTAAGAATAAAAGTAATGTTTTTTCATCTTTTTTATATTTTTAAGCCCTTATACATTATGACTTCAATTCAAATGTTAAAGCCTTTCACTCTGACTAGGGTGGAGAATATCAAAAATTAAATCAATATTTTAAATCAAATGTTGTAATTTATTGTCACGACCTAAAACAGGAGCCATGACCGGCGCTAGGGAACGGGAATTCTTTCGAATCCGGAACCCGTAGCAAGCCTAAAAATAAAATAAAACATGCAATAATAATGACAATATTATATGCAGCGGAAATAAAAATCATAAATATAATAATAACATTTTCATCACTGGATTTAAATCAAATCTCATCTCATCACATATATATAAAATCTTTCAGTACAAATCCAGTTTCAATATAATACATCTCTTTAAATAAAGTACATGAAATCCCACATTTTAATTCACAACTACTGCAGTGTCTAGATTATAAAAATAAGACTCAAGTAAATAATTTACACAAAGAAGCCGAGGCGGAAGAAATCCGGCGTATCGACCTGCTACTGAGGTCTGAAGATGTTGACTCTCCTGAAAAATAGTCAACGGAGGGGAGTCAGACCTCACTGAGTGAATTACTATAATATATATGCATACACACTAAATGATAATGCATACAGTCAACAGTATATCTCTAATATATATATATATATATATATACAGGCAAATTCACACAGATGCAGTAAAATCATTTTTATATATTTTATTGAAAATCATAGTTTATGAAGGATCACATAGAACCCTAGAATATCGCAACCTCGGAAATAGTGTTAGACAACACTCTAGCCACACAGGCTCACTTATTCCAAATATATCCACTTAATCCATTTAGACAGTAGACTGGCCCGAGACACTAAGTCAACCGAGCTCCAGCAGTCTGACTGCCAGTGTGATTGGCCCCAAGACACTTGGTCAACCGAGCTCCAGCAATCACACCCAAATCACATCTCACACATTAAATAATCATAACCAATCAATATCCACAAATAAGTTAGTAATATAGCCTAAATACTATAGGCGTACCGGTACGTACTTGGTCCTAGTGCTGCCCACTAAGTAGCACGTTCTATCGATATCCTTCATTAATAAATATAAAACATTCATTCATAAAAATAAATGATGCATGAATTTCAATAAAATATCAACATAAAGCATATATATACTAGAAATATACCAAAAGTAAACCAGGCATATTTTGAGTATATATACGTCAAATAAATCCAATCAAATTATAAATTAAACTATAAATATATTTAAAAACATTTTAAATATATTTTATTTACAAAACATGCATATAATTTAATAAATACCAAAAATATACTTAAATACAAATCATATTATTTATGCATTTTAATCAAAATAAAATATATATTTCTAAATCATGCATCCTAAGCATATATATATATATATATTATAGTAACTCACCTAGTGCGCTCCACGAGACAGGTCCGACGGGCCTGGTCCACTAGCCCTCGGTCTCGGCGCAACTAAACAAGCAAATAACGATAGACATTAGAATAAACCTAACAGAAAATCCTAGAATTCGATCTAGAGTATTAAACACAGAATCGGAATTAGGGTTCGACCGGATATCACGTTTTACGAGAATTCTATCGAAAATTCGGCAGAACCTCCCCTGTAAAACGAACATCTCTCTACTCAAAAGAGTAGAGCCAACCCTGTAAAGAAACACACTTCAAAATACAAGCTCAACACTCAACCACAACCCCTCGGTCGGACTCCAGACTACAATCTACCGACCGGGGTCCACAATCACATAACAATTCTGAAAATACCAAAAATATCCTTATAACATAGAAATTCATTTTATACGTAGAAATTACATAATTAACCTTAAAACACTGTAAAAACTGATAAAAACTCATTTTATTAGAAAAACCGTATATTATATATATAATTGAAAATAATTTACGAAAAATAGTTTTAATTAGTTAAAAATATCAAATAATTTATAGAAATCATTTTTATACCTTAAATAACTATTAAAACCAATTAAATTACATTTTTAGCCAATTTAGGGTAAAATTACCAAAATGCCCTTATATATATAAATATACTATAATTACTTCAAAAATTCACCAAAAATTATTCAATTATCCAAAATTAATTTCTCAACATATTTATCAATAATATCAATAATTAAACTCAATTAACCAATTAATTTCAAATAAAAACATAATTAACCCTAATTTCCCAAATTACATAAACTTCAATAATTCAAAATAAATACATAGAAATTCATAAAAATTCCAAATAAATTCCAAAAATTCATTTCAACACCTAATTTAACCATAAAACACAATTTCATAATTTATATAATTAATTTCCAAAAATTAGAAAATAATATTAAAATATTCAAAAATACCCAAAAATCAAAATAATCTCCAAAAATTCAACAAAAATTCATACATGTAGATTAAGCCACTAGGATCAACATTTTGTGAAGGGAGTTTTCATGAATCAATCAATTCAAAGCTCAAAAAAATCAAAAACCCTAATAGGCCGAAATTGAAAATTCGAAACCTAAGCAATTCTAGACCATTTAAGCTCAAACCAAAGCTAGAATCACACTCACCGGAGCTCAAGGAGAAGAAAGAGACCGGCGGTGTCGAAAATGGTGGCCGAAATCGACGTCGACGGCGAGGAGAAGAAGTTTCGGCCAAAAATGGAAAAATAGCTCGTCGGCGCTGGGGAAGGAAGTTGCTGGCGGCGGGGGACGGTTGGGAACGACGGTGGCAAGCCGGGAGGCACACCGACGGTAGGTGATCGGCGTGACAGACGGTGGTGAGGGGTGGTCGGGCGCTCGGGAGGGAAAGGAAGAAGAAGAAGAAGAAGAAAAAGAAAAAAAAGAAAAAGAAAAAGAAAAAAAATAATAAAATAAAATAAAATAATAAAATAATTTTAATAATTTAATAATAAATAAAATAATTAAATAACAATAAATTAATAAATAAATAATAAAATATTAGGATAATATATATTAAACCCTAATTAAATAAATATCGCACACATACACGGTGTTTAGTAATTTTAAAAATACGTATGAGTTCATACAAGTCCAAAAATATATTTAAAATAATTAATAATAAATTATTTACGTGAAAATTTCCCCGAAAATGCAAGTCCCGGGAAAATTTTACGTAAAGCACTGTAAATAATACTCAATGATTAAAATAGGTTTTAAATACATATCAACTCGTAAAAATCTCATATATATATTCAAAATTTATTAACACTGCATATCCCGGTACAATGTAAAAATATTTAAAAACACGGGATATTACATTTATAGAATTGCTTGCCCATACACATAGGAGCAAAACAGTTTTGCAGAGAGGAAAATACGTCATTTAATGGACTCATACCTCACTCTACTTGCTCATAGTTATGTACCTCACAAATATTAGTCCTATGCCATGCAAATGGCTGCTACCATTATTAATTGTTTAGCATCTCATACCACTAAATAAAAATTTCCATTTTTCTTGTTATATAATAAACATCTAAAATATCTTGATTTAAAACCATTTAACTGTACCATATTCCCTATTCTTCATCCATTAACAAATATAAATTGTCTTATTGCACTACACCTTGTGTTTATCTCGGTCCTAATCATCAACATGATGACTCTTTATGTCTTGACATGGCCACATAAAAATTTATACCTTTTAGCATGTCAAATTTAATGTATCAATTTTTCAATTTAACAACACTGTCCAATCTACAATCTTAGAATCAAACAATTTGGCACCATGGCTTCACCTGAATAGGAATGTAGCTAGCTCCTCGATCCCAATGGATAAACAAGGTACCTCTCCTACTCTATCTTTATCTCTCTCTCTTGCTTTATTACCATCTCCTTTTTTGCCTCATCTTCAATCTCCTACACCAATCCAATCACCTTCACCACCAATCTTTACTCCCTTATTGTCATCTTACCCAACCACTCTTGTCACCTGATCCTCAACTCAACCACATCCACAAACTGAACCACCTAGTCTTAATCTTGTAGTGGACCTGACATCTTATCCACCTCCACCTAATTCTTCTCCTACTCGAACTCATCCTATGACCTTATGCCATTCTACAATGACCAAAAGATAAGCACAAGTTATTGTCATACCATCTTCTCCAAACTCTCAACCCATTACATTTCTCTAAGCAAATAAACACATTGAATGGTGTCATGCCTATTAGTGATATGTCCTAGGCCAATTATGCAATGGTCATACTTTGACATTGTTATATTTCTATTTTAATAATAAATAGGCATTTTTATTGTTACTGATTAATTCTAATATTATCCTTAATTAATTAATTCTACAAAGATCATCAAATATGTGACTTGATAGTAAAACTCTTAGGTAATACTTGAATTCTAATCTAATTATCCCTAGTCAATTATTGTTGTGGAATAACAATGACTAAAGACTAGTATGAGGTTGACTGATGATTAAGTTTTATTGATCATATATATGAGATATTAAGTCAAACTCATAGGTACATATTTAGGGAAATGATGTACTGGATAGACCCACTACGAGAATACCACATGGATTATTGTCATAGGTAATTCTCATTATAATAGTATTATTTGAGTCCTTTGACCTGAGATCACTATGGTTTCCTATATGATAAGTTCTATATTTTGACACATCCCTACACCATACTTTAACCGGATGGTAAAACAAGTTGTGATTGGATATAGAATAAGTTATATGAGGAATATGAGTGGTTAAGATGGAATTTTTCCTCAATTATTTTGAGAAGATATCTGTTAGGCCCCTTGATGAGTTAGACTGAAGAGAAATGCATGGTCATGCTAAAATGATAAAGATTTATCAATGTCAGTCTACTTGAGATTAATAAACAACATGATTGAACAATATAAGGATGACATAATTCATGCCTTATGTTCAATCAGGATATCATGTGATAAAAGGACTATAGTACACATTGTGTATTAGCTTATGTTAGATTATCGTCCTTCACACAACTTGGGTAGTCATAATGTCTTGCTAGAGACCAATTATGACTTGTGGCCAAAAATGGAAATTTTAGGCTCATTGCTAACATTGTGTGAACCTACAGGGTTGCACACTTAGAACAAGCCCAAAATAGACTTGGGTTAATAAGCCCAATAATTATCTTTATGTAAGATTAAATAAATAAGTATTTATATATATATATATTAGTATTTATTTATTTCCTAATTTATTTAAGGTGAGAGTTATTTAAAATAAATAGGAAGGATTCTAATTTGGAATTAGAATCAAAATAGAAAGAGAAGTTTAAACTTACCAAAACTACTTTGGTAGGTAGAGATGTATGAAACCCTAGAAAGGATAGCTATAAATACATCTCATTCTCTAGGGTTTATGTTTAAAGGTTAAGCCACCTTTTCTCCTTCTTCTTCTTACACTTCTTTTATGAAAAGAAAAAGGTATAGAGAGAAAACATATTGTGAATCATCTTATTCATGTGGATACCATAGAGGACATGATCTTTTGGTGACATTTTAATCCGATAAGAATACACGAAAAGCTCGAGGTAGTCACTAGTGTGAACCCCTTTCTCTTCCTTCTAATGTTCTTGCCTAGAAATCATCTTCTAAGTCTTGAAAAACCCTCGCAATCGATCTAATTCGACTTACATGGATTTGGGTTATAGGTTTTATGGTTAAAAGTTTTTATTGTTTGCTATGTTATAGATCACGAAATCTAACAATTCCATGTCCAAGAAACAACCGACAATTTCACGATCCTCTACTAAAAGTGAATATAAATCTTTAGCAAATGCCACAACTAAAATTCTCTAGCTAAGGGCGCTACTCTCTGAGCTTGGTTTTACAAAATTGTAATCATCTATAATGTGGTGTGATAATGTCAGTATTATTCATCTTTTAACTAATATGGTGTTCCATGCTCATACCAAACACATGGAACTTGACTTCCACTTAATTAGGGAAAAAGTCTTACAGGGTCATGTTCACATTCAATATATCTTTGGTGTTGACCAAATTACTGACATCCTTACTAAACCATTAGGTAGCCCACTTTTTAAAAAACATTGAGACAAGCTTCGCCTTTGTTCAACCTCAGGCTCAACTTAAGGGGGGCTATTAACACATGTATATCGTATAATTTTGTTATAGTTATCCTTATCACTTATAGTTTGTTATTATAGCTATCTTGTTCACCTTTGTTATATATATATATATATATATATATATATATATATATATATATATTATTATTATTATTATTATTATTATTATTATTATTATTATTATTATTATCATCATTTCATAACTTTTGAATATATGAAAAAACACATTTTACAAATTTATATACTATTATATGACAAACAATAAAAAAAATTACCTGTTGTCATGTAGAAATGAAAAAAATTCAATAGTACGATGAGAACATTGCTGAAATAAATGAGCCACCATCAACGAGTCACACTCAAGCCATAAGTTATGCCAACCCTTATCCTAAGCTATCCCAACTGCACATATGGCTGCTGCAATTTTTGCATAAAAAGCAAACTTGGACCTAACTCTAAAAGCAAAAAAACCTCGTAGGAAGCCCGAAGCCGTCTGGAAAATACCAGCAGCTCCTGGAGTGCCCAAAGATGTACCATTCGTATTAACCTTGATCCAAGAAATGGGAGGAGGCTGCCAAGAAACAGAAATCAGTTTCTGTGCATTACCAGGAATGCCATTAATATTTAAGATTTTCAATATTTGAAGCTCATCCACGGAGTTGAACATCCTTTCCACCCAAAAGAAATCAATTTCTTTGATGGATTTCCAAATCCAACGAAGCGTTGAGTGAATATTAGGAGTGTTATTATAAAAAATAGCAGCATTTCTAATCCTCTACATCACTAAAATAGCATGAACAATAACTAAAGACCATAGTGTCATAATTTAAGTGCTAAAGTCATAATTCATAGCATCCAAAATCAGATCTACCAAAGAACTTGAGACCTAAATTCTCTTCCCAAAGAGACTAGAGATAGCTTTCCAAATTGCCAAAGAAAAAGGGTAACTTATAAATAAATGAACACTATTTTCCACATTAGCTTTACATAACACACAGTGAGAAGCAAAGCCAAGACCCTTTTTCAATAAATTATCCTCAGTAGGAAGATAATTCATGAGAGCTCTCCAACAAATAAAAGATCTAGAAGGGGGAAAAAATTCCTTTCAAATGAAAGAATGCCAAGGAAGTAAATGCCTAAAAGAGCGAAGATGATCATACATGCTTTTGACTGACAACTTACCATCAAAGACCACTGTCTAAGCACATAAATCAAAAACAAAATTAATAGGAGAAATAGCCAAGATTTTATCCTTTACCTCTACATTTGAAATATGTGAAAGCTGCCAAGTATCATTAGCAAGAAAACTTGACACTTTATCAACTAAGTGACGCTGATCATGAGAAGGGATGCCAAGCTGAACCACAACAGTAGGAGAAATCCACTCATATGTCCAAAAATTAAGCTCGCTATGCTCCCTAATGAACCATTTTATTTCAAGCCTAAGCCTTGTATAAATATGCATAATAGGATACCAAATAGAAGAATGAAGAAATGAATCACGAGTGTAATATCCCGTGTTTTTAAATATTTTTATACTGTATCGGGATATGCAGTGTTAATAATTTTTGTATATATATTATATGATATTTTTACGAGTTGATATGTATTTAAAATCTATTTTAATTATTGTGTATTATTTTAAGTGCTTTACATAAAATTTTCCCGATACTTTCATTTTCGGGGAAATTTTCACGTAAATAATTTATTATTAATTATTTTAAATATATTTTCGGACTTGCATGAACTCATACGTATTTTTAAAATACTAAACACCGTGTATACATGTAATTATTTATCTAATTAGGGTTTAATATATTACCCTAATATTTTATTATTATTTATTTATTTTATTGTTATTTAATTATTTTTAATTAATATTAAATTTTAAAATATTAAATATTAAGTGTGTGGTGTATATTTAATGTGTGTAATTTAATATTATTTTAATATATAGTATAAAGTATATATATATACATATAATACATTAAAAATCAAACTTTTGGAAAAATTACCATTTTGCCCCCGTGTGCATCTTCTTCCCCGATCACCTTCCCCATCGCCGTCCGCCGTCTGTCACGCCGTTCCCTTGTCGTTGGTGTGCCGTCCGGCGTGCCACCACCTTCCCCAGCCTCTTTCGCCGCCTGTAGCAGCTGATTCCGACGCTTGGAAGCCATTTTTTACCGGAGAAGCCGAAAGTCGAGCCACCATCGATCACGACGATTTCGGCCACCATTTTCAACACCGCCGGTCTCTTTCTTGTCCTTGAGCTCCGGTGAGTGTGATTCTAGCTTTGGTTTGAGCTGAATTGGTCTTGATTTGCTTAGGTTTCGAATTTTCAATTTCAGCCTATTAGGGTTTTTGATTTTTTTTGAACTTTGAATTGATTGATTCATGAAAAATCCCTTCATAAATGTTGATCCTAGTAGCTTAATCTACATGTGTGAATTTTTTTGGAATTTTTGGAGATTAATTTGATTTTTGGGTATTTTTGAATATTTTAATATTATTTCCTAATTTTCGAAAATTAATTAATTAAATTATGAAATTGTGTTTTATGATAGTTATAGGTGTTTAAATGAATTATAGGAATTTATTTGGAATTTTTATGAATTTCTATGTATTTATTTTGAATTATTTAAGTTTATGTAATTTTGGAAAATTAGGGTTAATTGTGTTTTAAATTGAAATTAATTGGTTAATTGAGTTTAATTATTGATATTATTGATAAATATGTTGAGAAAATTAATTTTGGATAATTATACTATTTTTGGTGAATTTTAGAAGTAATTATAGTATATTTATATATATAGGGGTATTTTGGTAATTTTATCCTAAATTGGCTAAAAATGTAATTTAATTGGTTTTAATAGTTATTTAAGGTATAAAAATGATTTCTACAAATTATTTGGTATTTTTAACTAATTAAAACTATTTTTCGTGAATTATTTTCAATTATATATATAATATACGATTTTACTAATAAAATGAGTTTTATCGGTTTTTACAGTGTTTAAAGGTTAATTATGTAATTTTTACTTATAAAACATATTTCTATGTTATAAGGGTATTTTTGATATTTCTAAAATTATTCTGTGTTTGTGAACCCCGGTCGGTAGATTGTAGTTTGGAGTCCGACCGAGGGGTTGTGGATGAGTTGTTGTGCCTATTTTTCGAAGTGTATTTCTTTGCAGGGTCGGCTCTACTCTTTGAGTAGAGAGATGTCCATTTTACAGGGGAGGTTCTGCCGAATTTTCGGTAGAATTCTGGTAAAACGTGATATCCGGTCGATCCCTAATCCTGTTTCTGTAATTGATATTCTAGATTGAATTCTAGGGTTTCTATTAGGGTTATTCTGATTTCTGTCATTATTGTTTGTTTAGTTGTGCCGAGATCGAGGCCTAGTGGACCAGGCCCGTCGGATCCATCTCGAGGAGCACACTAAGTGTGAGTTGCTATTTTATATATTAATGCTTAGGATGCATGATTTTAGAAATATATGTTTTATTTTGATTGAAATGCATAAATAATGTGATTTGTATTTAAGTATATCCTTAGTTTATTTTTGGTTTACTTTTGGTATATATTAAATTATATGCATGTTTTATTAATAGATTATATTTAAATGTTTTTAAATATATTTCTAGCTTAATTTATAATTTGATTGGATTTATTTGACGTATATATACTCGAAATATACCTGGTTTACTTTTGGTATATTTCCAGTATATATATGGTTTATAATGTTATTTTATTTAAATTCATGCATCATTTATTTATGAATGTATGTTTTATATTTATTAATGAAGGATATCAATAAAACGTTCTACCTAGTGGGCAGCACTAGGACCGAGTACGTACCGGTACACTTATAGCATTTAGGCTATATTACTAACCTATTTGTGGATATTGATTGGTTATGATTATTTGATGTGTGAGATATGGTTTGGAGGTGTGATTGCTGGAGCTCGATTGACCAAGTGTCTCGGGGCCAATCACACTGACAGTCAGACTGCTGGAGCTCGATTGACTTAGTGTCTCGGGGCTAGTCTACTGTCTAAATGGATTAAGTAGATATATTTGGATTAAGTGAGTCTATATGGCTAGAGTGTTTTCTAACACTATTTAAGGTTGCGATATTATAGGGTTCTATTTGATCCTTCATAAACGATGATTTTAATAAAATATATATAAAATGATTTTACAGCATCTGTGTGTATTTGCCTGTATATATATATATATATATATATATATATATATATATATATATATATATATATATATATATATATATACTATTGACTGTATGCATTGTCATTTAGTATGCATGTATATATATTATAGTAATTCACTCAGTGAGGTCTGACTCCCCTCCGTTGACTAATTTTTCAGGAGAGTCAACATCTTCAGACCTCAGTAGCAGGCCCATACGCCGGATTTCTTCCGCTTTGGCTTCTTTGTGTAAACTGCTTACTTGAGTCTTATTTTTTTTATATAATCTAGACACTGCAGTAGTTGTAAATTAATTGTGGGATTTTATGTATTTTATTTATGTGAGATATTGTATTATACTTGAACTGGATTTGTATTAAAAGATTTATATATGGGAGATGGATATTATTTTGGATATTTATGATTTTTATTTCCGCTACATCATATATTGTTATTATTATCGCATGTTTATTTTATTTTTACACTTGCTACAGGTTCCGGATTCGAAAGAATTCCCATTCCCTAGCGCCGGTCATGGCCCCTGTTTTGGGTCGTGACAACGAGGAATGCCTGAAGGATGAAAAAATATGTTGCTAAGTGCTAAAATTGGATAACTAAGGGAGGAAATAAATTTCCATGCCATCTTGCTCAACATAGCTTCATTAAGAATCTTTAACTGTTTAACACCAAGACCACCTTCCTTTTTGGGGAGACAAGTAATTTTCCAAAGGACTATCATCAACTTTTTTCCATTAATAGAACTTGTCCATAAGAAATTTGTAGACTATAAAAGAGTGCAACAATGAGCTAGTAATATCATATTGAATAAGAGCCAACTACCCAGCCATAGATAAAGAATACCCTTTCCACTTTAAGAATTTATTGCAAATTTTATCTGCCACAGGCTTTAACCATTTCCTCTTTAGAACACCAATAAATAGAGGAACACCCAAATATAAAAAGGGCAAGGAACCTCTCGTTATATCCATAATTTGCCTAAATTTAAGAATTTGAGCTTCAGCAATGGACTTACTAAAATAAATCTCTGATTTAGACCAATTGACCTATTGCCTAGAAATTTGCCTATATTGAAAAAAAAATATCATTAATAGCTTTGATATTTCACAGAGAAGCTTTTCCAAATAATAATACATCATTATCATAGAGGAAATGCATGGGGAAGAAAGTGTCCCTAGTATGAAGTATTGGAATAATATCTCCTTGAGCAACCTTGGTAGAAATTAATTGACTAAGGAAGTCTTTAGCAATACAAAACAACAAAGGAGATAAATGATCACCTTGGCGAACTCCTCTAGAACAAGGAAAATAACCTTGCACCTTGTCATTGATCATGATTGATAACCTTGAGGAAGCAAATAAGGCCAAAATCCAGTCCTTGAAAAGTAGAGAAAGACCAAAAGCTTCCAACACATCTAGCAAAAAATTCCAATCCATCGTATCGAAAGCCTTGTGAATATCAATCTTCATGGCCATATTACCTCCAAAACAAGTCTTATTCAATAGATTAACCCCTTCAGAAGCCCTCGCTATATAGTCAATAATACTTTTGTTTTCTTAAAAACCAAATTGATTTTGGGAAATGATTCTAGTAGCAATTAAAGCAAGCTTGTCTGCCAAAATCTTAGCAACAATTTTCATGGAAAAATTACTAAGAACAATAGACCTAAATTGATCAATAGAGATAGCATCCACAACTTTAAGTATTAAAATCATAATACTATAATTAATACCTGAAGTAACAACGCTAGAATTAAAGAAGCTATGGACAGCAGCACATACATCAAGATGAATCAAATCCCAAAAGGTTTTATAAAAAATACTAGTGAAGCCATTAGGACAAGGAGCACTATAAGCGTCCATGTAAAAGATCGTATCTCTAATCTCTTCATTAGTGGGACATCGAACTAGAGCCAAATTCTCGGCATCAGTAACCTCAAACGGAATAACTGATTTAACCCAATGAATATCTGAAACCGAAGACAAATCAGCTTTGAAAAGATTTTTGTAAAAATCATTAATATGATTTTCAATAATGAGAGGATCATCAGTTAGCACGCCATCAACTTTAAGGTGATGAATGCCTTACTTGGATTTTGTTCTAACAAATTTCTGATGAAAGAAAGTAGTATTGTGATCTCCTGCAGCCAACTATTTAATTTTACTGTGTTCCTTAAAGAAAATTTCTTGCTGTTTTAAGCAAGTGTCTAGCTCTTCATGAGCTAGCAATTCCTGATTGAGAGCATCATCTAAAATTCCTTCCAAAGCAATTTGAGCTTGAATGGCTTGCAAAACTGAGCTCGCTTTATTAATCTTTTCATTCAAATGACCAAAAGAATAACGGTTCCATTTTTTCAAATCATAACGAAGCCGCTTCAGCTTCGCACCCAGTAGCTGCATTGGGTGAAGAGAATCAATAGAAGACTCCTAGGAATTATCAATGAGATCCTGAAGTCCTAGATGGGTGATCCATATAGCTTGGAAGCGAAATCTAGGCACCCATTTTTATTATAAAACACAACTAAGAATCAAAGGAAAATTATCAGAGTGGTGACGGGGAAGCACTGAGCAAGAAACTGTGTTCCACTTATTAAAAAACTGAAAATTGGCAAGTGCTCTGTCCACTTTACAATCTACACGAGAAATGCCATGTCTTCCATTTGTCCATGTAAAGCATGCACCACGAGTAAAAATCTCAGAAAGAAAACCATCATCAATGAAAGACTGAAACTCCCTACAGGATCCCAAAGTCGAAGCTCTACCTATTTTTTCATGGGCACCCAAGACTGCATTAAAGTCCCCTAGAACACACCAACTAGAAGCACTTGAATAATGAGATAAAAGAGCAATCCAAAGAAAAACACGTCTGTTCCTCCACATGCTACCATAAACAAAAGATATGCTATGTAAGGAGTTATTATACAAAATATCAGAAGAAATGTGTTGCTCATGAACATGGATGGAAGAAGGAATAAGGCTACTACAATTTCCCAAAACCCACATAGAGGGCAAAGCACGATCATTATGGGTAATCAAAGTCAAATATAAATTATTCCAAAAAGAACTTAGAATAGAAGAAAACTCTACCATGGGCTCAACAAGACATACAAAATCTGGTGAATACTGTCGACAAAAAGAAAATAAAAGACATTGGGTATTGGCATTACCCAATCCACGATAATTCTAATAAAAAAGTTTCATAAATTCAACTTATTTGGTTTTCTGGCAACTCTTTTGGATAAAGTTACTTTGTACTTCTGAGACTTGGGAGATGACTTTTTCCTGGTAACTGTAGTCCACTCTTGTTCCTTTATTTCAATTTCTTCAGCCCATGTCAATTTTCATTCTTATTAAGCATCAGATAACATGTTTGGTACTGAATCATCAGGACCATGCAACGCCAGCTGAGATTCTGTATTCAGGGAATTATGCTCTTGGGAGTGAACAATAGAACGCTCACCATCCTTGCCTAGTAGTTCTGAAATTAAGTGTTGTTATGGTACCTCCACCGTATCATTCTTCTCCTTAAGAGAGGGAATAACATTTACTACGACAAGTTCTTAAATTAAATTCTGCTGAAGCACCTCAACCATATCAGTCTTCTTATTCAAAGTAGGGGGTAGATCACCCATTGCAATGGATTCCCTCAGGCTGAGCTCCTTATCGACATGAATATGAGCTTATTCTGGCACTGCAACAACTGAGTCATCAGCATTAGAAGACGGGACCACTACTACTGCTGAAGAATTAGGAACTTCGACAGTAACAGCTTGTAGGTGATAAAAAATATTCTAAACCGGCACAGACGAATTCTGATTATCTTTTGGCTTCCAATTCCTGTGAGAGCCCACTTTTCTTAAAACATTTGAACCTGCTTTTCTCAAAACATCAGGTCGAGCAACATTTTTATTCAATCGACAACCTTGGGTATCATGCCTAATATTCGAACAAAAAGTGCAATGCAAAGGCAAGTTCTCATAAACCACCTCGATGAAAAAAAATTTCCCCATTCTCTCAATCAATAAATTCTTTGGCAAAGGGGAAGAAAGATCAACATCAATAAGCATTCTTGCGTAATATCCGAATTCTCCATTCACCATTGCAGCGTCAAGTTTTAAAGGTACTCCAACACCTCTAACAATGGAAGTTAATATCTTTGAATGCCAATACTCCTATGGTAATTTATAGAAATGAACCCAAATCTATGTGTTTGATGATTTTTGAGCTGATGGATCAAAATCAGCAGACCAAGGCTGAATAATAAAATTTAGAGAAAAAGAGAGAAAATTTAAGGGAAATATTTTTCCATGATATTTAAAAAAAGGTTACACCCCTTATATATATATATAGGAATCCTAATCACAACCTAATTAGAAATAGAATAAAATCATAAATAGAATGGAACTTTATTCATAATTGTATACAAATATTTACTTCCTAATATATACAATAAAAATATTTACTTCCTCAACACTCTCTCTCAAGTTGGTGAATGAATGTCAATCATTCCTAACTTACCAAGTGAGTTGTAGAATATTTTTCCTGATACAGCCTTTGTAAGGACGTCAGCTAGTTGAGTCTAAGACGAAACATATTGAAGATCAATCGTCCATTGGTTTAGATGATCTTTTATGAAATGTCTATCAACCTCTACATGCTTAGTTCGATCATGTTGAACTGGATTGTTTGCAATTGTTATGGCTGCCTTGTTATCACAATGTAACAAAATAGGCCTCGGATGCTTTAATCTTAGATCCTGAAAAATTTTCCTTACCCAGAGCAACTCACATACTCCATGAGTCATTCCTCTAAACTCAGCTTCAGCACTTGATCTTACTACAACTTTCTGCTTCTTGATTCTCCACATGACTAAATTATTTCCAATAAATGTAAAGTACCCGGATGTTGATTTTTGATCAGTCCAATCTCCAGCCCAATCAGCATTAGTATAGCCAGCAATTTCATAATCCTTATTCCTCCCAAAGAATAACCCTTTACTCGGAGAACACTTTAGATATCTTAATATTCGGTACACTGCATTCATATGTTCTTTAGTTGAAGAATGCATGAACTGACTCACAACACTTACTGCATAAGTAATGTCTAGCCGAGTATGAGATAGGTAAATCAACCTTCCTACCAACCTTTGATACTAATCTCTATCATTTGGAACTTGACCTTCTCGGACTGAAAGTCCATGGTTGACTTCAATGGGAGTCTCAGCTGGCTTGCAATCAAGCATTCCAGTCTCTGTCAGTAGGTCCATTACATACTTTTATTGGCAAAGAGAAATTCCTTGAGCTGATCTTGCAACTTCAATCCCTAAAAAAAACTTCAAGTTTCCTAAATAGTTCAAACTCGGATGCTAACTGTCTTTGCAAGATTGTTGTCTCACTCGGATCATTTCCAATGACCACCATATCATCAATATATACAATCAGTGCGGTGACTTCACCTAACTTCTGTTTGATGAATAGTGTGTGATCAGTATCACTTTGCTTATATCCAAGCTTCCTCATGAAGGCTGATAGTCCCCCAACCCATGCTCGAGGCGATTGCTTGAGTCCATACAATGCTCTTTTTAGTTTTCATACTGGGTTAGTACATTTAGTTCTGGGTGGTGGATCCATATATACTTCTTCATCTATGGTTCTATTCAAAAATGCATTCTTTACATTAAATTGTCGCAGCAGCCAGTCAAGGTTGGCAGCTAAGGAAATAAAGACTCGAATGGTATTCATTTTTGCTACTGGGGCAAATGTATTTTCATAGTCAATTCCATACTTTTGAGTATACCCCTTTACTACCAATCGAGCTTTATATCAATTTATGCTTCCATCTGGATTAAGTTTGACTATAAATACTCACCTGCACCCCACCATTTTCTTTCCTTCTGGAAGAGGAACAAGATCTCATGTCCAGTTCTTCTACAATGCCTCCATTTCATCATTCATAGCTTTCTTCCAATCTGGATCATCTAAGGCTTCCTGCACATTACACAAAATAGATATAGTAGATAATTGATTTGTAGTAAGTGCATGTGATTTAGACAAATGGTTGGTTGATATGAAGTTGTTGATAGGGTATTTAGTTTTGGTACGAAGGTCTGAATCATATTGTTTTTTCGCAGCCCCTCTATTGATCCTAGAAGGATAACGAGGCTTAATATTTAGAATTAAAAGAGACAAGTTTACCTTATTATGCACTGCATCCGGAGTTTCTTCAGCTTCCGGTATGAGTTGGGAAGATGTACTATCTTGATTACTCATTTTTTCTTCGATGATCTATCCGGGTGAGATGCTCGTACTCGGAACATCAGATATCTGTCCAGGTAAGATGATCGTAAATATTTATCCAGGTAAGATGCTCGCACTCGGAACACCAGATGTCTATTCGGGTGAGATGCTCATACTCAGAACATCAGATGTCTATCCAGATGAGATACTCGAATTCGTCGGAACACTCAAAATGCTATCTTTAAGTTCAAAGAGGTTCGGATGTTTCTCCCCCTGAAGAGAGCACTCGAAGTGGGAAAAGAAAGGACTATTTTCATGAAACTGAACATCCCGAGTAACATATATCTTCTTTATATTCGGATCATAACATCAATATCCTTTTTGTAAATCCGCATAGCCAAGAAAGATACACCAGATAGCTTAAGGGTCTAATTTTTTGAGTGTCTGATGAACATATGCTGAGCATCCAAAAATGCGGGGTTAGAGATTATTGAAGGGTGGAGATATGATAAGTTCCTGAAGTTTCTAAAGAGGAGTTTTAAAATCAGGTACTCATGATGGTGTTCGGTTTATGAGGTACGCAGCGGATCGAACAGCCTCTCCCCAGTATTCTCAAGGAACCTTCATATCAAACAATGATGCTCGAACAACTTCTAATAACTGCCAGTTCTTCCGTTCGGCTATACCATTCTGTTGAGGAGTGTCGACATAAGATGTTTGGTGGCAAATGCCTTTCTTGTGGCAGAAATCATTGAGGATTGAGTTAACATACTCCCCACCTTTGTCAGACTGCAAGACTCAGATTCTACTTTGGTATTGTGTATCCACCATGTTGTACAGGTCCTGAAACTTGGAGCACACATCTCCTTTATTAGCAAGTAGTGATACCCAGGTCATCTGGGTACATTCATCAATAAACATTACAAAATATTGAGCACCAGATAGAGTGGGAATCCAAGCAGGTCCCCATACATCAGAATGAATTGTCATAAATGGAACTGAATTTTTATTATAACTTGGTACATAAGAAATTTGGTGGCCTTTTTCCAATTCATAAACATCACACTTGAATTCCGAGTCTGTGGTATTCAAAAATAAATTTGGTTTTATTTGTCTAAGATAATGAAAAAAGAGATGCCCAAGACGACGATGCCATAAGATTACTTGGTTTTTACTCGAGTAACTTCTACCAACCCTATTAACTTGACTTGTCTTCCATTTTGAATCATCATACAACTCAAGATAGTATAATTTTCCACATTTAACACTAGAGCCAAGAATCCAGTGTGTTGCAATATCCTGAAATACACAATAATTAGGCTAAAATTTGACAGTGCAATTCAAGGTTTCAATGATTTGGCCAATAGATTACAAGAAAAAGATGGAACAACAAGAACAGTATCTAAATTAAGAGAGTCGGAGTTAGATACTGATCCTTCATGAGTGACTGGTGCTATGCCTCAATTAGCAGTTAGAATATTTTGTTGTGTTGATGGACAGATAGATGTAAGATGGTGAGCGGAGTTTGTCATATGATCAGTAGCATCTGTATCAATAATCCATGTATTATTTCGAGTAAGATTTGTCATACCTAAAGTGGTATTAGGATCACCACTTGATTTAGTAGAAGTAGCAATTGTAGCCTTACCGAGCTTCTTATGAGGCTTTTTACTGAAATCCCACCATTTCGGATATCCTACAATTTCATAGCACCGTTCTTTAGAGTGTCCAACTTCACCATAATGAGTACAGGTGTATGTGGTGGGCTTACTCGGTATCTTTCCTTTGAACTAGGGCCGAGTTTGAGCTGCTACAAGTACAGAATGGTCTGGCAGTATCTTTGGCTCTTCTATCGTATGTCATTGGTTATTATCCCTCCGGACATATGCATTACTAGACTTGAGATCAAGAGGTGGATCCTTCCGGAGTATTTCACTCCAAGCATTATTAAATTCAGAATCAAACCTGGCTAAGAAAATATGTGTTCGAAGCCGGGTAATATGTTTATAGAGTGATACTACTCCATTGACATCCTCTCCTTGTGCACACGTCCGGGCATCGATTTCTTGAAATATTCCAATCAATTCATTATAGTATGCAGGTAATGGCTTACCATTCTGACGTGTTGTGAATGATTTCCAGTTCAATTCAAATAACTGGGTTTCGTCAGACCTATCATAGAAGGTTTTTGAGACAACATCCCATATCTCCTTTGTTGTTGGAAGATGGATGAATATCTGCATCAATGTTGAACTCATCGAGTCAATCAACCAACTTTTGACTTGATTATTATCAAGGAGTCAAGTCTCCAATGATTTATCTCCTGCTGGTGGCTTTGGTGTAGTGCCATTCAAAAAGCCAAATTTATTTCTAGCTCCAATTCGCATCTCCATGATTTGTGACCATAGAGTATATTTTGTATCATCAATAATAATTCCTGTGGGAAAGGGAGAATTATCTTGAAGGGTTTGAATAAAGTTGGGTATTCCATGGGATACGATGGATGTGTTTTCGGTGGTCATAATTTTGAAGATTCAAATGATTCAAAGGAATAAGAGAATACGATTTGTAAGAATTCAATAAAAAACTTCAATTTCAATGGGTATACTCTAATACCATAAAAAATAAAATTAAGAGAAAAAAGAGAAAATTTAAGGGAAATATTTTTCTATAATATTCAAAAAAGGTTTACACCCCTTATATATTCATACAGGAATCCTAATTACAACTTAATTAGGAATAGAATAACATCTTAAATAAAATGGAACCTTACTCCTAATTGTATACAAATATTTACTTTTTAATATATACAATAAAAATATTTACTTCCTCAAAAAAGGTACAAACGAATAATTCTTGGCTTCAACCCAAATGAACAAGCCTTTTCAGAACTTGATTGCAAGATTACATGGTAATAACCACGACCCAATGATATCAGTTTCCAGTTATTCGATAAACCCCATAATGTTGAAAGTTTGCTTTTCAAATCAGCAAGCTTCCAAGGAGTGTCCCCTTTGGATAAAATTAATCAGGCAATAAGAGCGTTCTTTCATAGAGAAATCTACTGTTCATAAAAAGATTGATCGATTTTTATCGCAATGAATCCTCCCTTGTTAATGGCTGCTGCTGTATTCGACTCATGTAAAGGCGAATCCTGAACTTCCGTTGGTTGTGCGAGTTGAGTTACTGCAGCATATGAAGGCTTTACCGAAGCAAACCAGTCCTTGTGCCCTAGAAACTCCATAACAGATTGGAGAGAAGACAAGCGGCCGGAGGGCGCAGCCTGGAAGACGGGGAAGAAAAGAGTCCTGATAAGTAAAGGACTCTTTTACTTGTCAATTTGATTCCTGTAAACGTTTTCTTTCTTCTACTTTAAATCCAAATTTGGAAGATCTAAAGAATAAACCTTATTAATATATTTAAAATTTATTGGTCTTTAATAATACAATACTCTTCCTTGATCTCTTCTCTGAAGTTTCCATTGTACAATAGTCAATTATTAATATTAATATTAAAGTACATAAACTACTAAAAAACTAAATTATGTTTAAAATAAAGTTAATTAAAATAGATTTAAGAAACATGTGAAAATGAGCTTGTACCTAAAACATTTTTAAGTATAATATTTTTTTTTTACAATATATCTTAAACTTCATAAATTCTCATTAAACGAGCTTTATTTTTTATATTTGTTTAATTTTTGTTAAATCTAATGTTGACAAATAAACGATTATGAAGATTAGAACTCTAATAATTATTAAAATAGGTTTAGATTGTTTTTTTTTCCTTTAAATATTTTCTTGTTGTGCATCAAGTAATTACTTTGATACTTTCCCATCACATACGCAGCTTTGGGGTCCTACAGAAAATTAAAATAATGAAGGTCAACTTTCAACAGTTAAACATAGTTATCATTCCATAGCAATGAAGATGATATTGCAATTATAATACGGAAAATACAGTGATATTTGTAACATGTCAGGACATTACGATTCCCTATATGATAAAATTTTTTTTATGGAAGGAAGAATTTTGTTGGAAAATCACTATTAGCGACATTATCCTATGGAAAAATAGGTAAGCATTTGTTTGAATATTACAATACAAGTACCATGTTCAGAAATGTCAAACTTGTAAAAAGCTTGGAGCAGCTAGCATAATATCTACACAAAAATTTGCAGCATACAAACAAAAACAACAAGAGAAAAAGGGACGATCCATGGCCGAAGCTGCGGTTCTGGCCTTCCTACTGGATAAGTTCTACTCCTTATTCCAAGCACGGGGGAAAAACTTTAGTAAAATTCACGAAGAGGTCGAGTTCATCAGAAGCAAATTAGAATATATGAGCACGTTCTACCGAACAGCTGTTATAAGAGAGCAGATGGAGCCTGAACTTGAAAAGTTTGTTGGGAAATTGAGAGATGTCCTTTTCAGCGCTGAAGATGTCCTGGACCAACTTTCGCATCATGTTCTCAATAACCGTAGGCATGGAATCTGTGGTTCTATGTGGAAGATCTCTTATTGCTTCAAGAAGCAGACTGCTTACTATCAAAATGCTTCTGTAATACACACAATCAAATCAGAAGTGGGCACAATTTTGGATCAAATATCGACTTATGATCTTAACAGTACGACTAGAGGCTCAAGATCCAGTTCTACAGCTCATGACATGTGGCGTGACCATCGAGAACAAGCCCTACTGCTGGAGGAGCACGAGATAGTTGGCATTGATGGGCCTAGAGAGCAGTTGATCAAATGGCTGGAGGATGGTGATTCCAAATTCAAAGTTATTGCAATTAGTGGAATGGGCGGACTGGGGAAGACCACCTTAGCGAAGAAAGTGTATGATCACAGCAGAGTGAAGAATCATTTTCAGTTCCATGTTTGGATCACTGTTTCGGAATCAGTTTCAATTCTTCAACTTCTGAAAGACATGATTCATCAACTCTATGCTGAAATCAAGCAACCGGTTCCTCACGAAATAGAAATTATGAAGACCAACAAACTTAAAGAACATGCAAAACAGTTCCTGTCGGGAAGCTCATACGTGATTGTTTTAGATGATGTTTGGACCGTAGATGCATGGAATTCTATCAAATATGTGTTGCCTAAAGGTGATGGTGGTCGAATAATTCTCACAACTCGCATTGCTGTTGTAGCTTCTATTTCTTCCAATGAATTTAGCGGCCACAACTATGAGTTGAGACCCCTGTCTCGGAAAGAGTCAGAGGAACTACTCTTTACGAGAATATTCAAGAAGAACATCTGCCCTCCTAATTTGCATAAAGTTTCTCAAAGTATCCTTAAAAAATGCGAAGGGCTACCACTTGCAATCACAGCAATCAGCGGTCTTTTGTTAACTATGAACGAAAGCCTAACAGATTGGGAGAATGTTGATAGAAGCCTTGGTGCTGAATTGAGAGATGGTAATGTAATTGAGTTCATGAAAGAAATTTTGTCTCTCAGTTACAATACGTTGCCTCACAATGTAAAATCATGTTTCTTGTACTTCAGTATCTTTCCAGAGGATTATTCAATTGATGGCATGAGATTGATCCGCCTATGGGTAGCAGAAAGATTTGCAGAAGGAATGGAAGAGAGGACCGCAGAAGAAGTTGCTGAGAAATACATCAAGATGCTTTGGGATAGAAACTTGATCCAGGTAGCACGTAGTGCAAATGATGGAAGATTCCGAAAATGTCGTGTTCATGATATCTTGCACAAGATTTCCATTCTGAAGGCGAGGGATCAAAATTTTGCAGCAGTTGCAAAACAACAAGATTCATTATGGCCTTCCACACTTGGACGATTATCCATTCACAACACATTACAAAATGTACAGCAGATTAAGGTCTTTTCACAACTGCGATCCTTGTTCCTATTTGGGTTGACTGACTCTTTGTCCAGATCATTCATGCACACCACATTCCCTGAAAGTTTTAGAATGCTGAATGTACTAGATCTGGAAGGTGCACCAATAGAAATATTTCCAGATGGTATTGTGATGTTGACATTCCTAAGATACCTAAGCTTAAGAAAGACTAAGGTGAAAACTATTCCCCGATCCATTAGCAAGCTTCCTAATCTCCAGACACTAGATCTCAAATATACCTTTGTTGATAAATTGCCTGCAACAATCCTAAAGCTCAAAAAACTTCATCATCTACTGGTATATCGGTACGAAATTGAACCTTATGCCTACTTCCATTGCAAATTTGGTTTTGAGGCCCCTAGAAGAATAGGGGATTTGCAGTCCCTCCAAAAGCTCTGCTTTATAGAGGCAAATAAGGATATTACAGAGTTAGGGAGGCTAAAGGAACTGAGGAGGTTAGGCGTAATCAAGTTGAGACGTGAAGATGGAAATGCTCTGTGCTCTTCCATTCAAAAGCTAGGTAAGTTACGTGCATTGTCCATCAATGCAATTGATGAGGAAGAGATGCTTGACTTGCAAACCCCCTTTTCCCCTCCACAACATCTTCAACGTCTGCACTTAACAGGGCGTTTGGAAATTTTACCAGAATGGATATCCATACTTAATAGCTTGGTCAAATTAATCCTCAAAGGAAGTAGATTCAAGCAGGATCCTCTCGGGCATCTACAAAAGTTACAGAATCTGGTCCATCTTGAATTGCTTGAGGTTTTTGATGGAGCCACTTTATGCTTTCCTTCTGGAGGCTTTCAGAAGCTAAAGATATTAGTTATCGATAAATGTGGCGAACTGAAAAGCATGCATGTGGAAAAGGAAGCGATGCCTTTCCTTGAAAAATTTGCCATCCAGCGATGTAACTTGCTAAAGAGAGTTCCATCAGGTATTGAATATCTAACCAAATTAAAGGTTCTCGAGTTTTATGAAATGCCAGATGAGTTAATTCGGACAATAAATCCAAATGAACAAGGTCAAGATTGTAGCAGAGTGGCACACATCCCTCAAATTTATTGCAAGTACTGGAGAGGCGGAAGAACCTGGGAAATATATTCTTTAGGGAGATTTAATGAAGAAGAGAGCTCTTCTGGTTCTGAAGCTAGCAGATACAGCTACCATGAACCTTATGGTCATTGAAAGTATGAAGGGTAAATTGTATACATGGTTATGAAACTTTATTGTTTGTTTTGGTTCCAAATTTTAATTTATTTTTTTAATTATCTTCTTTTGGTTTATATTCCATAGGAAAGAATTATAATAATACGTTTAGGCTAAATTTAGTGACATGAGAATCAAAATTGTGGTATTATGGATTATGTTTTTAGCTGGCAGAACTTATCATTAATTAATATTAGTGTAGTAAATTTTAGTATAATTGAGATAGATGACAAATTTAACAACTTGAAAATGCTGCCACTAACATAGGATGTGGCTTTTTCAGTTAGCATGTCATCAAATGTAACTAATTAAAAAAATAAATATAAAATATTTTTTGTAAAATATAATTTAAAATTCAGTAATAAAAAATAAATTAAACTTTTCAAAATTAAATTATAACAATATACTAAAATTTATAATCATTCATACAATTTTTTTTTTGAAACGATTCATATAATTTACCTAATACTGAATCTTGTATAAACGAATTTTATATTCTAATGACTGGTTTAAACAGTAAAAAATATGAAAATTCTCATGCTACCATGCACACAACACTTCAACCAACTCATATGTAAGAATCTCATCAATCAGATAATTTTTCATTTGTAGAAAGGTTTACAAGGTAACGACTCTCCCACCAGTGCTCAAAGTGAGTCTCATAGCACACTGCCTATTGTACTACATACAATTAACTAACATAGTCAAGCAATGTTCACAAAATGGGGAAAGAGTAAAAGAGAAAAGAACGAGAGATGAAAAAAGTTACGATTTTTAATTAAAAACACTTAAAAAGTTTAAATTAAAAAAAAATAAAAACCTAACTTATTTTTCTTTTTGACTTTTATTTCTTAAACTTAACAAGACTAACAAATATAATTTACTTCATAAATTTTATTATAATCCTTTTTCATTTGTTCTTTTAATTTGAAAAACTAGCAATATTGAATTGGATTTTTATTCTTCATATCATTGATTTATTTCTTTCATGGTAGCTATTTATTTCAACTTTCAAATGGTTTTTATGGGGTAAAAGAATACTAGTATTTTCATAGTATTAGCTTTTATGTTTAACTTTCTTTTTTAGCTAAAAATATATATGATCATCACTGTAAATTGTATTATTTATACTATATTTAATGTATCATATTATTAAAAAAATTTAATAATGAGTATTATCAAATCTGCAACTTTCGGATTGAAGTCTTGGTCAAGCAGGATATTCTGCAGCTTTATATCGAAATGGACGATTCTCTGATCACATCCCTGCTGAAGATATTCAATTCCTTTAGCTATACCAAGAGCGATACCATGCTGTCTTTACCAGCCAAGAAAATGGTTCTTTATGTTAGCCGAAGAAATGTATTTCTGCAGTGTATCATTAGGCAAGTACTCGTAGACTAGAGCCCGTCTAAACCCATCTGCGCAGAAGCCGATCAGGCGAACCACATTGACATGGTGGATTCTACCTATTATTCCCGCTTCATTGACGAACTCTTCCCCATTTTCTTTGGAGTTGTTAAGGACCTTAACAGCTACCATAATTTCATCAGAGAGCTTTCCCATATACACAGTTCCATATGCTCCTTGGCCTAATTTATCTTTGAATTGATTAGTGATCCTCCTGATATTAGCATAAGTTTATCTTGAGAGTTTGAATGATTTGTAATCATCTAAGAATTTTTCAATCTTTGACTGAAATTCTTTGTCCATTTTCTGTAGATATATATTCGGTAGATGAATTACAGCTACAATCAGAAGAATCGAACCAAGGATTATACCTGTAGCTAAGACAACTGTGTCAAGAAATTCTGGATACAAGATTTTGAAAATGAATATAAACTGGAGACAGAGTTAACAAGTAACCTGTTATTACATATTTTTTCGAAACACCTGCAAAATAATGATGGTTTTAATAATCATAGCATGCAAAAGAAAATGAAAATAACAAACTGAGTGCTGCTACCTGGTATGAGCTTGCCGTAACATTCAATCTCCAATTAAGTGCTGTTACTCTTCAATCTACAGTACTTGCCTTTTGCTTCACGAGAACTACACCTTGGATTAGACCAATTCAAGACAGCAACGTTGTCTGCAGAAAACACATAACCATGTGGTGCAGATGAGATGTCAAAAATCTAGGTGCAAGATATGAGATCAACATCACCTACGGAGCTTTCTGAATAAGTAGCAGAAACTCGATAGTGTAGACCACCGAGGCAGGGAATTGTGTTTGATGATCGAAATTCTTTCGTAAAGAGCAGTTGAATAAGGTGAAGTCATTTGTGTAATATGAAATCTTAGACTGAAACTGGAATTTAGAAGTTGAAAGATTGAAATTTAAATAGTCTTGGAAGACAACTTTGTGAATCTTTTGCATAAATTACTAGAGATTCATAATCAATCTTTAGGACGAAGAGTTTCCAAGAGCCTGGAAGCTCCAGCACAGTTTCGTTGTCTGAGCATGATAGATCAAATCCTACTTCAGGATAGCCACAGCGGACTGCTTGTCTCCCTTTGATTCTGAAATGGAAGCGAACTTGTGGGCCATAGCTACTGCATGTTGATGTGTTGCATTCATTCAGTGATGCTACTGCTACACCATGATACACAAGCAATACAAAGAAAAACAGGACGCAGGACAAAGGACTAACCATTTCTTTTGAACGATTCACCGGTCACTCTATAACTAATCTAAACAATTACATATGATTTAAGAACGCAAGCTAAGGGGAAGCTCATACTTTAACTTTTTCTAAGAAATTTCATTTTTTGAGTTACCCATTTTTCATGGAAATGTTTCAAATATATTTTATATTATAACTAACTGCGTAGTATAGGTGAATATTTAATTAAGAAATTTAATTTTTATTTACCTTCGACCTATTCCATCCAATAATTGAATTTAAGATATTTATATGTATTTTAAATTCATTTTCAAAATGTAAAACATTTAAAATATATACAACACCTCTAACTATAATCGTTGTGTGCGATAATATGTATGTAAGGAAAAGATCTTCCCATAACTTACTACACATTTTGCCCGTGTGTGACATGTGAAGTGATGATTACCTCATCATATTACTTATTGGATTTTTTTTTTCTTAATTGAATGAATAATTAGACATAAGATCTAAAAATATATATTTTTCAACAATATTCCTTCCTTTTCTAAATAGACTTGCTTATTAATAATTACAGAAACCAAGTCAATATATCAAATGAAATGGTTAATCTAATTTTAACGCAATTTACATTTGTTTTGATTAAAAATGTGATTTTAGAAACTAGCAATTTTAAGATACTTTTCAATAATTATCCTACCTATTCTCTCTCTATTTTTTCAAGATAAAAATCCCAGTTGATATTGGAAATGATGTTGCACTGGAAAATGTTGATGGTCTAAATTATAGAATAATATCTTAATTTTATTCAAATCATAAAAATTATTTTCTTCATGAACATAATAAAATGACTTCTCATAACTTTTTAGTAAAAAATGACTACAAAAAACAATTAGGGGTTACTCGGCCCTTCCTAAAGCTTCTGGGCACAACTAGCATTTGTTTTAGGGAATAGTTTGTTTCATAAAAAATAAGGCTGCCAATCAAAGTTAGAATGAATGATTCTAAGCATTTCTAAATTCTGATAGGTTTCCCATAAAAATAGGAATCAGTAATTCCTTTACTCCGTAAAAAAAAAAAGTTCTCATCCCATGATAATTAAGTCAAACAAAATTATAAATTTGTCGAAAATTTAAATATATCATGTATTATTACAATTTATGAAATATAATATATTTGTTTGAAGCAATAAAATAAAATATGTAAATTAATATAAAAAACTATTAAAATATTTAGATGAAATATTTATTCAAATAAAAAATAATTTCTATAATGATTTATAAATTTTTTTATTAATACATCTTTTTTACAAGAAATAATTATAATGAAAATTTTTAGTAAATAAAAAATAATTATAAAAATATTTTCATATAAAATAATTTTGATTTTGATTACGTAATAAATCAAATATTTTATTAAAATTTTAATTTCTCTTTATTTCAATTGTGAATTCAAAATATAAACCCTCTAAGATAAAAGTTTTAAATTGATTTTTGTAAAACGTACATTTATCTGTTCACAAAATTTTTTTTAAAAAAAAAAAAAGGATAAAATGGCCTTATTCCAAAGGATTCAATAAAAAAAAAAAAAAAAAGAAACTTATAGTGCTCGTGGAGTTCCCATTTAGTTGTTAAAAATCCCTTCATTACCACGAAAACTCCATACAGATTATGGACGACTTTGGCTTTTGAAATTTAATTAGATTTTCTTAATTTTCTTTTACTTTGTTTACGCTTATGTAAGTTTATTTATTATATGCTTACAATTTTATTTATTATATGAATACAATATGTTTCTGATTATGAATGGATACATATGCATACCAACTAGTTAATGATATTTGAATTCGATATAATCTTCATAAAACAATATCTGATTAATTAATAATTTTAATATATAATTCTTTTTGGAGTTATTTTAATAAAAACTAATATTTAGAGTTATATATATATATATATATATATATATATATATATATATATATATATATATATATAACAATACACAATAAACAAAACACAAATACTCAGTCGATGGCTAACTTTCTCAGTTAGAAGGCGGATAAGGATTGATGTTCTGAATTGCCAAAAAAAATAATAATAATAAAATATATATGCAAACATTTTAACACACATTTTCAAAGTTCTATTAAATGAGATGATCAATTTCTTCTCTAAAACATGAAATGGATATTTATATGAGTAGTTTAAGTGACAAAATATATAAACACTAAGATGTAGAAAGTAAAATTTGAACTCTGTTCTCTCTTCCTCTCCTCCATTGTGATGAAAAATTAAACTACTTAAACTCTATAGATTTAAAAAAAAAAAAAAGTCATTAGCGGAATATATAATTTCACTCCTGAATTTTACTCAATTATTTTATATTACATCTCAACTTTCATTTTATTTAATTTCATATCTTAACCTATATTTTCACCCATTTAGCCTACATAACTTCTATTTTTTACCAATTTCACGTCGTAACTTTTATTTTTCACCTATTTAATAATCTTAGTGCGAGTTTATTTTTAAAGGAAAATTCATTAAAAGGAACTCACATAATTATATCTTGCCTAAGAAGGCTAACAAGAGAAGGGTGAACATTAAAACTATTGCCCTCAAAAACTAAAGTCGAGTGGTGTTTAGATAGCCAATCAACTACTAGATTACATTGTATAGGAACATGCTTAAAAGACACTTTGGGCAATAAAGCTTTATGACAAAGTATCTCTTTAAGAATGGCTTCAACATCCCACATAAAAAGCTTCAGGCATTAAATTACATAGCTCAATAGTTTGTCTACAATTAGATTCAATCACAATTTCCTTGTGAGGGTGGGTAGTTGCAAAATAGGTAGCTTTCCTTATGGCTTGTAATTCAGCTTATAAAGGGGATGAAGCATCATTGGTATCTGTCTTGATATTAATAACCTACCCAATGTGATCTCTATGAACATAAGTTATGTGGCCATTGTAATGATCTTTAAGGAAGGAGGCATCACAGTTGATTTTCCTAGCTCCAGTTTTTGGTCGTGACCACTTAACCAAAGGTGTCGCAACTGAGATGCTATCCAAGATGAAAGTATTAGTAAAACTCTCAACTAATCCGCTTAACTCAAACCAATTAAACTTAATTCTATTAAGGGTAACCTTCGGGTTTTCAAGTTCATTTTCAAATTTGAACTTATTCTTGATGAACTAGATATTCCAACAAAGACGAGCAGCCAAATTCATTAAGTTCATATTATTTGCATTGTCAAGGATCTTCGTCGTTGTTAACTACCAATCTTTGAAGGAGATTATATTATCTCGACATGGTAAGTAGTTGAACTAGCTAGTATGCCAAATATGCCAAGAATTATCACATAAGAATAGAATGTGTTCCAATGTTTCCTCTTGGGTGTTACATCAATTATAAGGACCATTGGCTTCGTACTTCATGATATAAAGATTCCACATTCCAAGCACATCTCCAAATGAAATTTTTATGTTTGGGAATCACCTTAAGATTCCAAATAGAGTTCCACAACTCTTTATCACCATTCAAGGAACTATGGCTACTTCCTGAGCGATTTTCCCTAGTAGCTTACTTTAAGCATTTGTAGCCTAATTTAACACTATAGGCACTAAACTTGTCATAGTGCTAAACTAATCTTTCGCCAACAAGAGGGGAAATAGGGATGTATTGCTTTTCTTTCAGTCTCCGTGAAAAGAGAAGCTAGTAGGTGACCATTCCAAGATCTAGTTTTTAAGTCAATAAAATCACACACTAAAAAGTTGTTAAAGCCAACAAGCATAGAAGAGCAAGTCTTAAAATTAGGTAATCCTAAATTCTAAGGATCCGACCATATTTGGACGTCAATGCCATATTCAACATTCCATATATAACCCTTTTCAATCATTTTCCATCCTTGAGTTAGACTATTCCAAATCCAAGATGACTTATAACCAAACAAGCATTGAGGAAGTAAGAGAATGGGTAATAAATACATTTCAAGAGCCTTGCGCAAAGAGTTTCACGGTGATTAAACAACTTCTAACCCATTTTCCTAAGTATAACAAAGTTGAATTTTTCAAGTTCTCGGAAACTCATACCTACCTATTTTTTTATTTCTATCATATTTTCCCATTTAATCCAGTGAATATGCCTTTGATCCATATCTTGGTGCCACCAAAATTTTTGTATAAACTTCTAAATTTCCTGGATAATGCCAATTGGAATTTTAAAAATAAATATAACAAAAGTCGAGAGAGCTTGAAGGACTGCTTTTATCATCGTCTTAAGACCTGCCTGAGTTAATAATTTGCACTTCCAGGATTGAGTCTTCTCTAAAGTCCTTTAGATGAGAAAATTCAATATTTGCTTCTTAGTTTTGCCCCAATCCATTGGGATGCCAAGATATTTAATAGGATAAGAAGATTCTTTCACTCCAAAAAGCAGTAATGGCTCTTTCTTTAAACTTTACACCTGTGTTTATGCTAAAAATAAGTTCAAACTTATGAAAGTTTATATTCTATCCAGATGCCAATGCATACTTTGTTAAGAACATTGCTAAAAACTTCAACCTCTTTGATGTTGCACTCTCCATAAATGAGGGTGTTATCTGTAAAGAGGGAGTGAGTAATGACAAGGCAATAGCTAGTGACTTGGACAACTTTGAGGTTACCTTGTTCCATCTTCTTGAAGATTAAATAGGATAAAAAATCTGCAAATATTAATGAAGAGGTAGGGGATATGGGATCCCCTTGCCAATGCCCTCTGCTGGGGTGAAAGCTCCTTGATAATTCTTCATTGATTAACAAGGAAAAAGTCACTATTTGAATGTAAGCCATAGCTAATTCCACCCATTTGTGATCAAATCCAAGCTGCCATTGTATTTGCTTCAAGAAATCCCAACTGACTCTATCATAGGCTTTAGCCAAGTCTAATTTCAAAAAAAAAACCACTTCTTCCCTTTGAATCTATGTTTTAAAGCATGTTTAATGATTATGTTCTCCTGGATATATCTGCCACTGACAAACTTGGTTTGCTGAGGAGTAATGAGCATGGGTAGCCATCTTTTTAATCTATTAGCCATCACCTTGGAGATGATCTTGTATGCATAATTGTAGCAACTTATAGGTATGTATTCAATAAACTTTTCAAGGTGCTTAGTTTTAAGGATTAAAGCAATGGTGGTATGGTTCAAACTTAGAGGGAGAGCACTGATTTCGAAAAAAGATTTAATTGAGAGCAATATGTCATTCGTGATGATTTCCCAATGGGTCTAATAAAATAATCCAAGGAAACCATCCGGACCCAGGGATTTGAGTTTCCTCATTCTAAAAGTGGTTGCTTTAACTTCTTCTAAAACTACTTCTCTGAGTAGACCCCGATTCATATCATTTGTCACCAAGTTTGGAATTATGTTTTGAAAGTCATTTCCCAAGTCAATTTTCTTGCTTCTATAAAGCATTTAGAAGTATTGGACAACATGTTATCTAATTTCTTTATCCCCTACAATCCAATTCCCTTTAGGAGCCTTGATTCTCTTAATGTGATTTTTATTCTAGCGTTGGACTATAAAAAGGTGAAAGAAGCATGTGTTATTATTACCTTCTTTTAACCAAAAGACACTAGAACTATGCTTCCAAATTAGTTCCTCTTCTCTTTGTAGCTCGTTTAAACCTAAATGATCATTCTTCATTTGTTATAGTTTTTGCTCATAAAAGATTCCTACCATATATTCTTCTGCTCTTATTTATATATCAGTGGCAATTTGTGTAGAGGTTATTATTTTAAGAGAAAATGACATTAACCTCCCTGAGATTAAACTTAATTTACATTTTAAAACCTCCTATTTTAAAATCGAATATTAACCTCCATATAGTTTCAAAATTGAACACTTAAGGACTTTTGTTGACTTTTTTGCAAAAAATGACCATTATACCCTTATCTTCTGTAAGAGCAAATGACATTAAACTCCTTAAAATTAGGCCTAATTGACATTTCAAACCCTTTTATTTCAAAATCGAATATTAACCTACATATAATTTCAAAATCAAACACTTAAGGACTCTTATTGACTTTTTTTATAAAAAAATGACCATTATACCCTTATTTTAACATATGTCTTCTCTAATCCTATTACATATAATCCATAACATGTTTTCTCTAACCTTATTACATAAAATCCCTAGCAATTACCTTTATCTAATTTTATATTTTTTAAAAAAATTTAAAAAATTTAAAATTTTATTTATAGATCTAAAAATTATTAATTATTAATTCCTTTTAATTTTTGTAAACCTAAAAATTTTTTAACTTTTAATTTTTAAAATAATTTTTTTTTTGGTATAGAAAGTTTTTATTTTTTTTATTAAATGTATATGGATTGATTGTAAAATTTTTAGATCCATAAAAATTACTTTTAACTTTTTTAAAATTTTTTAAGAAATATTAATAAATGATTTTTATAAACTAAAAAAATTTAAAAAAAAATTATAAATGTATATTTTAAAAGTAATTTTATCAATTATCATTGTTATTCAAACATAAACTTTGGGGTAAATGCTATGGATTATATGTAATAGGATTAAAGAAAATATATGTTAAAACAAAGATATAATGGTTATTTTTTGTAAAAAAAAATCAATAAGAGTTTTTAAGTATTTGATTTTAAAACTATATGGAGGTTAATATTCGATTTTGAAATAAAAGGTTTGAAATGTCAATTACGCCTAATTTTAGGGAAGTTAATGTCATTTGCTTTTACAGAAGATAAGGATATGATGGTCATTTTTTGCTAAAAAGTCAACAAAAGTCCTTAAATGTTCAGTTTTAAAACTATAGGGAGGTTAATATTCGATTTTGAAACAGGAGGTTTTAAAATGTAAATTAGGCCTAACCTCAGGTAGGTTAATGTCATTTTCTCTTATTTTAATTATGTTCTAGTTTGTGAGATCCATGCTAAGCTAACTAAGTTTCGATCACAATCCCTCTGTGCCATGGTCATCGATGTTATTCTCAATCTAACATCTTCGTATTAGCTTAGGCAAATTTGCGTGCTATTCCCATCTAGCTTCATACATGAACCTCCATTTTCTCTATTTCTTTGCTGGATAGAGGATGAGAATAAGAGGTCTGTGATCTGAACCTAAGTAGTTACCATGAATGATAGTTGCTAACCATTCTGCATTTGCAACAACTCGATCCAACCTGGCTTGAACATTGTTTGCCCCAGTTTGCTTGTTATGCCATGAAAAAGTTCTTCCTTTAAAACCTAAATCAACAAGCTCAAGTTCTTAAATCAATTCATTGAATCTCACAACTTCCCATAGGATAAGTCTATCCCTCCCATCTTTTCATATGCACTCAAACAGGCATTAAAATCTCCTATTAGGAGCCAAGGAACATTACCTCTTTTCTCAAGCTTTCTAAGCTTATTCCATAAGGGTTGCCATAAACCTAGTAAAGTGCCATTCTTTATCATTCTCCTTCACCCACATGTCTATGAAATTCATTGAGATATAGAGAATCTGCATTTCCCATTTTCTACCCACTACAAGGCCAGGCCTCCAGACAAGCCATCCGGATCTTTACAGGTGCCATTCTTAAAACCCAGTTGGGATATAAGCTTCTCCAATCTAGCTATGACTTGTTTAGTTTCCATAAGGAAAACAAGGGAAGGTTTCTCTTTTGTTATTAGGTTTTTAAGGGTTTTAATGTTTAGGTTATTACCTAAGCCTTGACTGTTCCAAGAGATAACAGACATTGAACTATCATAGTGAAGAAACGATAAAAACCAGATATGAAGAAAGCTTCTCAAATATGGGAGACAGAGAAGCAACAGGGGAGACATATGAAAACCATATATGAAGAAAGCTTCTCAAACAGGGGAGACAGAGGCAACAGGGGAGACATACGAAAACCATATATAAAAGTTGAGATGTGACATAAAATAATTGAGTAAAGTTTAGGTGTGAAATTGTATATTTGGCCTATGTGCAATGGAAGCTTATTTTAAAAAAATTACTTAAAATATAAAATGCTAGAAAAAAAAAAAGAAAATGAAAAACATTTTCTGTAACTAAACAAGTTCTTTTGTTATCAATCTCTCCTCCTCCCATGGTTAAAGGAAAGGCGCTTCCTGTTTGGAGCTTCCTCAGCTGCCTGCTTTCTTCTCCTTGTACTCTCACTCCCCCAAACTTGTATCGCTAAAGATACACAACATTGTGCTCCTTCGGCACGTGGTAACATTTCCAACGTTAGCTACCCTTTCCGACTTCAAACTGATCCAATGAACTGCGGAGACCATGGATATAATCTATCCCGTGAAAATAATTTCACTGTGCTATATCTAAATGGAGGAAAATTCTGTGTGCAGGCAATCAACTACCATAACTTCACAATTCGAGTGGCGGACGCAGGAGTTGACCAAATAACTGCTCCTCCTTTCCTAAATTTCCTTTAAGCTTCACTAGTTACCATAAATTATATTCTCTTTACAAAAAGACTGCTCCATTTGATGTTGAAGAGTTATCGCAGATTGTTGTTCTTGTGAAGTGTGCACATCCAGTAATGCACTCTCCTCTTTATGTGGACACAGCTCCTTGCATCTCCAATAATGAAGAAAACTCTTCTTATTTTTACCATGCGAATATAGGAGGCATGAATGCATCTTATTTAATGGTGTCCTGCAGTATAGAGATGGTGTAAAGGGTTGCTGCTTTAAAGAATAACAAGAATAACAATATGTCTTTCCTTGAAATTCAAAGAGAGCTGGCTTGTGGGTTTGAGCTTTCATGGTTCAGCATTAACTGTAGAAATTGTCAAACGGGAAGATGCTATCAGCTCAGCACAAATCAATATGTCTGCGAAAATATTGGTACCTACATCTTTAATCCATTTTACTTAATAATTTACCCTTTAAAACCAGAATAGAAATTTCGCGATATAAATATATATATAGTTTATGTTTTATTTTATTTGCCCGGATGGTGTATCTACATTATTTACCATTATTTTGGTAAGATTTCCATTCTTGTATTTCTCTGATCTTCTAAAGACGACTCTCTTTGTGAATTTATTACTTTGACAGTGGAAGAAATTTTCAATTTGTCTTCTAGACGTATCCCAACATCAACGGTAAACTATATTAAATATTGGTGTCATTTTATTTGATTATTTTCTGCAGTATTTTATAATTAATTTTTGATGGGTCAACTTTAGAATTCCCAACACTTATTTCATATTTTATCTTTTCAATTTTTTTAAAGTTAAATTGGAACTTCTCTTTTGTAAAATTAGATCAAATTGGACAAGTCTTAATTGTACTTACCAAAATTCATTTTTATCTAATTTTAGAAAAGAAAAGTTCTAATTTGGCTAAAAAAAATGAAAAGGTCAAATGTAAAATTAGGTTTAAACATAAGATGCAATTTGTACTTTCGGCTATTAAAATAACCATCTAAAAAGCACAATAGCTAATTTAAAGAATCCCAATTAGAGATTTCTTGAGAGTAGCAAGACTTTCAATAACCAAAAGCCCTAACCACCAAACCCATAAAAGATCCTACCCTACCTCTTAAGTGAATGAACAACATCCATGCACCTTTTGAATGTTGAAGTTTGATATAGTTTAATATCGAAATTCTCTATTCATGTATTCGTTCCTAGGTAAAAGTTATAACGTGTAAAAGTTACTATTTGATATAATAAAAAGTGAGTTGTTACAATTAAGTCTCCAGCCTCTACTTATGTTGTTACTTTATGAAGCTTCTACTCGTAAGTTCTTTCAATATTATTATTAATAGACGTTTATATTATTCGTGCAGGATGGTTTACATTTGCCTTGATTTGGGTGGGTAAGAACTTCTTGTCCTCAAGTTTATGAATGAATATATGTTTAATTCAATAAATTATAGATTCGCAATGATATACTTAATTAATTATTAGAAGTTCAAAACACATTATGATGACAAATAAAAATGATTTTGCCCCACTTCAATTTCATACAGCCATGCGTATTGCTGCAAGAAATATGTGCGGGACTCCATGTGTAATTGCTTTTTTAATCTATAAATGGAGGAGGAGACACTTATCAGAATACGACACAATTGAAGACTTCCTTCAGAATCACAACAACCTTTTCCCCATGCGTTATGCTTTCTCAGACATCAGGAAGATGACTGGAGGGCTCAAGGAAAAGTTGGGTGAAGGAGGTTTTGGTTCTGTATACAAAGGAAAGCTTCGTAGTGGACAGTTTGCAGCCATAAAGATGTTGAGTGCTTCTAAAGCTAATGGACACGATTTTATCAACGAAGTTGCTACCGTTGGCAGGATTAACCATGCCCACGTTGTACAATTAATCGGGTTTTGTGTTGAGGGATCAAAGCGTGCTCTTTTATATGAATTCATGGCTAATGGATCTCTTGACAATCATATTTTTGTTCGAGAAGGATCTACATCTCTTGGTTGGGAAAAATTACATGAAATTTCTCTTGGCGTGGCTCGTGGTGTTGAGTACCTGCATCGAGGCAGTGGCATGCAAATCCTTCATTTTGACATCAAACCTCACAACATTCTTCTAGACGAAAACTTCACTCCAAAAATTTCTGATTTCGGGCTTGCTAAACTATATCCAACAAAAGGGAGCATCGCAACTCTTACAGCAACACGAGGAACAATAAGGTATATGGCACCAGAGTTGTTCTACAAAAACATTGGACGCGTCTCCTATAAAGCAAATGTGTACAGTTTCGGGATGTTGTTACTTGAAATGGTAAGCAAAAGGAAGAATTTAAATGCATTAGCTGATAATCTAAGTGAAATTTACTATCCATTCTGGGTTCATGATCAACTCTCCACAGGAAAATTAGCAATAGAAAATGTAACAGGAGGAAAACAAGATAGCTAGGAAAATGACTATAACAGGATTGTGGTGTATTCAAATGCACCCATCAAATAGGCCTCCAATGCATAAAGTTGTACAGATGCTTGAAGGAGATCTGTTGCCTCCCAGGCCTGTTCCATATCCTGCTGAATCAGTGACAAAGGATGGAAGAGAATCACCAACAATGTCATTATCTTCTTAGGCTGCTAAAATTTAATAGCTCAATGACAGTTTTTTTGTTGGTCTTTGTGCATGTTTGTGATCCTTCAAGATTTGCTTAAACATATGTACTTGTACTATTATGTAACATCTACAGAAAATGCGTGGAAATGTATTAATTCTCATAACCTAGGACATAATTTGTATGTTTTCACCTCAATATTTGTTACTTTTCTGGTAATCACGGCAGTTCAAATTCTCTTGTTTCAGCTTTGGTTTTGGTTTTCTTGTAAAAGTTGCATGTGAAGTAGGCATTTCATGATTCTTTACAATGTTCAAATGCTTATAGGCCACGGCATTAGCTATATCGAAGCTCCTGAAAAACAGTTTTGAGTAATATTTATCCATGCTATCCACAATTCTTGCAATCAATTTTCGTTATAGCACCAAGTGCTCAATAAGCACTACATAAGGGTAGTCCAAGTGGCCAAGAGAGTTTGCTCCTCATTTTAGCAACTAGATTCGATATTTGGAGTTAGTACTTGGAGAGAATAATTTTTCTAAAAAATATTGAACTGATATGGAAGAATATGCTCTTAAAAATACTCGAAAAGAGAAACAATGAAATGTTATTGTCCTGAAAAAAAACACACAATGGCAGAATCAGAAAAAGTAACAATGACCGCGATTTTTTATTGCAACTCTGTCCGAGTAATGCATGTTCTGAAATATATTAGTAGATTTCTTGATTTCAGGGCTTTAATTATGAATTCCAGCTCTCTTGGCTGGTAAAAACTCCAACCCTATCTAATTTTTATGTTCATAAAATGGATAATACAATACATTTTATCAAAATATCAAAATTTTTAACATTTTTACCTTAAATACCACTCCGAAATGTTCACCATAAAAGCTAAAAAAAAAAAAAAACACAAACACACACACACATATTCGCCAGGCAACATGAGACCTATTATAGAGCTGAAAGCAACATTAATGGTGATGCTCATTTTTAGCCAATGTTGGAATTTTATGAAACCTGCGAAAAACATGAATTATTGAATGCTTGAATCCAACACCTTTTTTCAATTCTTCCATTGTCTACACCACATAATTTAATTTAACACAATAAATAAATTTCATTGACTATCCTCCCTTCTCTATAGCACGTCGCAAAAAAGTAGGCAGAGTCTCTAGACTCTGGCCACTGGTATAGCTTGGGAGGGGCTACACAGATCCTGGCAAGTTTCTACAAATCCAAATTGATCAATGGATCTGCATATTTGCAAAAAGAATTCGATGGTAAAGCCAAAATATATGCAATAAAACTCATGTCATAGGACAATTACCGCTGTCGAAAATTAGTAAGTCGACCATAGAATGATAGAATTCTCGAAAAAAACGGGTTGAATAATGTTGTTTCTTCAGAAGAATCAGTGTTGGACTGCATAGGAGATTCAAATTCAAGCATGTTATATTAAAAGTTGTGCTCCAACTAAGCTATAGCACATGAGAAATATGCACAAAGAACACAGCTTCTTGGTGTCAAAAAAGCGCAAGATCAATGAAAGGAGGAATGAGTTCACTTACAGATTCCTTTTGGAAACCTTTTGTCTGAATTTGCTGAGAGTTATGAAGTTTTCTGTTGCGTCTTTCATTTGTAAGAAGAATTGCACATTTGCATGTAAAGAATAGAAGAACTACTCCAAAAGAAAGCACCACAAGGAATTCAAGAATGACAGCTGATCCAAGGGCTGCATCCACAGAATGAAATTGACCTGAGTTTTCAATTTATTATATTGAATGTTCCAATGCTCATTGCAAGAATAAGGGGCAGAGAGTTAACTATATGTGGGGACAGTCCATATCTGTAATTGATAAAGCAAGTTTCTAATAGTAAATGGAAGAAAGTTACGAAAAAAGGTGTCTAAATTAAAGTATTACACTCATATGACGAACAAAATTGATAGACCATCACTTACTATGAGCTGCCAATGAACTCATTGGGCTTCTTTGTATAAGATTCACTGTCGCCTCAGCATGCAATGGCATTGAAACGCTTTCAGTGCAATCTGGGTAGCAGCCATACTGTCCCATATCATTTACTTTCACTGTTAAAACAGCACCATTTTCTCCACCCTATACTCCAAAAAGGAAAACATTGCTTAATGTAAGACAGAATTTCTAATTTTACCACATTACAAGAAATTCTATTCCAATAAGTATGCAAATAATCTAGGATGTATTGACAAGAGTCCCATACACCCCACAGAGAATCCAGAGTCTAACATTGAATGCATATTTTCTTCTAACTTTCAAGTAAATGAGCTCACTCACATGATATGTCAGTTGTTGCAATACAAGGTTGCAATCATTAATGGTGCCTCGAAATCTGATGCCATTAGCTTTGACCATAAAATGTTTGGATATAGCAACGTATGTCTGAAGTGGCTGCCACTGATAACTGTTCATCAGCTTCAGTTCAGTCGTATTTATAAGCTCAGCTGATAAACTGGTTATTAAAAATCCATCATCGACTTCCACAGAAAATTTGACTATAAAATGAGACTCTTTGCCTGAAACATTGCCAAAAGAAGTATAAATAAGTATCGAAACAAGATTTCTAATGACTCTGCATCAATCTCAAGATCTAAATAGCCCATCAGTGTAAGACATTAATAATCATAATAACATAATTTGGATCATAGAGTTACCAGGAAAGTTAAGAACATCTGGATCTCCAACACAGAACTCAAACTTGTCTCTACCTTTATCAAAGATCAGCGATTCATCTCCATCCCCATTCAATATGATAAACTTTGGGACGTTAATATATGGAGGATCATTAACAGGTTCTACAAACACTGGAATTTCCACATCATTTTTCCCATTCATGTTGCTGGCAGAAATTCTAACAGTATCATCACCACTGAAATTACCATTGCTGAACAAAATGGAGAAGGAAAAGTTAGAAGACCAAGAGTATATAAAATGTGAGTCAGTGAAATATGAAGGCACATTGATCTGTTGAATCAGCTCCATTAGCTCTTATATACTCTCATTAATTAGAGATATCCATTCTGCTGCTTATATTTTCCTTGATTATTATAATATAACTGGAACATTAGGATCTCAAATATCACTTCAATTCTCTGATAAAATTCAAGGAAACTTTCTTATTAGCAAAGAGTTATGACTGCCATGGAGAGAAACCGAGGTCCAAGAGACATATTTGTATTTAAAATTCATCAGAGTGAAGAGGCAGGGTTTCTAAGCCCCTTGTATGCTGCATCACAAGGCAAGTACTCACTGGGAGTATTGGCCCATTGAAAAAAATAAATCTCAACCTTTACAGTATAAATTCAGGAAAAAGATAAGTAGACAGTACCCAAGATATTGTATTGACTGAAGACCTAGATTGATTACTTCTACAGAGCCCTCTAAAATCAAACTCTTTGCTTCATCATCCTCTTTCTTGACAGAAAATTCTTCCCAAATTGGCTGCCAGAACTGAACTGGCATTGGGGACAAAAACAGTGCCCCAGAGTCAACACTGAGAGTGACAGCAATGTTCTCATTGGGTTCAGAATATTTTATCTTAAACCCTGAGAAACCACTGCAATGAACAAGAATCATTACTACATAAGACCAAATGCCCAGAAAAGATCATCCAAAATAAACCTTCAACATATTAAGCATACAAATGAAAAAACAGATAGTAATGTACCCATATCTAGGGCTAATCATGTCCTCAGTCGCTTGCAATAGACTTGGAAATGAAATAAACTGGGGTGGAATGTTGAAGATAGAAATGTTTACAAAAGCAGAAGCAAGATTGTTATTTACATCTGCCATTGTATACATGAAAGAATCATTCCCATAATAATCTTGATGGGGAGTGTATCTGAAGAAATGGCTGTACTGTAAAAGTGAACCACGGTCTGGCTGACAAAATGCAGTATGAAACACAGGAAGTCAAAATTTCTGAACCAAATTGTTCCACAAAATAAAGCTGCAAGATAAGCATGACCTCAACTGCAAACTCGCAAATGCCATCATAACATATGCTTGACAGTTAAATTTATGGTTAATGTATTTTCTTCATTGCAGAAAAATCAATGTTTGTATAATATGTCTGACAGATTCGATTGTGATGTCATTTTAATATCATAAATGATTTAACAGATGTACGTGGCATATTGTAGGAACATAAAACTAAAGATAATGAATACAATTATTTTGAACTCTTACTTTTGAGAATTCAATGATGCTTGCATTGCTTCCAGCAAAGTAGTCATTTTCCAAAACATCAAAAGCAATTGACTCATCCTCCCACACAATAATTTTATCATCATAGGCTTTAGGAAAATATTCGCCTGGAAGACATCAAAAAACAACCATCTTAAAAAAAAAAATTTTTAAAAAGTAATTTTAATCAGAAATCTCATAGCTGTTAAGATGAATCAAATCAGTCAATTCTACCAATTCGAACCTAACAGGTTGCTTCAGCAGTTATCACAGAATCTCAATAACATTTTGCTATAGGAAACATGTTACATCACATATGAAAAGCACAAACCAAGTGCACCCTGCTAAAGCAGAGAGACCACGAGATCATGAATATATGCAGTAACGAACATTGACAGTGAGCAGAGAATAGACTATTATATGTTGTTTCTGTTAAAAACTTACCACTGTACACATTGACCCCAAAGGGGCAAGGTGCAAGATGCTTTCCATCATATGAAACACATATTTCGTAGGTGCCAACATCCTTGGCCAGATATTGACAAGTATATGAACCATCATTGTTATCCACAAACATCCCATTTGAAAATCCGGACCTGTTAGCCGAAGCAATTTCTAGGCTCAATAGTGACTGTTGAGAAAGGACAGGATTAGAAAATGCATCCATCAGCTGCACCACAATTTCATTTTTAATCAACTTTGGGACCTTGGGAGCAGATTTCACAACTTTTGAGAGTGATACATCAACCCCTCCTATGGAAAATGAGAAAAAAACTTTAGGTTTGAATCAAGGGAGTAATTAATCACATGCAAATACATAAGAAAAGCATCATTTCAGATCAATCAGTTCTCACAAACCGAAAAGAAATAATGTTAAGACAAGATGTACCTGCTCTCACTTCCTTTCTGGACACAGAACCCAGTAAAATATTTCCACAAAATACATTTATTTCATAGATCCCACTCTTCTCAGGCTTGTAAATCACATTATAAGCACTTGCTAGAACCTCTGAATGTCCAGCAGACTGAGCGAAAGAGAAGAAAAGAACAAAAGTTATAGTCTGAACAACACTAGATGATATATATATATATATATATTGGCTACTCACGTTGTTGTTTGGAACGACAGATGGTGCAGGAGCAATTTCAGCAGGGCTGATAGCACCAGAGCTTAGTTCTTGTATAAGTTCAGTCCCTATTTCAAAGATGCATGTCTTCATAAAAACTTCAAAAATTACTCATCAGAAAAGAAAAGACTGAAATTGTTAATGAAGTGCATATACCATTCACAATTGGATGGATGCTTGGCTGAACGTGGAAGGAATCATTTTCCAATACTATCTGCACTTGCACAGTTTCTATTTTAACAAAAGAAGGATACTGAAAACTGTCAACCAAGTACACTGAAAACTCTGAAATGTCACCAGCTATTGAATCATTCAGACCAGATCCATTGACAATGCTGGCTGATCCATCACAGTAACCTATTGAATGGAAACACAAAATTGCAAATAGAAATTATGGCGTTTGATGGAAGCAATGCGACCATATGGAACATATTATCAACACAAGAAAAAGAACTTTATTTGGGGACTTGAAAACACAAAGTATTTTAAAACAGGGCTAAAGATATTATGCATGTCTATGATGACCAAGTATCTTAAACATTTGCATAAAAGGATTAATTAACATCTATATACACACACCTATAAACACAGTATAAGCAAATGGCATATTGGAGATGCTTCTATTGTGCTTCACATCAGATATAGTGAGAAAAAAATTTCCTGGTTCCAATAGGCTGAAAGAGAATAACTGAATTCCAGGAAAGACTTCTTCAAATTGCAAATCTGCAACAGGAATAGACAGATTTGTCTCTTTCTCAATGATATCAGCATCAAATTCATATAGTCCAGAAACAAGGTTCCCATATTGATCTTGTTGGTGTATAAAAATTTCCATCTTGGAAAATATTTGCCAAATGTTTGTCTCAAACTTCCATTTGGCCAGACAATTGGAAACATCAAGAGACCCTGAAAAAAGAAGTAAGAAGTCATCATTCAAAGGAAAAAATATTCATAAATTTTAACTGCATAAAGGAGTACCTAAAAAGACATTTCAGAAACATTTCCATCTCAAAAACTTCAGGAAACTCCCCGGAAATATTTTGGGTCTGTTTCCGCAAATTTAAAAAATTAGGCTAAGCTCTCACCAAACAGAATAAACAACTTTCCCAAAGTAAATCCCGAAGTTATTGTCCACTAGCAGCACATCAATATCGAGACAAAGTGAAACTGATGATTTTTCTTGTTTTCCTCTCTGTAACTATAAATTATCAATTTCTTAATAAAATATTCCAATTATAAACTGACAAGACAAAGAATTGCAGAACCTCAAAATTCTTGAAAAATATGCAATTGTTTATAATATGGAAACAAGAATGGATTTTCAGAACAACTTTGCAATAAAGCACTATAACCCAAATTTTAGTTTCATCTGCTATAAGATCTTGAAAATAAATTAAGACCAAACTTAATTAGTAGCAAATTGCAAAAACCTAATAAAATTACTGCGTTTACTAGAATCCTGCCACAAGCAAATTACACTATTCATAGAACATCACCTGGGTTGACTTTAAATGGAAGTGGAGAGCCGCTCAAGCTTTGATTTCCTCCTTTCACATGCAGTAAAAGGTTTCCAGCTTTTGCTGCAATAAACTCAATAGAAACATAACCAAACTCATTCCAACTTATATGACTGATGTTTGGCACACTAGCAAGGGAGCCATTTGCATAAAGTGCGGACACTGTAAAATTATGAGGTTCTAATTCTTCAGCAGTTGAAGAAACATTATTCCCAAATGCATCTCTAGGAATAATGAAGACGGAAGCTTTTGACCCAGCTTCAAACTCATTCAAGACTCCCATCCATGAAGCTATGCAGACAGAAGGATATATCTTCCCTTCAGTTCAACAATGACACCAATTAGCATTCATCTCTATAAATACAAGACAGTATGGAAATCCTTGTTTGAACAACATACTTCAATAAAAGATAATATTTCGCCAAGTTTTTGTTGGATATGGGTACAGAGAAAAGGAGGCACAAGTGTTAAAATAATCAGTAGCACTTTCAGAAATATTATGTATGTTTGCAACATAGAAAGCATCTTATATTCATTTACAATATAAGCTTATGGACTAAAATAAAAGAACAAAGCATTCATTAGAAAAATCATATATGCAAATGGGGAAATTTCTCGCATAAAATGTTTGAACTAAATTTCCACTGGCCGAGTGTAAAACGCTCAAGAGTATATATTACACGTCTATGGTTGAGTACAATGCTTAAGACCCAATATCACACATCTAATGCCACTGAAAAGAGAATAAAACAGGCAAAGAAGCATAATCTCAAATATCTACAAAGGGGAAAAGTGAAGTTCAAGATTAAAATGCAATTAGGAACCTGGTATAACGTTAAAATGGAGTGATGAATCAAACACTTCAAAAGGGTCATCACTTATAAAGACATTGAAGACCCCAACCCTGATTGGAGTAAACAGAATTCTCCAAGTACTGGTATCTCCTGAAGTGTCAAGGAGAACCCCAGAAACAAAAGAACTGTTCCCCTTCTTCCCATTGACGGTAAGTATAGGACTGAAAGCACTTTTGTCAAGTGAAGCATTTCCTTTACTGTCAAACTCTCCCAAAACAATAATCCTAATGGCTGCAATATCACCAGCTTGGAAAGTGTTGTTGCCATTTAACCAACTGAAAGAGAAATTGGGTATTTGTGGTTTACCTGAAAAACGCAAAACAGATGTCAGCTTTCTCAATTTTCAACTGCTTTCTCCATCACTGTAAAGTAACAGAGGAAACATTTCAATGAACCACCTGAGGATGGCGCGAAGAATGCGAAGGAGAGGAGACCCAGAATGGAAATGGAAGTGCATAAGCGAACTTGTATAGCCATGATCGATGGAGCGAAACAGTTGCACGAAAGTGCAATTTGTAGAGATGGAAACTCTGAAATTGCTGATGTTTTTTGCCATGTTCAGGAGCAGTTAATCACAGTTACCAGCAGTTGTCATTCGTGGGCGTGGGCTCGTGTCGCCAAAGCTGTCGAAACTGGCGCCGCAGAACTTCCTTATTTTATTTAAAAAATTTATAGTTTAATTTCAAGAAAAAGGTAAAAATAATAATAATAAGTTAGAAGAATGTTGAAATAAAAGAAAGTAGCTTGATTTAAATTAGATTAATATGAATGAGCATATTGGATGAAAACAACTGAAAATTGAAATTTTTTTCTAAATAACATTTATGTTTTAAATAATATTATTGTTTATGTGTTTAAATTTTAATAAAATAATCATCTTTTCTCTGATTAATTTATAATAAATCCAATGTAGATTTATTATATATATTATGGTGATTTTTACTTATCAGTCTGTCTTTGATTACTTTTATTTTCAGAACGCACGATTCCTCTTTTAATAATTTTTATATTATTATTTTTCTTCTTCTTTTTCAAGTAATATATATATGTCTCTATTTTGTATGTATTATGCGACAAGTGTTTTATACATGATTAATAAAACATAGTCATAAATTCATACAATATGCACACCATAAATTAGCATATGTTTTATTTAATTATTTTAAAATATAAAAGTAAAATAAATTTAATAATATATTAACTATAAATAATTAAGTAGTTATAAATTAATATATGTATTATTTTATTATTTAAAATACAAATAAAATAAAGAAATTTAAATATTATTTAAGTAGTTTTAATAAAATACTAATTATAAATTAATCAGATAACTTTTTAAAAATGTAAATTCACTTTTTAACTATAAATTAATTGTATGTGTGCGCGTTAATTAGATAGTTTTAATGAAATATTAGTTATGAATTAATTAGATAGTTTTTAGAAAAATAAAAATTCACTTATTAACTGTAAGTTAAAATAGTAATTTGTGAAAATGGAAATCATGTTAATTTAGCTTTAATTTTATATTAATTAATAATGATGTCAAATGTCACAAGTCTAACTTAATACTTTTAGAATTCAACATTTATAAGTAGTTTGTAGAAAATAAAATCTCTGTCTTCTTCTAGTTTTAACTAATAGTAGGCTCATGTCTCCATGTGTAGTCATAGGTAACCTGTTTTAGCGTGTGCTCAAATATTTTGTGATTATATTATTGTGAGGACCTGAGACCTATTCAAGAGATATAATTAAAGTTTAAATTCAAATCCGAGATGCAATTGTCACCTAGATGAAATGCAAGACACACTTTATAGCAAATGAATTCTAGAGAAGATCTCAGCTATCTTGAAAGACTAGGTCCAAAAACTAGTTATGAGCTTTTTAGAATGCCCACTAGACTTTACAGTTTACTTCCGTTTATATTTCGTATTTTATTATAACTAATTATTTTTTTATTTCTTTATTTACATACAAAAAGTGCAATTTCCTTCAAATAATTTTCAAACTTTACAATTAAATTCAAGTTCATTAATTAGCACATTTTCCATGCAATTTAGTCTAATCACAACATCCACCACACATTATGTACATCCATCCACAGTAACAAAATAAATAAATAGAAATAGAAATAAAACAAATATACATGCAAAGAAAATGGAGAAAGGAGAAATGAGTACAACTCTTTAAACATGCAAAAATAAAATAAAATAAAATAAAATAATAACTCTAAAAATTACACAACAATTTTTAGATTCTCCATCAAAGCACATGAAACAAATCCAAATTAGTTACAAAAATTAATCCTAAAAAAAGAATAAAGTTAGTCTCAAACAACAAAAACAAAATCTGTACAAAAAATGAATATATTACAAAATAGTAATCTAACTAGAATCACCAACTTAATAATTTAATAAAAATGAAATTATTTATATAAAAAATAATACAAAATGAAGAAAATATAAATTGCGAAATTAAAATCAAACAAATTATACCAATTAAATTATTCAACAATTAATAATTCTAAAATACTATTTACTAAATTTATTAAGATTATTATTTGAAACTACAAAAATATTAAAAAAATTAAAATTAATTAAAAATATATTGCAATATTAAAGAACATAATTTTACAAAATCAATTTAAAGGACACATGATATTTAATCTACATCCCTAGTTAATCTAATCACTATTTATTAAAAAACTAATCAATAAAATATTGCAGACACAAAAAAAATAATAAATAGAAATGAAAATTACACAATGAAATAAATAAAATAGAAACAAACAAAACAACAAAAATAAAAATCAATCTCAATAATGCAATAATATATAATTGAACAAAGTAAATAGACATAAAATGACAGACATAATACAAATTATACAAAATAACAGAAAATGATAAATAAGATAATAAAAATGAAATCAAATAAAACAAAAATGATAATAAACAAACTATAAACAAAAAACATAAATAAATAAAAATAATGCAATATATATATATATATATATATATATATATATATATATGAAAAATAAACAAAAATAAAGAATTGATAAAAATAAGAATGAGAATAAAATAAATTTAAATAAACAAAAGAAATAAAATAATAAAATAAAATAAACATGAAAAATAGTGGAAAAAATAAAGAATAAGGGTAAAAATAAATATGAAATGGAAAATGCCTAAGAGAGAAAGAAAAAAAAAATATATATATATATAAGGGGTATGCCCGAAGAAAAAAACTAAATATATATCAAATAAATAATTATTTTTATTATAATTTTCATTTATGACCTTAATTTCATTATTAATAATGAAAAATTAAAAAAAAACAGCAAACAACAACAAAAATTAACAAATATCAACAACTATAATTTTTATTAAAAATATAAAAAATAACAACAAAAAATAATAAAAAATTGTGAAATATATAAAAAAAAAATTACTTTTTTTTATCATTAATCCTAATAAAAGGTAAAATTTTATTTATGATCTTAATTTTATAATTAATAATGAAAAAATTGAAAAAAATAAAAATTAACAAAAATCAACAACTGTAAAATTTTGTTGATTTTTGTTGTTTTGTTGTTTCAATTGTTGTTTTTATTGTTTCGATTTGTTGATTTTCTTATTTTTTTTATTTTTTTAATGTTACAAATACATCATAAAGATTATAAACTTGTTATAAATTGATGATCAATAAGTATTAATTTTTTTTAAAAAAAGTCGTTAGATATTTTAATAAAACAAATTAAAGTAAAAAAAAATTCTTATTCTTTAAAAATATAAAAGGAGATTTTTATTTATTTATTGTTTTTGCAATAGTTGAAGATATTTATTACTTTGTTTAACAATAATTAAAGATATTTAGTTCATAATTATTCATTTAAAAAAAAAGGGTCTTAAGAGAAAAAAAAATTGGTAAGCAAAAAATAGAAAACATTGAGAATAAAAAGACAATATTTTAAAAACAAAAAAAATATTGAGGAAAAAAAGTTGGAAAAAAAATGAAGATATTAGAAAAAAAATAGATGAAGACAGTAGAAAAAATATTGAGTAAAAAAATATTGAAAACAAATCTTTGAAGATAGTATAAAGTAAAAAAATGTTAAAAAAATATTGAAAAAAATTGTAAAGCAAAAAATTTGAAAAAAATCAGTAAAAATAATAATAAAAGAAAGGTTAAAAAATAACAATCCTAAAAATAAGGGTGCAAATAGCGATTGAAATGTAGTGATTTTGATGAGAAAAGCATTCTTGACTGTGAACATACTAACTAAGCTAACCAAGCCCTTGAGACATGATGATGCTACAGTGACAGATGTAGGTCTCATAATATATGTTGATAGCTTCTATCAAGAGAATTCAAAATGGTATGATTTTCCCTGTGGGTTAGACCCAAGTGCAGATTCTGGGGACAGTGGATTGAGACATGGGGAGATTGTGTAGCTTTAGGGAGCTGGTTGAAGCTGTTTGACCCACTCTAATATAGTCGGTGAATTGAATTTATATTGTGCCCATTTATATGTTGTCTTTATGGGACTGGGTCTTACATGCTACTTGAAAATTTAGATTTTTCAGCTGGTTGCTTTCATATTGGGTATAAGAGTGGATTAAAATAATTGAATATTATTGAATTGTGCATTACTGTCAATAAATGATTTTCTATATCAATTTAGATTATAAACATCAAAATTTTTAAAAAATTTTGAAAGAATAAAAAAGAATTCAAATTATTATAAAAACCGTCGTCCAACATTAATAAGAAAAACTTAAATAGTAAATGCTAGAAAAAATTATAAATAAAAATTAGAAAAATAAAATCCTAAAAATATAAAATAAAAAAAAAAGGGTCTAAATGATAGAATTTGGTCGAAAAGTGACGGATCTCATGAATAAAGTTCGTGATTTCGAACCGTTGACTCATTTTCATATGAAATAGATTTTTGAATCGTCCAAATCCGATACTTAGAACTTATCCAAAATTACAAAACTATCAATACCGTAATTTGTCAAATTTTTGTATAAATTTTAGGATTTGTTCCTCTATGCGGCTTGCATCAGTATCTTTCAATTTTTTTTTTATATAAAGTCTCCATTAATCTAGAATTAATATGTTAGTTGTTAGTTATTAGAGAAAAGAAAAATTATAGTCCTTAGCAAAATCAAAAGATCGAACCGGAAACCTAAAATTTCAGAGCTTCAATATGTAGCCATGAAGGTTACCCCTCTTTAAAATCTGTGTATATATTATATATGCTGTGCTTTTTTATTTCTGACATGGCATAATGATAAGGTTTATGTGCCCGTTCATCTGCTGCTCTACAATTATTTCTTTAGATCATATTTGCTGCACTACGTACAGCTATACAGGAAGTTATGAGCCATTTGTTGCATTGTAGCAGCAAGGTTTGTCGTTGATGCTCTTTGATCAAAGTTCTGAAAGCGCGTAGTTAATAACTTGTACATTTGTAAGGGTGTTGGTTGCTAAATAATCACTATTACTAATCGGAGAAATGGGATGATTGAATGTTGATTTTGCTTCGAAAATTACTGGTTTTCATATTCAGAAATTCTAAATTTTTTTTCTAAATTCAAATACCAAAATTCATCAGTATAAACAATACAAAATATATATAAAAAAAATTAAAAATACATGAACAACAACTATATTGTAGTATACTATGAGTATACTATTTTTTTTTAATTTCTTATACACTTCAAAACATTATGTATTAAATTAACAAATAAAAAATAATTTTATTCAACTAATTAAAATTTAAAAATACAAAAACTATTCATATATTATTCGTATATTAAAAATAATATACAATAAGAATACTATTTGTATTTTTTGTTTCTTATACAATTGAAAACATAAAAAAGTTGATAATTTGAGTAAGAAATAATTGTATACTATTTCATGAAAAAATTATCAAAAAAATAGTTGGCCATAAGTAATAAATAAAAAATAATTTTATTCAATTAATTAAAATTAATTAAAATAATTGATATATGCATGCTCAATTAATTATTAAAGAAATAGTATACAATAAATATACTATTTGTATATTTTTTTTTTATTTTTTATACACTTCAAAACATTAAAAAATGATAATTTGAGTACGTATATATTGTTAAAAAGATTATCAAAGAACTAGTTCGCCTTTAATGTGTATTTAATTAACGAAAAAATAATAGTATTCAATTAATTAAAATAAATGAATGGATAAAAATACTATTCATATATTAAAAATAAATAAATAGAAATATAAATACGTACATTATCAATTTCCGCTCTTTTATTTTTTTTTTATCTAAATATCAAATTAAAAAAAATTCAACAAAAATTAAATACAATGAAATTATATATATATATATATATATATATATATATATATATATATATATATATATATATATATATATATATATATATATTGTTGATCTTGACAATAATCAATTTTAATTTTGATATTTTGCTGCTTTCACTTCTATTTGTTTTGTTTTGCTTTGTTTCCTATGCTGTGACTTGTGTATAACTCAAAGGACATGCAACCCTTTTTATTACTGAATCACACTTAATTTACTTTTGAATTTGCAACTCTTTTGTGTTGGTGATGTGCATGCACCCTTTAATGTATTTTTAATGCTAGAGTTCTCATACTATGACTATTGTTTGGTGTGTTATTTAGGTGACAACTCACGTGAACATTCAAGCATGTTTCAAGAGGTACCAAAATAATTTTTTTTGTATTTTAATTTTTTGTAATTAATTTTTAAGTTGTTAATTTTAATGTTTATTGCTCATTTGATGATCTTATTTTCTAATATTTAATTTGCAAGTTCCCGATTAAACAATATTAATGAAGGCAAAAATTGTTTTTGTTCAATTATTATTATTATTATTATCATTAGGAATAACAATAATTTCAGCTCTAAAAGTTATATACAATTAAATTCTAAAAAGTTTAATTCTTAACAATTAAGTTTCAAAAGTAATTAAAAAATTAATCATTAGTTTTAGTATGTTATTTTTAATACAAACTGCATATGTAGCATATAATATGCCTAGTCGGATGATGATATCATTCGATAAAATGTCGTGCAGGACGTCCATGTCACATGAAAGGGCTTATGTGCCATGTTAGATTTTCACCCTCACAAATGTGGTATAGGATTTTTGAATTTGATGGAAAAATTCCTATTGTTGTCACTACCTTATTTTTGCAAGGATTTATACTTTTCTATGGTACCCGCATTTCTCTTATAAAACACCTTGCCACATGCAAAATTTACATAGCAAAAGTAAAGAAGAATGCAAACATTATTTACAGAGTACAGGGATTCAATTTCACCTGCAAATCTACATAGCAAAAACAAATATTACAACCTCAATAATTTCATACCAACAGCTAAAATTAAGAATCTTAAAAAAAAAAAAACAAAAAAAAAGACTCAAAGCACCTATATATTGAGACTCAAACCCAGAAAATCTAATTTTTTTTTTGTGAAGCATGTCATTCAATCTCTTGAACTTCCTCTATTACTCCATTCAACAAGCCTTCTTTCTCTTCCTCCTTTTAGGACTTTTCATCATCTCCTTCTATATCTATGCCCCTAACTCCATAATCAGTTCACCTCCATTGCCACCATTTGTGTTCCCTCTGTTATTTTTGCAATTTCACAATCTCTTTACCCTTCTCCATTGCTCTAGTTTTTAAAACTTTGCTTACAAGATTTTACATTTGTGGCAAGGTGTTTTGTAAGGGTGTCGTAGAAAAATATGAATCCTTGTGCAAAAATAAAGGAGTGGTTACAAGAACTGTAAAACTGTAAATCATATTTATGAGGGTAAAAATCTAATATGGCACATATGTCCATTCATATGACATGGATGTCCTACATGGCATTATGTCGAATAATGTTATCTTCCAAATAGACATATTTCAAGCCACATCTGCAGTTTCTGTAAAAATAGCATATTAAGGTTAACAGTTAATTTTTTTTAATAACTTTTAAAACTTAATTATTAAGAATTAAGCTTTTAGGGCTTAATAAAAACACTATAACTTTTAGAATTGGAATTGTTGTTATCATTTATTATTGTTAATCATAGTTAATTGTTCTTGTACAAGCTTACATGTTGCAAGGGTAGATTTTATAGTTTTGCAGTATTATTTTCACTTGAACTCATGGAAATTCATTCTTTTAATGAAATTTAATTGTGCTATTATTATAAATTAATTTTGTAAAAATTAAATAATCAAAATACAACAATTTTGCTACTTTTAAAAAATAATAACTCTAAAAACCAAATAACAATATCTAAATTTTCCACCAATATTTTGTTTAACACAAGAAATAAATCCATATTAGTTAAAAAATTAATCTAAAAAAATAAAATAAAGTTAGTCTCAAACAATAAATACACAAAATGTACATATAAAAAAATAATTTTTTTTTTATAAGAATTATTCTAGTAGCGCATCAACCAAACCAAAAACCTTTGTTAAAATAAAAATAAAAAGAGCACAATCCAATCCAACCGGGCAAAGAAAAATACAAGTCATGAGAAACGAAAAATTTCAAGACACAAAAAAAAAAAAAAAAAGGATAATCATCGAGAAGCACGAGAAGAAGCCCAAGTCGTAGGCCTTTTACCGGTTAAAACTATAGCATAAGGTTTCAACTTCTTCTTGTTGTTGTTAGAAACCTCTTGCCAGGGTGATTTATTATCTGCAAGGTAAGCCTAAGCTTGCTTACCAACCAATTCCAGTTCGTTTTGGGCAGCACGTTGCATCTGATCGACCACTTCATTGTGATGTAGACTAGGTTGGTGGGCCTGATTGTCAACCACATCTGTTTCTGCGGTGGTCTCATGTTGAAAGGTTCAGTGTCAGCATGCAAAACTGAAGCAACATTAGAATCATGAGTCAAATCAGCTGTATTTAAAAGCTGAGCCAAAACCTCGTCCCCTTTTCTAGAGGAGAATTGGCACCATCCTCTGGCAGGGTCTCCTTATTATATAGCAAAGGTGTTACAATAGTAGCAGCGTTTTCCTCCACTCGCACATCAGCGACAACAAAAGACTGCAAACCAGATTTTAATTTAGAATCAGATTTGACTAATCTACAATTCTGAGGTCCCTGAGTAGGAAGCAAACTCTCGTCATGGGCATTCAGTGACCGAGACGCAGCTCCAATAGTTGCGACATCCTCAACTGCGATTTGAGTTTGAATGACATCATCAAGTGAAGTTCGCCTCTTTAAAATAATTTCTGGCAAAGCAGCGTTAGAAACAGCACCGTCATGAATAAGGTCTTGCACTGGATTAATGATATTCAATTCCGCCATTTCTCGCCTTCCCCTTAATGGAAAATCCGTATCGCTATCATTACCGGCACGAAGCTGCTCTTGCACCAGATTAAGCTTATTTGAATCCACTGCCTCTGTCTGGATGATGTTTTCATCAATGCACCTCAGCTGATCAAAGGCATTACGAACGGGAACAGAATGCTTCTGTATATATTTTTGCTTCCTGATTTTCTTGAACTCTTCCTTTCGAGGAATATCATGTACCATAAGAGGAAATTTCACGCAATGTCATGGTAAACACAATTAATATCATAAGTGGTTAGTAACATTTTTTCTTTTCAGTTTTGTTTCTTTCTTTTTCAATTTTCTTAAGATTTTAGCCCATTTTTTAAAGGTAATGGTCAACTTCAGCCTTTTTTCCCGTATTTTTGTTTTGTTTCATCTTTTTTTTTTTTTTTTTTTCATTTCTTCCCTTTTTTATAATTCTTTTTTTACTTGTTTATTATTTTTAAAGTCACATTTAATTTAAGTTTACTGTATATATTTATTTGATTTGTATATTTTAAATAATTTAATTTTATATTCTAAATAACAATTTTTTTTTATTTTGAAACTTACTATTATTTAGAATATAAAATTAAACTAATTAAACAAAAAATTACCCATAGTTTTCAATAATTATTTTTTTCATAATTATTAAGAATTTATAAATTAAAGTAATTAAAGTAAAAATTACCCATAGAATTCAATGATTATTTTTTTCAATAAAAATAACAAAAAAAATTATGAATTATATCAAAAAAATTATTATTTTTGTTGTTTATATTAATAAAAGTAAAAATTATATTTATGGTCTTAATTTTTTTTATTAATGATGAAAAAACTGAAAAAAAAAATCAATAACAACGTTGTTTTTGTTGGTTTTAGTTGATTTTTGTTGTTTCAATTGTTTTTGTTGTTTTAGTTGTAGGTTTCAATTGTTTTTATTTTTTCTCTTTGTTTATATTTGTTGCTTTTTGTTGAAAATAAAAAAATAACAATAAAAATTATGAATTATATCAAATAAATTATTATTTTTATTATTTATACTAATAAAAGTAAAAATTATATTATGGTCTTAGTTTTATTATTATTGTTGAAAAAACTGAAAAAAGAATAAAAATCAACAAAAATCAACAATTGTAAAGTTTTGTTGCTTTCTTGGTTTTAGTTGATTTTTGTTGTTTTTGTTGTTTCAATTGTTTTTGTTATTTTTCTTTGTTTATATTTGTTGATTTTTATTGAAAATAATAAAATAACAATAAAATTATGAGATATATAAAAAATTATTATTTTTATCATTAATACTAATAAAAGTAAAAATTTTATTTATAGTCCTAATTTTGTCATTAATAATAAAAAATAATTTAAAAAGTAATAAAAAATCAACAGAAATAAATAAAAATAAACAAAAATAAAGAACAATCAACAACATAAAGTGTTGTTGATTTTTGTTTTTTCAATTGTTGTTTTTAGTTTTTTTTTTCAATTTTTTTATATTACAAATACATCATAATAATTGTAAACTTGTTACATATTGATGATTAATAAGTATCAAATAATTTTTTTTTAAAAAAAAATTAGACATTTTAATAAACAAATTAAAGTGAAAAAAAAGCCTTATTCTTTAGAAATATAAAAGTAGAAAATTTTGTTTCTTTATTTTTGTTACAATAGTTGAAGATATTTATTGAGTTTGTTGCACCATTGGTACCATAACTTTAGGCCACGTTTCACATTGGTACCAAAATTTTAATTTTTTTCTTTTCAATCCCAAAAATTTCATTTTTATTTCAAGTTGAAGTACCTTGAACATATCCTATAAAATTTAACATATGTGGTAACTGGAATAAATATATTTTTAGTATATTTACCATGTAAGCATCCTATTGAACAATTTAATTATTTTGTTGGTCTTTTAAAACAAAATTTGCTTATAGACCCCAAAAAATAAAATTTTAGCAAAATTTATTTTATGAAACCCACAAAGTGATTAGTTACTTAATGGGATGTTTACATAGTGAATATACTAAAAAGATACTTATTCCGACTGCCATGTATGCTAAATTTAATCGATATATTTGAGATACTTTAATTTGAAATAAAAATAGAATTTTTGGGATTGAAAAGAAAAAAATTAAAAATTTGGTACCAAAGTGAAATATGATCCAAAATTATGGTATCAACAGTGCAACAAATCATATTTATTGCTTGGTTTAACAACAATTGAAGGTTTTTAGTTTATAATTATTCATTTGAAAAAAACATATAGCAACAAAAAAAAGAAAAAATTGAGAATAAAATGAAGACAGTACTTTAAAAATAAAAAAAAATGTTGAAAAAAAAATGAAGATATTAGAAATAACATGTTGAGAAAAAAAAAGATAAATATAGTACTATAAAAATAGAAAAAAATGATGAGAAAAAAAATTGAGAAAAAATAAATGAAAACAATATAAAGCAAAAAAAATTGTTAAAAAATAAAAATAGTAAAAAAAATATTGAGGAAAAAAAATTAAGAAAAAATAAATGAAAATAATATAAAGTAAAAAAATTGTTAAAAAAAATAAAATGTTAAAAAAAAAGGTATAAAGTAAAAAAAAAAGTTGAAAAAAATCAGTAAAAAGAATAAAAATTTGAAAAAAAAAAGATAATAAGGGAAATGTTTTATATTTGAAATAATTAATTTTGTGAAAATATTTTTTAAAAATTTTTGCAGATGACGATTTTTTTGAAAGTTTTTTTAGTGTTTTGTACATTTTTGTAAGAACTTTTTTCCAAAACAACAAGCCCAAATTTGAGTGTTAGTGGAATTTTGGGCGGAAGGATCGAAGTCCGGAGACCAAGGCTATAAACAAAGAATGCCTTAGGTAATTTTTTACCCAACATCTTTACCCAAGGCCAGCCCAAGGGTTTTTGTGGCCTTAGGTAATTTTTTTAAATTTAAATCATCAATTTAATTATTATTATTTAGATATTAATTATTTTCTGATATTAAAATTAAATAAATTAAAATAATTAAAATTAGTACCAATATTGAATCCTAATTTAAAAGTGAAAAATTTTAATTTTTTCAACTAAAAAATTATATGCATATTTAATTTATTGTATTGAAAGTATGAGAAATCAATTAAATTTTAGTGAAAAATGATGAACTTATAAATTTTAAAAGATTATAATAAAATTTAATTGGTTAAAAGGAGATAATAGCCTCTCTATTTGTTTCCTTCTCCTTAGTTTAGACTTTAATTAGCACATAAGAAAATTTTGAAAGTATTATAAATCTTAAAATAAAAATAAAATTATCTAGCAAATAATTTAATTGAAAAGTAACAAAATATAACATAAAAAAGAGATGAATAAATTTAAATTATAATTTTATTTATATTTACTTTTAATACAATTGAATAAAATTTACTTTACATATTTAATAGTAAAATTATTTAAAAAATAAATTATATTTTATAAATAAAATAGAAAGACAAATTTTAGAAAAAATACAATAGAATACAAAATTATTTAAAATATTTTTTAATATATATATATACAAAATAGGGCCCCATATTTGGAGCCCTATGCTGAACCCCCCATACCGAGCTTTTCTCTTTGTTGGAAGTCAATATCACATGATAATAGCCTCGTCCCAACGAAATCAACTTCCAGTTGCTTGGAAGACCCCAAACGGACAATTTGACTGGCGAACGCATTTTTAGGGATGAAAAAGTTTTTAAAGTCCTTAATATGAACAAATATAAAAATATGCGGTTAAATGTAACACAATTAAAGTTTAAGGGAAAATATAATAAAATGTGAAAGTTTAAGTGTTTAAAAATGAATTTTATCTTTATATATATATATAAAATAATATTTTAGTTATAATTAATTAAGTAATTTCGTCTTTATTCCTTTTTTTTTTTAAATGAACTTTTCTTTAGAAAAAATTCCATTTGCTCTATTACATCCGAATGCACCTTTAACCTTTAGTTCTTTATTATTTATTAGCATTATTAGTACATTTATTTTAAGCATTGCAAACACCACCATCTCTAGAGGGTAGGAGTGTGCTTCAGGGGGAGGGGTGTTGCAATTAGTGTATACATGATATATATAATACAAATTATAGATACAGACTGTAGAGTTTGAGTTACAATGAATTACAAATATTTAACAAATATGTAGCTAAAGTTAGGTAATTTTTTTGGGCTTTAACACTCTCACAAACCATTGGGTGTGAGGAAAAGAGAAGGCGAAGCTTCGAAACAAACTGTTGAAACTAATGAACACTCGAGGGTTTGGTGAAGATAATTGCCAATTGATACTTGCTTAAAAGATAGTGGACCTGTTTGTAACCTTAGCAACTTTCTCTTTGACAAAGTGATATTCAAGCTTTATAGGTTTAGTTCGAGCATGAAAATCAGGATTAGATGACATGTAAATAGCACCAACATTGTCACACCACAAGATAATAAGTAAATGCAAAGACATACTAAACTCGGAGAGAATATGTTTAATCCAAAGCAATTCAACTTTTGTATTAGCTAGTGCCTTATATTCACTTTCAGATGAGGAATGGTAGGTTGCTTTTTAAGGTGTTGCTGAGATAAATAACATATCCATTATTATAGCGACGATCATTTGGATAACCTTTTTAGTCGCTATCTTTAAAACGTTGTAGAGTAGAGGATGATTGGTGATAAAAAAAAAGTGAGTAATGAAAGGTATGTTTAAAAATAAGTTTGTAAATTATATAAGAGATCTAACCACATTTTACTAAAGCTTCACTTTGTCTGTATAATGAACTAGCTCTAATGAACCACTTGGAAACCTTATTTTGCTGCTTCCACTTCTATTTTTTTTTCTTTGTTTCCTCTGTCGTGCCTTGTGGATGACTTAAGGGATGTGCAACTCTTTAATTAATCAATCATACTTATTTTATTTTTGAATTTGCAACTCTTTTTTGTTGATAATGTGCATGCACCCTTTCATGTATTTTTAATGATAGAGTTCTAATAGTATGACTACTTTTTGGTTATTATATCCTAAAAATTTAATTCTTAACTATCATGTCACAACTCGAACCCCACCCCCCAACGACACGTGACTGACTCTAGGGAATGGAAAAATGTAAAGCTTCCAAAACCCATAGTAAGCCTAAAGATTTATCATAACAATATTAACCACTTGAAATTTTAACAAAAATCAAGCAGAGTTTTCTTTGTACCAGAAACAAACCAAAACTTGTAAAATATGAATAACACTCTCAATAACAATTAATCTCCATCACTACAACTCCAATATCATTAAATCACTAACATTTCAACTCAAGTATATAAGAATACACATTAATATGTAATATAATTACCAATACAATAATTTCTCCAATACTATTGCAGTGTTTAAATAACTAAATTATTCCACAAACTTTAATAATACTACAATAACCTACATAAAATAGCCGGTGAAGAAAGAGTTCAGTGCAAAGGAGAAGGACTAATTGTAGACTCCTAAAATTCTGGAAAAATAGTTAAGGAGAGTCAGACCTTATTGAGTAAGCTAATATAAAGAAATGCATGCTGTTTTAAAAATCTCATTTGTTAAAATAATTTTTATGAAAATATAATTTTTATAATTTATATTTAAAATCCTTAATTTACCAAGATCATATTTAAAAATCTAAAGGAATTTTATAAAATCTCATAAACACCTTTGCAACAAATAACCTTTGTTTAACATATTTAAAGTGAAAATTATGGTAGAACCTTAAACCACAAATCTAATAGTCAATCGACTCTCTTATCCATATAAGGACTTCTGATTCCCGAGAGCTATGCATCAACTGAGCTACTAGTCACAGTTAAACTATGAATCCAAATATTTACTGGTGGTTCCCGAGAGCTAAACATCAATTGAGCTACCAGTCCTAGTAAATCATCAATCATAATATGCTTGAGAGCTATACATCAACTGAGCCTCTTAACATAATATGCCCAAGAGCTATACATCGACCGAGCTTTTTCACATATCATATAAATAAGGGTCCAACTCATAAATCAATACTAGTGTGCACATGACCCCCTTATGACACCTATCAGGTAGCTCGTTCTATCAGTCTTTTTCAAAATCTCTTTATAAAAATAAAAATGCAATAAATTTTAAAAGAACTTCCATAACTAAAAAAATAATAATAACAATATTCTTATTTCTCATCCATAATAATATCATCAATAACCATATAAACAATATATACATTCTCAATAGTTATTAAAACTAGCATATTAAATCTCAAGTTCCCATATTTCTTTAAATACATAAATTTAACATACATTTTAAAATATTAACTTACAAGTGGAGCGAGCCAGCTGATGTGTCCTTATACGCCTAATCTCCAAGGTTCCTGCTTTGGTATTCTCTAAAAAAATTCATTAAATATTCTAGAGATGGAGATCAGATGCTTGGTTGGTGCCTATGGATTCCTGATAATGAGAGGAACACAACGGATGTAATCGTAACACTTGAAACCCGCCAAAATAGTGAGAAATGATGAAATTAGGCCGAGTGTTATTCCTCAATTTTGGCCATTTTTGGATGGCTTTTCATAAAATAAAAGCTATAGGAACATAAAAGAGGATGGGAAGAAGTTATGATTCAAATTTGGGGTCGATCGGAGGTCATTTGGGTGTTAAATGAAAAAGAAGAAAAGTTCAGGTACTAAATAAAAATTTACCACCCAAAAATCCATCTCATGCCCGCTGCTTCTCTTCTTTCTGCATGCAGGAGCACTTCCTCCATTTTTATAATATGGACATCACATGTCCATAAACCAATGGTTTACAATAACAACAACAATAAGAATAACCATACAAATTCAGGTTATTACATTCTTCCCCCTTAAGAAAATTTGTTCTTGAATTTTACATTGAGACAGGTAGGGGTATCAGCTCTACATATCAAATTCAGTCTCCCAAGTGCAATCTTCCACTGTATGGTTGCTCCACAGTACCTTTATCATACAAATTTCTTTAGTACGTAGTTAGCGATCTTGTCAATCCATGATCATCACTAGGTACTCTTTATAAGTTAAATCTTCACTAAGTTTTACTATTTGTGGCTAAAGGATATATGAAGGATCGAAGATGTACTTTCTCAATATAAAGACATGGAATACTAGATGAATCTGCAACAACTCTGGTGGTAATGCCAGTTTGTAAGCCACATCACATACCCTTGAATGAATTTCGAAGGGTCTAATATATCTCAGAGCTAACTTAACCTTCTTACTAAATCTCATTACTTCCTTCATTGGAGACACCCTAAGAAATACCATGTCTTTAACAAAAAATGATACATCCTTCCTTTTAGGATCAACATAGCTGTTTTGTTGGCTAAAAGCTTTCCTCAAGCTTTGTTGAATAAAATGAATTTTTTCTAAAGTCACTTGAACTAATTCTTGACCAATCAATTGTCTCTCACCAACTTCCTAACATAACGGTGATTTACACTTCCTTCCATATAAGGCTTCATATGGAGCCATTCCAATACTTGTATGATAACTATTATTATATGCAAATTCAATAAATGGCAAGTGTATATCCCATTGACCAATAAAATCCATCACACACATTCTTATTATATCTTTTAGAGTTTGAATAGTCCTTTATGACTAACCATCCATCTAAGGATGAAAAGCTATACTAAAATCAAGTGTAGTACCCAATGCTTTATGCAATTCTTGCCAAAAAATTGATGTAAAAATTGTTCCTCTATTAAACATTATACTCTCTAGCACCCTATGTGGGCAAACAATTTGATTAACATACAACTTGGCTAGTTTATTTATATTATAAGTCTTTTTAATTGGCAAAAGTGCTAACTTGGTTAACCTATCAACTATCACCCATATGGCATCATAGCCACTTGATGTGTGAGGCAATCCAAAAGCAAAATCCATTACAATCATATCCCACTTCCACTTTGGAATGGGTAACTATTGTAGTAATCTCGAGGGTCTTTAATGTTTTAATTTCACTTGTTGACACGTGAGACACCTAGATATAAATTCTGCAATATCTCTTTTCATCCCATTCCACCAATATGTATCTTTCATATTATGATACATCTTGGTAGAACTTGGATGAACACTATAAGCAGAAAAATGAGTTTCTTATATAATCTCTTTTCTCAGCTCATTTACATCTGGCACATATAACCTTGTGCCCAAACTTAGTACACCCTCATTATCAATTGGGAATTCTTAAGACTAACCTTACTAGACTTCTGACATTATCTTCTACAATTGTGGGTCCTTTCTTTGAGTTGCCTTAACTCGATCTAAGTACACCGATTGTACTCTGAATTGAGCTAGAAGACATTTTTTAGTTACTTTCCATTGCAACCCTTGATTGATCAGCTAATGCATTTCTCTAATGATTAGTCTCCTTTCTGAGCTAATGTGAGCAAGGCTTCTTATTGACTTTATACTCAATGCGTTAACTACCACATTAGCCTTACCCGGATGATAAAGAATGGAGTAATCATAGTCCTTGAAAAGTTCCATCCATCTTCTTTGCCTAAAGTTCAAGTCTCTTTATTGGAAAATGTACTTTAAGCTCTTATGGTTAGTGTATATTTCACAAGTTACATTATACAAGTAATGCCTCTAAGTCTTTAATGCAAACACTATAATTGCCATCTTTAAATCATAAGTAGGATAGTTATGCTCGTGCTTCTTTAACTGACGTGAAGCATAAGCAACCACTCTTCCATTCTGCATTAATACATAACCTAATCCAACTCAGGAAGAATCACAATAGACCGTGTACCCTTCATTTCCTAAAGGTAAAGTCAACACTAAAATTGAAGTCAACTTGTCTTTAAGCAATTGAAAGTGCTTCTCACATTTTTCTATCCACACAAACTTAGCATTCTTCTGGGTAACCTTGTTAAAGGTGTGATAATCTTAAAGAAATCCTTCATAAATTTCCTATAGTAGCCAGCTAAAACTCCTTATTTCCATGACCGTTATAGGTATCCTCCACTCCGTAATGGCTTTAATCTTTTTAAGATCCACTTGTATGCTATCTTTGGATACTACATGGCTTAAAAATGCCACTTTATCTAACCAAAACTTGCACTTAGAGAATTTGCCATACAATTGATGCTCTTTTAAAGTCTAAAGCACCACCCTCAAATGCACGACATGCTCCTCTTCACTCCTTGAATACAGTAAGATATCATTAATAAATACTATTATAAATCTGTCCAAGAATGACCTAAATACTTGATTTATAAAATCCATAAAAGTTGTTGGGGGGCTTTAGTTAACCTGAAAGACATCACCAAAATTCATAATGGCCATACTTTATTCGAAATGCAGTCTTGGGTATATCTCAACTTCTGATCCTCAACTGATGATATCTAGACCTTAAGTCAATATTGGAGAAACATTGACCTCCTTGAAGTTGGTTAAACAGATCATCAGTCCTTAGAAAAGGATATTTATTCTTAATGGTGGCTTTGTTCAACTGTCTGTAGTCGATACAAAGTTGAAGACTACCATCTTTCTTCTTCACAAATAACACTGGTGCACCCCAAAGAGATGTACTAGGTCTAATGAAACCCTTATCAAGTAACTCTTGTAACTACATTTTAAGCTCTTTCAACTATATAGATGTCATCCTATAAGGTGGCATAGAGATAGGATTTGTATCGGGTACAACATTAATACATAATTCTATCTCTTTTTCTGGTGGTAAGCGTTAAAATTCTTTAGGAAAAACATCTAAAAACTTATGCACAACTGGCATATTCTCAATTACTCCCTTATTTGCCTTTGTCTCTCTAACCACAGCTAAATAACATTGACACTCCCTTCTAAGCATCTTTTTAGATATGATTGTAGAAATGAGATTCTGATGCATCGAACTCTTGTTGCCTCTGAATCAAAATCATTTGGAATCCTAAACATCTCCTAACAATCCAATATGGCATAGTGTTAAGCGAACTAATCTATTCCCAAAATCACATCCAATAAAACTAAAGCCGTTAACAACTCTCTACCTTCCACCAACATCGGACAAGATGGAAATACTATATTTGTCTCTAAATCATCACTAAGGGGAGTTGCCATAGATAATGGAACTAACAATTTAGATGGTTGCCATCCCATCTTAGAAGAAAATATAAGTGACATAAAAGGAATGGGATGCACTGGGATCAATTAAAATTCTAGCATTAAGGTAATAAATTGAAAGAGTACCTACAACCACTGCATTAGTTGCCTGAACATCCTAAATAGTCAATGTGAAAACTCTGGCCTATCCATGACCTACCTGCTATGAGGTGGATGGCTAAGCATATCCTTTTCCTCCAACTCTACCTCTAGCACCTCTTGCCTGATGGCTCACAAACTAAGTCGGTCTCTACTGGGGGTACATAGGTGCTTGATACTACTAATGCACCTATTGAACTGGATGAATCATTAAAGTTGAGGATCTTTGAGCATATGGTGGCTGAAATCCATAATAAAGACAAGTTTTATCAAAATGACTTAACTATCCAAATTTGAAACAAGCTCTCGATGCCAAGTGACATGGCCTTTGATGTACTCTACCATAAGTAGTACATGTACTAGCCCCAAACCTTGTACTGCCATATCCAGAGCTTTGGCCATTACTGTTGCTGCTAACTTTAAAACCAAATCTAGTAGCTTTGCCACTCTTACGGTTAGGAACATAGTTGTGTCTACCAGGTCTATATGCTCGGGACCTTCTACTTTGCTAGGAAGTACCCTTAACCTAAATATGCGCACTGCCAAGTTGAAAAGTAGGTTGCTGTATACTCGAGGCTACTATTTTCCTAGTACTACCACTTACATAAGGATCATGTATAGTCCTATGCCTAATTTGTCACCTCTCTAGTTGTCTAGCCTCCTCAATGACACTCTTAAACCTTTGATCCTTAGTTCGAACACTAATAGAGGTTGGGCCTAACCTTCTCTCCTCTCATCTTGCATCATATCCATAATATGATGTGACAACCTAAAGAACTCACAAGTGTACTCCTTAATTGACCGATTACCTCTGGCTATATGCAATAAATTCTATATATAATTATCGCTCATTCAAAGTGGATGGAAATATCTCAAAAATTGCTTCTTAAACTCCAACCATTTCATAATATTCATAAATGGCTGAATGGACTGCATAAACTAGTCTTGAGCTACAGTTTACACTGATAACTCTATAATCATTATCCTTTGGTAATTTGTGCACCCTGTCCTAGTTTTAGCCTCAATGGTGTTTATCTTGATGGTGTTTATAAAATCTAAGGCATCTCAAGTAACATAAAAAAGAACTTTTACAACTTTGGAATACAATAAAGTTGTATCTACATCAAACATTCCTTGGCTCCTCTATTGTAATATCTATTGTACTAAAGGCATGGCTTGATTAAGTGCTGTTAGTCCTTGATTTATTCCTACTATTATAGTCGTAAAGGCTACAAGATCCAACTTTAGTACTTCTAGTTCTACTTGTGGCTACTGCTCTTATCTCTAAGTTTCCACTGCCCTAGGCCTACCCCTTTTTCTAACTCATGGGGTATGGGAGGAGCTTCATCCTAAACGGATTGCTCACTATCATCGTATACTGCATCTGTAGCAGGAGCATTTTATGCTCTCCTCCTCATTCTGAAAAGATACAAAACAAGATTCAAGACAAACCAATGATTTTAACATAAATGCTAAAATTCTAAAAATAATGATTACAATATATGACATTTATCAACTTAATCACCATAGTAGTTTCAAGAAAAGATAGCCATCAATGACCAAAAGAGCAATAATTCAACCTTTAGTTATGATACTAACTTTGTTATAACTCGAACCCCTTAAGGGAACGTGACCAACATTGTGGGAATGGAAAAACATGAAGCTTCAAAAACCCATAGTAAGCCTAAAGATTTATTATAACAAAATTGACCATTTAAAATTTTAAAAAATTTAACAAAGTTTCCTTTATATCAAAAACAAATCAAAACCTGTAAAATATGAATAAAACTTTTAATAACAATTAAACTCCATCACCATAACTCTAATATCATTAAATCTCCAACATTTCAACATAAGCATAAAAGAATACACATTAATATGCAATATAGTTGCTAATACAATAATTCCTCCAATACTATTACGATGTTTAGATAACTAAATTATTCCATAAATTCTAATAATACTACAATAACCTACATAAAATAGCTGATGAAGAAAGAGTCTAGGATAGAGGAGAAGGACTAACTGTAGACTCCTAAGATCCTAGAAAAATAGTTGAGGGGAATCAGACCTTACTGAGTAAGCTAATATATAGAAATGCATAATGTTTTGAAAATCTCTTTTATTAAAATAATTTTTATGAAAATATAATATTTATAATTTATATTTAAAATCCTTAATTTACCAAGATCATATTTTAAAATCTAAAGGAATTTTATAAAATCTCATAAACACCTTTGTAACAAATAACCTTTGTTTAACATATTTTAAGTGGAAAATTATAGTAGAACCCTAAACCATAAATCTAATAGCCAATCAACTCTTTTATCCATACAAGAACTGCAGGTTCCCGAGAGCTATACATCAACCAAGCTACTAGTCATAGTCAAACTCTTAATCCAAATATTTACTAGCGGTTCTCGAGAGCTAAGCATCAACCAAGCTATCATTCTTAGTAAATCATTAATCATGATATGCCTGAGAGCTATGCATCAACCGAGCCTTTTAATATAATACACCCGAGAGCTATGCTGAGCCTTTTAACACAATATGCCCAAGAGATATACATCAACCAAGCTTTTTCACATATCATATAAATAAGGGCCTAACTTATAAATCAATACCAGTGTGCATAGAGTCTTGATGACACCCATTAGATAGCCCATTCTACCAATCTGTTTCGAGATCTCTAAATAAAAATAAGTATGCAATAAATTTTAAAAGAAATGCCATAACTAAAAAAAATAACAATAATATTCTTATTTCTCATCCATAATAATATAATAAATAACTATATAAACAATATATATATATATCTCAATAGTAATCAAAACCAGCATATTAAATCTCAAGTTCCCATATTTTTTAAATATGTAAATTTAATATACATTTTAAAATATTAACTTATAAGTGGAGTGAGCCGGTTGACGTGTCCTTGTTCGCCTAATCTCCAAGGTTCCTGCTATGGTATTCTTTAAAAAATTTCACCAAATATTTTATAAATGGAGATTGGATTCATTGTTAGTGCCTACGAATTCTTGATGATGAGAGGAACATAATGGATGCAATTGTATTGCCTGAAAGGATTTATGCTTTTCTATGATATCCTTATAGCATGTCTTTTAAAAAACACCTTGCCATAAATGCAAAATTTACATAGAAAAAGTAAAGAAGAAAGCAAATATTATTTACATAGTACAAGGATTCAATTTAACCTGAAAATTTATATAGTAAAAGCAAACATTACAACCTCAATAATTTCATACTAACAACTAAAATTAAGAATCTGAAAAAATAAAATGCCTCCAGATACTGAGCCTCATTATCCTTCTAGAATCAATAGAGGGGTTCTGAAAAAATAATATGATCTGGGCCTTTATACCAAAGCTAAATACCCTATCAATAACTTCATATCAACCAACCATTTGTCTAACTCATATGCACTTACTATAAATCAATTATCTACTGTATCTATTCCAAGTAATGTGCAGGAAACTTTAGATGATTTGGATTAGAAGAAAGCTATAAATGATGAAATGGAGGCATTACAGAAGAACCGGACATGGGATATTGTTCCTCTTCTAGAAAGAAAGAAAATGGTGGGGTGCAGGTGGATATTAACTGTCAAACTCAATTCAGATGGAAGCAAACATCGGTATAAAGCTAGGTTGGTAGCAAAGGGGTATACTAAGAAGTATGGAATTGACTATGAAGATACATTTGCCCCAGTAGCAAAAATGAACACCATCCGAGTCCTTATTTCCTTAGCTGCCAACCTGGACTAGCCACTATGACAATTTAATGTGAAGAATGCATTTTTGAATGGAACCATAGATGAAGAAGTATATATGGATCCACCACTCAGAACTAAATATACTGACTGAGTATGCAAAATAAAAAGGGCATTGTATGGACTCAAGAAATCATTTTGAGCATGGTTTGGATGACTCTCAACTTTCATGAGGAAGCTTGGATATAAGCAAAGTGATGCTGATCACACAATGTTCATCAAACAGAAGTTAGGTAAAGTTATCGCGCTGATTGTCTATGTTGATAATATGGTGGTCACTAGAAATGATCCGAGTAAAATAACAATCTTGTAAAGACAGTTAGCATCTGAGTTTAAACTTAAGGATTTGGGTAACTTGAAGTATTTTTTAGGAATTGAAGTTGCAAAATTAACTCAAGGAATTTCCCTCTGCCAATGAAAGTACGTAATGGACCTACTGACAGAGACGGACATGCTTGATTATAAGCCACTCAAAACTCCAATTGAAGTCAACCATGGACTTTCAGTCCTAGGAGATCAAGTTCTAATTGATAAGGATCAGTATCAAAGGTTAGTGAAAAGGTTGATTTATCTATCTCATACTTGGCTAGATATTGCTTATGCAGTAAGTATTGTAAGTCAGTTCGTGCATTCTCTGAGTAAAGAATATATTGATGCAATATATCGAGTATTAGGATATCTAAAGTCTTCTCAGGGTAAAGGGTTATTCTTTGGGAGGACTAAGGATTATAAAATTACTGGTTATCCTGATGCTGATTGGGCTGGAGATCGGACAGATCGAAAATCAATATCCGAGTACTTTACGTTTGTTAGAAATTATTTAGTCACTTAAAGAAGCAAGAAACAGAAAGTTGTAGCAAGGTCAAGTGCTGAAGCTGAGTTTAGAGGAATGGATCATGGAGTATGTAAATTGATCTAAGTAAGACGAATTGTTCAGGATCTGGGGTTAAAACATTTGAAACCTATGTTGTTACATTATGACAACAAGGCAGCCATAGTAATTGCAAATAATCCGGTTTAACATGATCGAACTAAGCATGTAGAGGTTGATAGACATTTCATAAAAGATCATTTGAACCAAGGAACAATTAATCTTCCATATGTTTATTCTTAGACTCAATTAGCTGACATTTTTATAAAGGCTGTATCCGAAAAAATATTCTACAACTCATTTAGCAAGTTGGGAATGATTGACATACATTCACCAACTTGAGGGGGAGTGTTGAGGAAGTAAATATTTTTATTGTATATATTAGGAAGTAAATATTTGTATACAATTAGGAATAAAGTTTTATTCTATTTAGAATGTTATTCTATTCCAAATTAGGTTAAGATTAGGATTCCTGTGTATATATATAAGGGGTGTAACTCTTCTTTGAATATCATGGAAAACTGTTTCCTTTAAATTTTCTCTCTTTTTCTCTAAATTTTATTCTTCACTCCATATTAGTAATTTTAATAGAATATAATTTATTATTAATATAAACCATTGATTTATATAGTAAATATTATTTAAAGAAAACTTAAAAATATCACTTTTGTTACTTCTAAAAACTTTTACTACCAATGTAGTCACCAAACCATTATAAAAGGAAATTAATTCTTCTATCTGTAGATCATCACTTAAAACTTATAGAGCAAAGATGTCAAATACATGCATATTACTAGCGTTGCTTTTAGGTGCGATGGCTCTCACCACTTCCTCCTTGGCTGATCACCACAAGCACCCACGTCGGGAATATAATTCACCTGCGGTTAGTCCTGAGCTTGCATATGACCACCACTATAAACGCCCACGTCATGAACATAATTCACCTGCTTTTAGTCCTGAGCCATCAACACGCCACCACCACAACCACGAGCACCACCGCCACCTCCACGAGCACTACCATAAGCACCCACATCATGATATTTCACCAGGACTAGCGCACGAACCAAACTATGGCCATCATCCAGCATTCCCTCTAAGGAACATGAAGCACCATCCAGGTGCACACCACAAGGCACCCCTATCGGCCTATTGAGCTGGACTGATGCAGGGAGATAGTAAGTAGAAATAAGAGCTCATTACGGGCTTATTAAAATTATTGAAGTGCTGGCACTTTAATATATATAGTAGCCATGATACAATTGTCGAGCAGCATAGACTACTATATTTGTACCAATTTATGATACTAAAAATACATTTTCATTAATTTAATAAAATTTTTAAAATTAAGAAAAGTAATATATTTTAACATCAGATATTGTCTATCATTAAACTTTATCAATAGTCTTTGCAAAACATGATTTTATTTCATGGTATTATAAAAATTCTGGTATGTTGCCATGAAATGGAAAGTAACAATCGATACCAACAATGCATTATATACAAGATGAGTTATCTTTAACACTCTTCAATAAAACAGGGATAAAGCTTTTATGGATCAACGGGATTTATCAAATGTAATATAAGTACTTTAGAAGGAACTAAAGTTCATAAATGAGATCTTTGTAGCGTGACTATAAATAATTAATTACAAGCCATAAGTGGCATTACCATGCTGCGATAGTCTAACAATAGGTCCATGCATTTTTGGATTTTGGGTAGGCCCATTTGAGGTCTTCCTCTCACATTATAAAAATTGAAAAAAAAAATTAATGATATCAATAATAGACAAGCTCTACATAATATTGGCCTAGATTTCAATATGAAAGGAATTATCCTAGCTGTATTTTTATTGAAAGGAAAACCATAAGAACATGTGATCATGATGGTGAGATTAAAGTGGTGGCAACCTTTCTTTAAAATTAAATATAATATGACATGAGCTATTGATTATAGAGCAAATTTAAGTGTCATTAATCTTTTTAGATTGAATTAGCTTCATTAGCAATTTTTGCGTGCAGTCAAATTGTCATATACAATTATACAATGTCGCTTATGGCTTGTAAAACAATAGGTGGGTGGTTTTCAATTATGGGTGGTCAATAAAAGTGTATCATTTTAATAAAATAAATTAGTACTATTTAGAATCAATCCGATCAGTTTCATATTAGCTAGTTCATCAATAAGTTCAAACTATTATAATAAGCCCTAGTTAAATTGATTTATAGCACTCCAGCCAGCCTTAAATTATGTAAATCTTGTGAAAACAAAGTTTAATATGTGAAATTTTTTATTGATTGTTTTCTATTAGTATAACATACGTATTGATGGTTTTCTGTTAATGTAACATCCGTATCCTGAAGAAACACGGGTAACAATTCATATAATTAATTTTTTATTAATTTGAAGTCTAAAATGGCTAAAGTAATTGATGATGCAATTAAAAGGAAAGGAGTTAAGGACTTGATTACAATTTAAGGAAAAGAAGGAGGACCTATACATATGAAGTTGATGAGGTGTCATAGTATTTCATGTAAGAGACACTTATCTTCTATAAAAAAATAAAATAAAAGAGGACAAACTGCATTTGGAAAGACGAGAAGGAGAAGGAGAGAAAGGCTTACTATGAGGTACTTAAAAAAGAAGAACAAAAAGAAAAAGAAGTTAACGAAACTTGTAAAGATAGCTAAAATTTTTCTTTGCATATCACAATCACTTCATAAATTCACCTTAATTAAAAGACATGCATTTAAGGGATTTAGCTAATTTAAGAGTTTTGTTAGTTAATTTAAGAGCTTATTTTAGCGTACAACTGTGAATTACATTTTATGAGTAAGATATGGCAAAGAAAAACCCTTGATTTTAAACAATTGTGTTCAAGAGACATGAAAGTATATTACATTTAATTTACAAATCACCTTAAGAAGAATAGAAGGTCTAGTTACAACATATGTATCTACTGAAAACACTATGAACATTATAAAAATCAAAGATTTCGGGGAGAAACTTTCAAGCCTCTGACATTGAAACTTGAGTCATGAAATATTCCTTGAAACTAAATGAGGAATTATTTAATAATGTGAATTGATAATAATATGATACTTATATAAGTGGACATGTGTTGAGTAAGGGGATTATGAATTGAGCTTTGACAGCATTGGCCAACTTGGATTGGCAACTATCTATGGGACTGTGCATGTGTTCATCATGCCTTTGGGCAATTTTATGTGGTTGAGAATATATGTGTACAAGGTAAATGAGAATTACTAAGTCATCGGATACCATTAGTGTGAACTGTACCACGAGTTTGTTTATGTGTTGTGTTATGCTATATATTATCCAAATAATGGGAACTAAAAACTATTAATAAATATTAACAAGAGAGTAATTTTGAAACATTATGTAGAAATGTTAATAAGAAAGAAATCATAACCTTGGAAAAAAAAATACTCAAATGAAAAACTCAACTAGAGTTAATTACTTAAGAATTTGGAAATAAATTAAATTATAATATATAAAATAATAAATATTTAAACAAATCCTTAATTTGTTTTTTCAGGCACTATGCTTTATTAAATCTTTCAATTCTTATTTTTATTTGTTAATAAATTGTTGTAAATATGGGTGATTATCGCTATGCTGTTTACTTTTTCTGTATTCTTTTTATGTTCACTGAGTAATTTCCTTATGAAATTTCTCACACTCACATTTTTCCCACTGGAAGACATCTTCTCAATTCAAATAGAGAATTATTATCTTTATATGAGTTATACCCAAATCAACACAAGCCACTACTATTGCATTTATGGTAAAAGACATTGAATTTTGTGTGCCACCTGAGTTATGGCTCGACACAAAATATTTTGGGAGCTAGACTTGAAAGGGATTTTTTATGGAGATCTATGATGGAGATGGAGATGGAGGGTGAGGTAAAATACCTATTAAAGACCTCGTTGATAATTATAATCGAATTATCCTTGATTTACAAGGTGTCGTGTTAAGTTTGAGGAGGAGTATGAAGCCATAATTCTCTTGTGTTCCCAACCAAATTCATATGATAACTTTATTGACACTATACTATATGGAAGAGATATTCTCTCTGTTTGTGACGTAAAAGATACGCTGCAGTTAAAGGAATTAAAGAGGATAATCTCGAGTTCCATTGAAAGTAGTTCAGATTCGGGTCTGGTTGTGACTTAGGAAAGGAGTAGGGAAAGGAATGGTGGTAATAAAATTAAGTCATGTTTGAAATTGTTAAATGACATTAAATTTTGTGTGCGACCTGAATTATGATCTGATCCGAAATATTTCTAGGAGCTCCACCTGAAAGGGATTTTTTATGGAGATCTACGATGGAGATAGAGTGCAAGGTAAAATCCATAACACATTCTATGTACTTGAATAGCATAAATTAATAAGATATTCTCCCTTTTAGTGGACGTAGGTGACATTAGTTAAACCACGTAAATCTCTGTGTTCTTTTTTTTTCTTTCTATTTATTGTTTGATTTGGTGTAGTTTCCTTAATCATCATCCAACTTAATGGCATAAATAGATGAGTTAGTATATATTGTTGCATGCATGTAAAATATAAGCTCATCATATTTTTACTACTGTTGTGCATCTATATGTTTATTTAAGCTTATGGTCATCAAGTAATTTGTGTTGGTTGTGTAGCCTTTTATTTTAGTTGAAAAGCGCGTTCATATTTTTACAAACAATAAGTATAATTCTTTTTTTACAAGCATGCAGCAACGTTGCCTAAACAAAAAACTATAAAGCAGTGGTCTAAATTAATAAGTAAATATTGCTTCTAATTATTGCATTCTAGGTGAAAATTTACATCTGAAAAGATACAAGGAAAAAAGGAAAAAAAAAAAAGAATTTCAAACCTTCTTTCTGTTAGTAATTTTACTAGAATATAATTTATTATCAATATAAAGTATATAGTAAATATTGTTTAAAGAAAACTTAAAAATATCACTTTTGTTACTTCAACAACTTCTATACCCAATGTAGGCACCAAACCATTATAAAAGGGAATTAATTTTTCTATCTGGAGACCTTCAATTAAAACTGGTGGAGCAAAGATGCCAAATACATGGATAGTTTTAGCGTTGCTTTTAGGTGTGGTGGCTCTCACCACTCCCTCTTTGGCTGACCACCATAAGAACCCGCATCATGAACATAATTCACCTGCGTTTAGTCCTGAGCTTGCACATGATCACCACCATAAACACTTGCGTCATGAACATAATTCACCTGCTTTTTGTCCTGAGCCATCAATAGGCCACGACTATGAGCACCATCGCCACCTCCATGAGCACCAGCACAAGCACCCGCATCATGATATTTCACCAGGACCAGCACATGAACCAAACTATGGTCATCATCCAGCATCCCCTCCAAAGAAGATGAAGCACCATCCAGGTCCACACCATGAGGTACCCCACCGACCTATTGAGCTGGACTGATATAGAGAGATAATATTTAGAAATAAGAGCCCATTACATGTTTATTATTGAAGTGGTATTATTTATAGGAGCCATGATACAAGTGTCGAGCAGCATAGAGTATTAAATATACAGTATCATTAATTTAATAAAATTTTTACAAGTAAAAAAAGTACTATATTTTAACATCAGATAATGTCTATCATTAAACTTCATCAATTTTCTTTGCAATACCATGAATTTATTTCATTTAATTATAAAAATTCAGGTTTGTTGCCATGAAATGGAAAATAACAATTAAAACCAGTAATGCATTATGTACAGGATGTGTTATCTTGAACACTATTCAAGAAAACTAGGATTTGAAGGAACTAAAGTTCATAAATGGGATAATATAAGCATGCCTATATATAATTAATTACAAGCCATAAGTGGCATTGGCATGCTACAATAGTCTAGCAATAGATCCAAGCATTTTTGGATTATCGGTAGACCCATTGAGGTCTCCTCTCATTTTATAAAACTAAATAAAATAATGATATCAATAATAGACCAGCTCTACATAATAATGCCTAGATTTCTATAAGAAAGGAATCATGCTAGTTGTATTTCTATCGAAAGGAAAACCATAAGAACATGTGATCACGATGGTGAGATTAAAGTGGTGGTGATCTTTCTTTAAAATTAAATATGACATGACATGAGCTACTGATTATAGAGCAAATTTATGTGTCATTAATCTTTTTAGATTGAATTAGTTTCATTAGCAATTTTTACGTGCAGTCAAATTGTCATTTATAATTATACGTAGTACAATTATAATATCGCTTATGACATTATTTACAATAGGTGGGTGGTTATCAATTATGGTGGTCAATGCAAGTGTATCGTTTTAATAAAATAAATTAGTAATATTTATAAAGCATGTTTAGCAGAATCAATCCGATCAGGTTCACATTAACCAGTTAATAAATACATTCAAACTATTATAATAAGTCGAAGTTAAATTGATTTGCATCACTCCAGCCAGCCTTAAATTATGTAAATCTTGTGAAAAGAAAGTTTAATATCTGAAAGATTTAATTGATGGTTTTCTATTAGTGTAACATTCGTGTCCCGCATAAACACGGGTAGAAATTCTTCTAATTAATTTTATATTAATTTGAAGCATAATATGGCTAAAGTAATTAATGATGCAATTAAAAGGGATTGAGCTAAGAACTTGATTGCAGTTTACGGAAAAAAAGGTAGACCTATGTGTATGAAGTTGGCGAGGTGTCATAGGGTCTCATGTAGGAGATACCAATCTTCTATAAAAAAAATAAAAAAAGAAGAAGAAGAATTGCGGTTGAAAATACAAGAGAAAGAGAAGGAGAAGGAGAGAAAGGCTTACTGTAAAGTACTAAAAGAAGAAGAACAAGAAGAAAAAGGGGCTAGAGAAAATAGTAAAGATATGTGATGTTTTTCATTGCATATCACAATCACTTCATAAATTCACCTTAACTAGTCTCATGCATTCAAGGGATTTAGCTAATTCAAGATTTATTTATTTATTTTTAAATACAAGAGCTTATTTGTACGTACAACAGTGAATTATATTTTATAAGTAAGATAAAGCAAATCAATACCTTTATTTTTAAATAATTATGATCAAGAGACATTAAAGTATTACATTTAATTTGTAAATCACTGTAATAAGAATAAAAGTTCTAGTTACAACACATGCATATGCTAAAAACACTAACAATATTATAAAAAATCAAGGATTTCGAGGAGAAAATTTCAAGAAGAAACACAGGTAGACATTGAGACTATAGTCATGAAATATTCCTTGAAACTAAATGAATAATTATTTACTAATATAAATTGATAATAATATGATACTTACATAAGAAGAAACATAGGTAGAAATTCATATAATTGATTTTATATTAATTTGAAGCCTAAAATGGCTAAAGTAATTGATGATGCAATTAAAAGGAAATGAGTTAAGGACTTGATTGCAATTTAAGGAAAAGAAGGTAGATCTATGCATATGAAGTTGACGAGGTGTCATAGTGTTTCATGTAGGAGACGCCTATCTCCTATAAAAAGGAAAAAAAAAAAGAAGAATTACATTTGGAAAGACAAGAGAAGGAGAAGGGGAGAAATGTTGAATAATTAAACTTGTTTTAATATATATGGTCTTAATCAAAAGAATAAAAATTGTGGGTAAGATTAAAAGAAATAAATGATGATTAGTTGGTGTGCCATTTGTATATTTTTATGTGGTATTAGGTGTTAGAAATAATGTGTGTGGTTTTAAATATTTTGTATTAATTTATATTAAGTGGTTTGTATTAGTTTGGGGTTAGTATAACTACTCTTCTCTTGCATTGTAATCATCAAGCAAGCGATTCAGAAAAAAAAAGCTTGAGTTATAAGAATTGTAAAATCATTTTGTATATTCTTGAGTTTTTATGAGATTTTAATTAAGAATTGTTTGAGTGTTTGATGTTTAATAAAGTGGTATCAGAGGTAAATATAGGCATATAGTATACCAAATTAAAGCTCTTGGAAAGAGGAATTCAATGCCGCTAGAATCACCTTGATCGGAGGTTGGACGCGCCGCCAATTGTCACCGAAAGCTTGCTCCCAGAAACCTAGTCAACTTAATGAGTTGAAGCCGAGTCAACCTGAGTCTGAAGCCGAGTCGAACTAAGTTTGAAGCCATTTGACCAAGTCGTTGACTGAGCCGTCAAGCCATATGACCGAGCCGTTGACCAAACTATTTATCGTTGACTTTGACCGTTGACTTTTATAGTTGACTTTGATTGTTGACTAAGTTGACTTTTTAACCAAAGTTTATCTTAAGGTTTTTTGGCATTCCGGATCCATTCATGAAGTCAGATTTTTCAAATTCTTATCAGAATAAGTAATATGGCAAATAGTGTGGCATCCTTCCAAGTTCCAACACTCAACAATAATAATTACGACAATTGGAGTATCAAAATGAAGGCTATCCTTGGTGCATATGATGTTTAGGATATCATACAGAAAGACCACAATGAACCACAAAATGAGACATCACTATCCCAGTTTGAGAAGGATAGTTTAAAAGATTCAAAAAAGAAGGACAAGAATGCTCTCTTTCTTATTTATCAAGCCCTTGGTGATGATAATTTTGAGAAAATTTCAGATACAACCTTTGCTAAACAAGCATGAGAGAAGCTGTAAACATCATATAAAGGTGAAAAAAAGTGAAGAAGGTGCGTCTTCAAACCTTAAGAGGAGAGTTTGAATCTCTGCACATAAAAGGAGGTGAAACCATTTATGATTATTTTTCCAGAGTTTTGGCTGTTTCTAATCAACTGAAAAGAAATGGTGAAAAGTTAGAAGATATGAGAATAATGGAGAAGATACTTCACTCATTAGACCTGAAATTTGAGCATATTGTTGTAACTATATAAGAGATAAAAGACTTAAAAGAAATGAAGATTGAGCAGCTTCTAGGCTCATTACAAGCCTATGAAGAGAAGTATAAGAAGCAACAAGGAATCACTGAGCAGCTCCTCAAATTGAAGCTCAAGGATATGTATGAAAGCCAAGGCAATGAAAGAAATCATTTGAAGTTGACGAGGTGTCATAGTGTTTCATGTAGGAGACACCTATCTCCTATAAAAAGGAAAAAAAGAAGAATTGCATTTGGAAAGACAAGAGAAGGAGAAGGAGAGAAAGGCTTACTGTGAGGTACTTAAAGAAGAAGAACAAAAAGAAAAAGAAGTTAGAGAAGAGAGCAAAGATAGGTGAAATTTTTCTTTGCATGTCACAATCACTTTATAAATTCACCTTAATTAAAGACATGCATTCAAGGGATTTAACTAATTCAAGAGTTTTGTTAGTTAACTTAAGAGCTTATTTGAGTGTACAATAGTGAATTACATTTTATGAGTAAGATATAGTAAAGAAAAACTTGTGATTTTAAACAATTTTGTTCAAGAGACATTAAAGTATTACATTTAATTTGCAAATCACCTTAAAAAGAATACAAGGTCTAGTTACAACACACGTATATACTTAAAACACTAAGAACATTATAAAAATCAAAGATTTTAGGGAGAAACTTTCAAGCCTCCAATGTAGGGACCTGAGTCATGAAATATTCCTTGAAACTAAATGAGGAATTACTTAATAATGTAAATTTATAATATTATAATACTTATCTAAGAGGACATGTGTTAAGTAAGGGGATTATGATTTGAGCTTTGACAACATTGACCAACTTGGATTGGTAGCTATCTATAGGATTGTGCATGTGTTCATTATGCCTTTGGAGTGAATTTATGTGGTTGAGAATACATGCATACAATGTAAATGAGAATTACTGACTTATTAAGTACCATTAGTGTGAACTGTACCATAAGTTTGTTTATGTGTTGTGTTATGCTATATATTATCTAAATGATGGGAGTTAACAAATATTAATAAGAGAGTAATTTTGAACGTCAATGCTTAACAAACACTCTATAGAAATATCAATAAGAAAGAAATCATAACCTCAAATAAATAATACACAAATGAGAAACTCAACTAGAGTTAATTAATTAAGATTTTGGAGAAAAATTAAATTTATAAGATATAAAACTATAAATATTTAAACAAATCCTTAATTTGTTTTTTCAGGCACTATGATTTATTAAATCTTGCAATTCTTATTTTTTATTTGTTAATAAATTTTTATAAATATGGGTGATTATCACTATGTTACTTACTCTTTCAATATTCTTTTTATGCTCATTGAGTAATTTCCTTATGAAATTTCTCACAATCACATTTTTCCTATTGGAAGATATCTTCTCAATTAAAATAGAGAATTATTATCTTTATATGAGTTTTACCTAGATCAACACAAGCCACTACTATTGCATTTCTATTAAATGACATTGAATTTTATGTGTGACCTGAGTTATGGTCCGACCCAAAATATTTTGGGAGCTAGACTTAAAAGGGATTTTTTATGGAGATCTGTGGTGGAGACGGAGGGCAAGGTCAAATCCATACCATGTACTATGTACTTGAATAGCCAAAATCAATAAAATATTCTCCATGTCCATGGAAATAGATCATATTGGCCGAACTATGTAAATCTCTGTGTTCCTTTTTTTTTCCTTTCTATTTGTTGTTTGATTTTATAACAAGTGGTATCCGAGCCCTGGTTGTTCAAATTCTGGGTACTACTATTAAAGATGTCACTTTATATATTCAAAATTAAGAAATTTAATGGGTTGAATGATTTCATTCTGTGGAAAGTGAAGATGAAGGCTCTTCTAGTTTAGCAAGGATGTGCAACAACGTTTAAAGGAGAAGAAAAATTACCAAAGACCGATGGAGGTGGCAGAAAAGGCTATAATTATGGCTAAAGCATATAGTGCAGTTCAACTTAGTCTAAGTGATGAAGTTTTAAAGGCGGTGATTAATGAAATGAATGCTGCTTCACTATCGAAAAAGTTTTTAGGTAAATACTAAAAGAAATCCTTAATGAATCATTTATATCAAAAATAACACTTGTATACTTTAAAGATGATAGAAAAAACACCTATTAAAGACCTTGTTATTGAATTATCCTTGATTTGCAAGGTGTTGGGATTAAGATTGAGGAGGAGGATCAAGCCATAATTCTCCTATGTTCCTTGCCAAATTTATATGATAACTTTATTGACACTATGCTATATGGAAGAGATACTCTCTCTATTGGTAATGTAAAATATAAACTGCAGTCAAAAGAATTAAGAGGGTGGTCTCGAGTTCCATTGAAAACATTTTAGATTCGGGTCTAGTTGAAACTAGGGGTAGGAGTAAGGAAAGGAATGGTGGTAATAAAATTAAGTCACATTTGAAATTGAAGTCTAAAGGACCTCGATTTTATCATTGTAAAGAACTTAGGCATCTTAGACGTAATTGTCCATAATGAAAGAATACTAAAGAGAATAAGCAATCAAATGATAAAGCTAGAGTTAGTATAGTGAAAGGAGCTTTGATGAGGGAGAATTTGCAAGTAGTGATGTTTTGACTATTTGTACTTCTAGTTCTCTAGATACATGGGTGATGGACACTATTGTTTCTTATCATATGACTTTCCACATAAATTGGTTTCATTCTTTTAAAGAATGGTATAACACTATAATGTTGGGTGATGATAGGCTGTAACCTATCATAGGTAGTGGTGCATTACACATCAAAATGTATGATGGAATTGTTTTAACATTAGATGCCTGGTATGTTCATGGTCTATGAAAAAATCTAATTTCCATGGGTGCTCTTGATAAGCAAGGATACAAGTTTATTGGTAGTGATTGGTAGAATGAGTCAAACAAGGTATTTGGTTGCATAGTCTTATTAATAGTCTAGGTTTAGATGTATAGAAACCTGTCATTTATTTTGATAGTCATAGTGCATTGAGCTTGGCTAAAAATCTAGTTTATCATGAAAGGTTGAAGCATATTGATGTCAGGTTGAACTTCATTAGAGATATCAATGAGAATAATGTTTTCTCCATAGAGAAGATAGCCATAACGATAATCTAGCTGATATGTTGACAAACTTATTGCCTATAGAAAAGTTCAAGTATAGCTTAGACTTAGTGAGGCCCTTCGGGGCATGGATGACATGGAGTTGTTCTTGATATTGATGGTTTTGGAAAATTCAAGTCAAAATGGAGAATTGTTAAATTGCATTGAATTTTGTGTACGACCCAAATTATGACCTGACCTAAAATATTTTGGGAGCTCAACCTGAAATAAATTTTTTATGGAGATCTATGGCAAAGACAGAAGGCGAGGTTAAATCTATACCACATACTGTGTACTTGAATAGCCGAAATCAATAAAATATTCTTCCTGTTTATGGACATAGGTCATATTAGTCAAGCCATGTAAATCTCTGTGTTATAATTTGTTTTTTTTCTTTTTATTTGTTATTCGATTTTGCAATAGTTTCCTTAATTATCATCCTACTTAATGGCATAAATAGATGAATTAATATATATTGTTGCATACATGTAAAATATAAGCTCATCATATTTTTACTACTATTGTGCATCTATATGTTTATTTAAGCTTATGGTCATTAAGTAATTTTTGTTAGTTGTGTAGCCTTTTGTTTAGTTGAAGAGTATGTTCATATTTTTATGGACAATAAGTATAATTTTTTTTTAACAAGCATGCAGCAATGTTGCCTAAATAAAAAACTATATAGTAGCTGCCTAAATTAATAAGTAAATATTACTTCTAATTGTTGCATTCTAGATGAAAGTTGACATGTGAAAAGATACAAGGAAAAAAGGAAAAAAATGAATTTTAAACCTTGTCTCTGTTAGTAATTTTAATAGAATATAATTTATCATTAATATAAACCAATTTTTTATATAGTAAATATTATTTAAAGAAAACTTAAAAATATCACTTTTGTTACTTCTAACAACTTCTACTACCAATGTAGGCACCAAAACATTATAAAAGGGAATTAATTTTTCTATATATAGACCATTAATTAAAACTTATAGAGCAAAAATGTCAAATACATTCATAGTACTAGCATTGCATTTAGGTGCGATGACTCTCACCACTCTCACCTTGGCTGATCGCCACAAGAACTCACATCATGAATATAATTCACCTACATTTAGTCTCAAGCCTGCACATGACCATCACTATAAACATCCATATCACAAACATAATTGCCTTGCTTTTAGTCCCGAGCCATCAACTGGCCATCACCACGACCACAAGCACCATCGCCATAAGCACCCATATCATGATATTTAACCAGGACTAGTGCACGAACCACACTATGGTCATCATTTAGAATTCCCTCTAAGGAAGATGAAGCACCATCTAATTCCATACCATGAGGCACCCCCATTGGCTGATTGGCTAGGCTAATACAGAGAGATACTAACTAGAAATAAGACCTCATTACACACTTTATTATTGTAGTGCTACTGTTGAAGTGCTTGTGCTTCAATAGTAGCCATGATAAAAATTTTGAGCCACCTAGAGTACTATATTGGTTCCAATTTACAATATTAAATATATATTATTAGTAATTTAATAAAATTTTTTCAAAGTAAACAAAGTATTTTATTTTAACATCAGATATTATCTATAATTAAACTTTATCAATTGTCTTTTCAATACCATGAATTTATTTCACTTAATTATAAAAATTTAGGTTTGTTGCCATGAAATGGAAAATAACAATTGAAATCAGAAATGCATTATATACAAGATGAGTTATCTTTAATGCTGTTCAATAAAAGTAGGATAAACCTTTTATGGATGAACGGGGTTCATCAAATTTAATATAAGTATTTTAAAAGGAACTAAAGTTCATAAATAGATCTTTATAGCATGCTTATAGATAATTAATTACAAGCCATAGGTGGCATTAGCATGCTGCGATAGTCTAGCAAGAGATCCATGCATTTTTGGATTTTGGGTAGTCCCATTTTGAGGTCTTCCTCTCATTTTATATAAACTAAAAAAAATAATGATATTAATAATAAACCAGCTAATGGCCTAAATTTCTATATGAAAGGAATTATGCTAGTTGTATTTTTATCAAAAGGAAAACCATAAGAACATGTGATCATGATGGTGAGATTAAAGTGGTGGTGATCTTTCTCTAAAATTAAGTATGTTATGACGTGAGCTATTAATTATAGAGCAAATTTAAGTGCCATTAATCTTTTTTTTATTGAATTAGCTTCATTTAGGGTTGAGCATCAGGTGGGTCGAGTGTGGATGATTAAAAATCGAGTAGTTATAGGGGTTAAAAAGCTTAATAGAACCGATGGGTAAATGACCTAGAATCGATGGTTCGATTATCAAAAATAAGTCGAATGGATCATATCGATTTTTTGGATTGGGCCTTATTTTGGGCTTCTTATTTTAGGTTGTACAAGGTAAGCCTAAATGATATAAAATATAACTATTTCATTAAATTGGTGGGCTTAGCCCACAAATGTTTAAAAATTACAATGATAATTAGGCTTAAGGCTCTTATAAAAAATATGGCCAATGGCCCATTACACCAAATGTTTACAAAATACTGTGCTTATGGCTAATTAGGCCTAAGTGTCATGTGCTTAGCCTTAGAGGTTTGCTAAGATGCATGACACTTAGTCTATAGTGGGGGTGAAGTAGAACTAAGTAAACCTCAGAGTTGGAACACAATGGAATGTAAATGAGCAAGTAGGCAACAAGAGGTTTAGGATGTAAATTAGATAGGAATTGATTGAGAGTAAATGTAAACTTTATTAGATTTCTTTATAAATTCTCATCACATTTCTTATCATCTTTACAAATGGGAGGAGTGGCCTTTATATAGGTTTTCCACCTCCTCAATGTGCGGTTATAGATAATTCATCTAGACATTTCTATAAATATATTATGTACAAGAATAAGGGAACATTCTACAACCATGTAGAATTCCCTTGGGTAGGTAGCTTACGTGAGAGGCATGGGAACTTTCTAGAAGGTTGGCACCCTTGCTCCTTAGTGGAAGTTTCTGGATGGGCTCATTGGCATGGCTGTTAGTATGCAGTCTTGCCAATTTTCCATAGCTCTCTAGAGCCTTCCCATGTGCTCTTGGACTCTTTCCTTGGCCTAAGCATTTTTCCCTTAAGTTCATCAACTCCAATAACCCTCTAGCATGTTCTAGAGGCTTCCCGCATTTTCCTAGGCACTTAGTTTGGCCTTGGTGGCAAGCAACCATCTTTGGCTTGCCTTGGCCTAGTTTTCTTGCCTAGTGCACATAGCACATCACATTGGGGAAGACTAGACTTTGTGGGCCATAACACCCTCTACCATTTGAGCTCGTAGTGTCCTCGTTGCGCTTTAAACTTTGCACGTTATGGCCTTTGCGTTGTTAGTGCACTTGGAGGTTTCTTGCACATCGTCGTGAGCTATCTCCTTCATTGGCGTAACCTTTGATGCCTTCCTACTTTGTGCCTCTAAGAGTTGAATGTCAAAGAGCCCACATTTCTCGCTTGGCTCTACCTTAACGGGCACCTGTATCACCCCATCCTTTTGTGAGAAGTATAGGGCATTGGCATATGGAATCATAATGGCCCTCACAGTATATAGAAAGCTGATTCCTACATTTTCTTCTTATCAAGGGAAGTAGTGAGGATGTTAGTTTTGCCTTCCCATTCGCCTATATAGATTTTTACCTTGTTTGCTTTGCCCACGATGGAAAACTTGAATCCTACACATTCAACATAAGCATGGGTCTTGGTGTATGGTAGGCCAATCTTGTTGGCTAACTCCTTCGCCATATAAACACCATCAGTACCCATGTCCAACATGGTTGTCACTATGGCTCCTTTGATTGTAGCCTTAAGAAACATTCACCTTCCTTGATTTTCACTCTCGTAGGCTGTGTGCTAGGGAGGAAGTTCATTGAAGCAAGTTTTCCACCATCTTGCATTGAATTATCCTTAAGTTGTAAAGAACTTAAAGTAGTTTATGGTTCCTCATGGGACTTAGCCTTTTTACTTTCTGCCGCAATGGCATTGGTAGGCTGCTTATTTGGACAATCTCGTGTCCAATGTGGCACATTGTAAAAGAAGCATGGCCTTGAAGACATGGTAGCAACACTCTTAGTTGATGGGCCTTTGCCTTGCTTGGAGTTGCCACTATTGAATTTTTTATGGTCGTACTCCTTATGCTTAGAGCCCTTGTCTCCATGTTGAGGATTCCATTTATCATCATCTGAAAAGGCCTCTTTGTCTCCCCCACTCTTACTAGCATTAGGCTATTTTCCCTTGGCTTAGGCAGCATAGTTACAAATGGACTCCACAACAGTAATTGCTTCATCAAGGGTCTTGACATTCCTTTGATCAAGTGCCATTTTTGCCCAATCCTTTAGCCCATCTTTAATGTTAAAAAGGAATTGATGGTTGAAAAATTTAGTGGCTTTAAGCATTAAGGTAGTGAAATCCTTGACGTAGTCTTAAATGCTACCAATTTGCATCAAACATCGAAGCTTTGCTTAGAACCTCATCATTGGCATTATAGGGAATAAATTGTTTATGTAGTTCAACCTTAAATTGCTCCTAAGTTTTGATCACACAAAGCCCCTTCTCCCTTTAGATGTGTTTTTGCCTCCACCATAGTTGAGTGGCATCCCTAAGGAAGATGGCAGTATTACTAATCCTTAAGAATTCATCAACGACATTCATTGCCTTAAAATATTATTTTAGGCCAAAAAAAAAGTTTTCCACCATAGTGGCATTGCGTGCACCACTATATATGGCTAGGTTAGCCACTTTTAAGCCATGTGGGGTTAAAGTGTTTGCTGACACAAAGCTTGTCAAGGGTGGACTACTTCAACGGATGGCTTCAATTTCCCTACAAAGCTCTTACATATCACTTTGAAGAGTCTTGTATAGGTCAAAAAATTCTTAGGTTAGGAAGTGTAGTTCTCCCCTAAAGGCTTGGCTAAGTTCCTCAATCATGGTCTTGGCAGCCCTAGTGATCTTCAAACTTTTATGGATTAGATTGTCCACTTGGTCACTGAGTTAACCAATGTTTATAGCAACGTTGGCTAAGCTATTCTCCAAGCTAGTCATAAAAATTTCAATTGGCTCTCTAGTTAGAGCCTTAGATTTGCCCCATTTAGGCTGTGAGCATACCTCTTCACACCCACGAGTTTGTTGCTCCTCTATGTTGGTAGCAACATTGGCTTCCCCACTTGCCATTTGCTCAAGTCTCCAACCAGTGATATCTAGGATGAAACCTTGCCTTGATACCACATATCATGTGCTTAGCCTTAGAGGTTTGCTAAGACGTGCAACACTTAGTCTACAGTGGGGGTGAAGTAGAACTAAGTAAGCCTAAGAGTTGGAACGTAGTGGAATGTAAGTGAGCAAGTAGGCAACAACAGGTTTGGGATGTAAATTAGATAGGAATTGAATGTGAGTAAATGTGAGCTTTATTAGATTTCTTCACAAATTCTCATCACATTTCTCATCATCTTTAGAAATTGAAGGAGTAGCCTTTATATAGGTTTTCCACCTCTTTAATGTGTGGTTACAAATAATTCATCTAGACATTTCTATTAATATATTATATATAAGAATAATGGAACATTCTAGAACCGTGTAGAATTCCCCTAGGTAGGTAGCTTGCGTGAGAGGCATGGGAACTTTTCGGAAGGTTGGCACCCTTGCTCCTTGGTGGAAGTTTCTGGATGGCCTCATTGGCATGACTATTAGCATGCAGCTTTGCCATTTTTCCATAGCTTTCTAGAGCCTTCTAGAGCCTCCCCATATGCTCTTGGGCTCCTTCCTTGGCCTAGGCATTTTGCCCTTGAATCCAGCAACTCCAGCAGCCCTTTAGCATATTTTAGAGGCTTCTTGCATTTTCCTAGGCACTTAGTTTGGCCTTGGTGGTAAGTAGGCCTCTTTGGCTTGCCTTGGCCAAGTTTTCTCACCTGGTGAATAGAACACATCATGTTGGGGTACACCAGACTTTGCAGGCCATAACATGAGGCTTTTGAAAAAATATGGCCAATGGCCCATTACACTAGTTTATATGAACATTATATGAACATTACACTGTGCAAAAATGAAAAAGATATGAAGTATGAACTATTCTATCCTATGTATAAATAAGAATAGTTACATAAGAGTGAGTCAAATAATGCATGCCATAAAATTGCTTGGCCTTTAATTTACTAAATCCAAAATAGATGATCTACATAAAATAGAAACACAAATAAATTCAAAGTATTGAAAAGAAAAAATATTATGAATTTTGAGGCTCAAATTTTGTTGCTTAGATCAATAGAATAATGAAAGCTCATTTCAGGGTGGCAACAACAAAAAAAATGCCATCATACCCAGAAAGTAAAGAATTCATTAATTTGTCGATTTAGATAAGAATAGGTGGAAGCATCATCACTGCCATAAAATTCAATAAAAAAAAGACATAAAAATTAGCAAACAAGTAATGCTATACTCCTTGACAACAAGAATCCCAAATACAGTAAACAATATTGGACTAAAATATAGTTAGGCACTGAACAAAAGGCAGAATATTAACTAATCAATGGTGCAATCATATATAGTAACATTTTATACAAATTTGAAAGTTAGTTAATCATTGAATGTTCACAAGCCACAAAATAATATACATAATAAAACATATTCATAAGCAAAGAACATAAAAAAGATGAGGCATAGAAGATGTTTTAAATTCACATAAGGAAGACATCTATATTTTTCGTAACTTATAAAATTCAGTCACCAAAGAAACATAACTAAGGAATCCTTTACAAATTAAAAAACAATACGTGGAAGCTTCATCATAGCCATATAAACTGTGTTGCAACAATAGAACAAACGCAAGTTTATTGCACCAATGGTACCATACTTTTGCCCCATGTTTCAAATGGTACAAGATTTTTATTTTTTTTCTTTTTAGTCACTATAGTTCTACTTTTGCTCCAAGTTAAAATACCTCAAACATATTCGATCAAATTTAGCATATATGGCAGCCAAAATAATTATATTTTTAATATATTCACTCTAAGCATCCCATTAAGTAGCCTAATTATCTTATGGGATCCATAAAAGAAAATTTGCTAAAATTTTATTTTATAGGACCCACAAGCAAATTTTGTTCTATAGGTCCAACAAGATTATTAGGTTATTTAATGGGACGCTTCATGACAAATATGCTAAAAATATGTTTATTTCGATGGCTACATATGCTAAATTTGATCATATATGTTTGAGATACTTTAACTTGAAATAAACATACAACTTTAGAAAATGAAAAGAAAAAAAATTAAAAATTTGGTACCATTTTGAAATATGGGACAAAATTAACAGTGCAATAAACCCACACAAATGCACATAAAGTTGGTTACATTAAAGCAACACAGGCACCAAACTAAAATAAAGGCATATACCTTATGTTGCTAATGCAACTTCAACAATATGCATAAGTATTAGAATATCAAATAGTTTGTAACATATAATCACAAACAATTAACAAATGCACATCAAACACATAAAAATTAAGTGAGTGATGGGCTATTTTAATAAGTCAAATTGCATGTGATGTAGGGCCAACACTAACTGGTGGTAATTCTACAAAACAAGAAGAAAAGTATGCATTAGATACATTAAACACTTGAATATAAAAAATATAGCATAAGGTTAAAGCATTAAATGGTAAAGAAGTTACCATTTTCAACATCCTCAATTGCCTTTTCAATTGAAATTGGCTTTGAAATAACTCACAACTAATACTAGTTGCAGATCAGAGCTTCCACTAATTTAGGAGTCAATGAACTCCTAAATACATCTAAAACTCTTCCACTAGTGCTAAAAGCTAATTTAGAAGCAATAGTGGAGATTAGGACGACCAACACATCATAAGCCAATTAAGAAATAGTTGGGAATCTCTTAGAATTTAGTTTCCACCACCTCAACACATCAAAATTTTCTTCCTCCTCTATAATTGCCTTATTTAAGTATATTTTCAATTTAGATTTCTTACATCCACCACTACCACTCTTCATTTTATGCCTCTTGAACTTCGCTTTCAACACTAACATTGGTTTTAAATTTGAATCACTTATAGATTAACTACTATCAACTAAGAGGCTACCTTGTGATGGACTGTCACTAATATTACTAGTAGTATATAAAGCAATATAGCCATCATACAACTCAAATAATGGGGACTTCACAATAGAGAATAAGGTTGAACCTCTAGCATTACCATACATTTGAGGTAATAAGAACTCAAGGCATTTAACTTCATACAAGGATCCTTAATATTGGCAAACAAGATCAAGAAATTCATTTTTTCAAGATCCCCCCACTATTTGTCAAACTTCCCTTTCATGTTCATGCCCATTAAGACCATAAAATTATCAAGCAATTCAGTACACTCCATCAACATGCAATGAAGCTTAAAAATTCACTAAAGAAAGTATTATTAGTCACATAATGAGAACCAAAGATTCTCATTGTCATATCATAGAAGTGTTTTAAAAACACAACAAGTTTTTTTCAGAGACTGCCAATCATATAAGTCAAGTACTTCACCTAAGTATGCTCTAAAAGCAAGCTCTTGTTTTTTCAAAATTTCAAATGCTTTTTCATACATGCATGCAGTTGTCAATATGATATAAATTGAATTCCATTTGGTAGGAAAATAAAGAGATAAGGCACACTTAGTTTAAATACCAACTAATTGACCATACTCAATGAACTTACGCACCCTAGCAACTGAATCTCTTATACCTAACATATTCTCTTATTCTTTTCATAAAAAGAGAGGCATCTTTCAGACCTTATAGTACAACCAAATTTAATATGTGAGCAATGCACCTCATATGTACATGTTGTGTTCTAATAGTGCTTCTAGCCCAAGAAATCAATTTTCTTTTAACGAATGTTAATGTAGTGTGATTAGATAATGCATTATCTACTATGACAATGAATACATTCTTAATCCCCCAATCTAGAACATTTTTAAAGAGTTAGCTATATATTTATCCCTATGTGAGGTAACAAGTATAAAGGACAATATTCTCTTTTGAAGCTTTCACTCATTATCTACAAAATGTGTAGTGATGCACATATAGTTAATTTTTTGGATTGAAGTCCATGAGTAAGTGGTGATATTGACTCTTTGATTGTGTTATTTTAAGAAAGTCTTTAATTTCTACCTCTTATCTAAATATATATTAGAGCAATCTCTGGACATAGTCCATCTCGAAGGCATTTTAAGTTTTGGACAAGCAATAATTATTACATTTCTTAAACCCTCCCCTTCAATAAATTTTATTGGAAGTTCATCTACTATGACCATATATCCTTCTTTATCAAACTTCTAATTACCTAAGACACCATTAGATGAAGTGCCATTTACATTATCTAGTTTCAAAGTTAATAGTGCTTGTCTACTATCTTTATTGTAAGGGTTTCTTTTTAAACAAATAAGCATAAGGTCTTCTCAAAGAAGAGGTTCCATGTTTTTTTTTTGGTTCACTAAAGAATCTTTTTTGCACAATATAAACATGTAGCATTTACTAAATTGTCTTCCTCATCTTTAAGTTGCTTGAAGTGCTCCCACACAACTACTCTAGACTTATTTCCTTTTATTTTCTTTTATTTTCTATTTGCCTAACAAATTGTTTATTAGAATGCTCATTTTGCTCATCATTACATGTTTCTTGTTGTGCTTCCACCTCATTGATACCACCAATAACATTTCCACCACTAGTAGCCATTTAACATGAACCAAAACAATGAATAACATTAACAAAATGAAATATAATATTAAAATAATTAGATTAACATTAACAAATTCAAAAAAGGTCAATAACAGACCTGACTTAGGTTGATTTAATTGGTTTAGGCATTTTTTTCACGTACTTTTAGATGAGGAAAAAAATAAAGAGATTTAGAGGCAATATAGATTGGAAGCTTCCACCATTTAAAATAACAAAAAACAATTTTCATTCATCTTCCACCATTTTTTTAACATATACACTTTGGAAAAAAGCTGTGTAAGCTGAATAGCAAATCAACAAAATAAAATAAAGACTTAATGTCATAGACAATGACAAAATAATTCACATATGATCATAGACTCAATGTCATAGACACTAATAAAATAATTCACACATTTGCGACAAAATAACTCTTGAGCATTTACTCTTATTTTCTCTTTTAGTGTTTTTCTCTCTAAAGGAAGTGGTAAGTCAATTGTGTAGAGAATATCCACTAACTTAGTGTATATGTGAGAGACTAATTTGCATGTGTAGAGATCCTCCACTAACTTAAGCTTAAGTATTGAATAAGCCATCTCATGCATGTAGACATTGTCCACATACTTTTGACTTTTGCATTAAATAAGTAACCTTATGATTGTAGAGATTCTCCATTAACTAAAGGTGCATGCTTATGACCCCTTGCCATGGTGTCACTCATGCAATCACATTGCATGGAAAGCACATGCTTAGATGGCCACCATAAAAGCATGAGAATCACATGCTTATGCTTATATGGCACCTCCTTTAATAAATGGGCTTTAACTAGTTGGGCTTATTAAACTCTTAAATGAGCTCATGTCTATAACATCCATTAATTAGATTTATGGGTTTATTTAACACTTAATTAAGGCCCTTCTCAATAATACACTTAATTATCCAAGCTCATGCATCATCCATTAAGGTACATGTATATAACCCATCTCATGGTCCATATCTAAACTTGTATTGGTGGCAAATACTAATTTTTTCCTTAAACTTAATATCACGTATTAAATTAAATCCAAATTAATATTTAATTAAATAATTAATAGTTCTACTACCAATGCAGGCACTAAACCATTATAAAAGGGAATTAATTCTTTTATATGTAGACCAATAATTAAAACTTATATAGCAAAGATGTTGAATACATGCATAGTATGAGCATTGCTTTTAGGTGTGGTGGCTCTCACCAATCCCTCTTTGGCTAACCACCATAAGCACCCGCATCATGAACATAATTCACCTGTGTTTAGTCCCGAGCTTACATATGACCACTACCATAAACACTGATGTAATGAATATAATTCACCTGCTTTTAGTCTTAATCCATTAACTAGCCACCACCATGACCATGAGCACCACTATAACCACTCATATAATGATATTTCACCAAGACCAGTGCGTGTACAAAACTATGGTCATCATCCAACATTCCCTCTAAGGATGATGAAGCACCATCCAAGTCCATACTAGGAGGCATGCCTACTGCCTTATTGAGTTGGACTTATGCAGAGGGATAATAACTATAAATAAGAGCTTATTACATGCTTATTATTTGAAATGTTATTGTTAAAGTTCTTGCACTTCAATATATAGTAGCCATGATACAAGTGTCGAGCAACATATAATACTATATTTGTATCGATTTATGGTTTTAAATATACATTATCATTAATTTAATAAAATTTTTAAATGTAAAAAATTGTTATATTTTAACATCATATATTGTTTATAAAGTTATGGTTTGGAAAATGAAAATGATCATTGTATTGAATAAGAATGAAAAATAGTATTACAAATATTTATGGAATACAATGAAGGAGCTGTAACTAAGAGATATATATGAACAATGGTCCTTTTCAAACTAAGCATATCTTTAATAATAATATTAATAATATCATGGCTTATGTATATCTATTAACATCCCCTGTCAAACTGAGGTAGGTGTGAGACCAACCGATGCTTTAAAAACTTAGCCTTAGATAAGGGTTTTGTCATAAGATTGGCTACCTAATCATCAATGTTAAGAAATTAAATGATAAGCTACTTGGAGATGACTTGCCCACGAATAAAGTAATAGTTAAGTTTAAAATGTTTAGTTCTAGTGTGAAGCAGAGAGATAGATAGCTCTGACGTTATCACACCACAACACTTATAAAAAGGACTAAAGCCTTATTAACTTTGATATTGCATTAGCAATCACTTTATACTCACTCTCAGTTGAAGAATGAGTAATAGTTAGCTGTATCATAGCCATCTAAGTCACTAAATTATGACCAAAATAGATAGTATATCCACTAGTGGAATGCCTATCATCAAGGTAGCTACTAGAATCGCTATCCATATAGCATTATAAGGTGAAATTCTTGGAAGGGAAAATGGATAAAGAAAGGTTTACTATGTGCTTCAAATAGCAAAGAACTCTCTTTACTGCCTACCAATGGACATTAATAAGACAATGCTTATATTGAGAAAGCTTGTTAATGGTGAAAGCAATGTTAGGACAGGTGATAGTTATATACTATAATGCACCACTATTTGTCGACACCATTATCAAGAGTTGTACCCATATGTTTAAAGAGAACAGGGGTAGTTTCCATAGGCGTGTTTTATGGTTTTGCACCAATCATTTTGGTCTTCTCTAAGAGATCAAGAATATATTTTTATTGAGAAAGTAATTACCTTAACACCAAGAAAATAGCTTAAAGGTCCTAAGTCCTTGATTATAAATTTGGACTAAAGAGTGGTGATAAGAGTGGCAACATCTATTTGGCATGAACCTAGAATGATTATATCATCGACATAGAAAAAAATTAAGAGTTTATTAGAACCATTAAACTGAATAAACAATGAACTATCAACTTTGGAATTCTAAAATCTAACTTTGTAAGAAAGAGATCAAGTGATTAAACCAAGCTCTTGGGGCTTATTTAGGGCTGTATAAAGAGTGATGAAGAAGACACATATGATCAGGATGGTCTTTATCAATGAATCTAATAGGCTAAACCATGAAGAAGGGCATTGGAAACATCTATTTGGTGAAGAGGCCAACCATAAGAGATAGTAATTGTTAGCATTCTTCAAATTTTGGTAGCTTGAATCACATGACTATAAGTGTCAAAGTAGTCTATATAGGCTACCGAGTATATCCTTGTGCAACTAAATGAGCTTTGTATCATTTGATAGTGCCATCAGGTTTTCTTTTAATGAAAAAAATCCATTTATTTCCAACAATATTCTTCTTGGCAAGATAAAGAACAAGTGATCAAGTCTTAGTGCTAATCAAGGCATTTATCTCATTTTGCATTACACTTTGCCATTGAGGGTATTGTTTGGCTTGAAGGTATGTGACAAGTTCATTTTGTGAATAATCAATTTTGGGAATGGAAAGAGGATGTTTGGTGATAGGATATTAAATTAATGGTTGGAATATCTAATGATGGGATATTAGTTGAAGGGGGATGGTGTTTGGGTAGGGATAGAGTTGCTTGTGGATTGGGTAAGTGATGTGTTTTGATTAGAAGTCTATGAGAGAGGTAGAGATGGAGGTGAAGTAGGAGTTATAGATATTAGATCATCCTATACTTGGTCCAAAGAAGTAGGATTAGGCATCACAATTAATAACCATAAAGATGCTGAGTCAGTTACGAAGTACCTACGGAAGTTGAGACAAGATGAAAGGGAAATATTTTTTAATTAAAATGAATAAATTGTTCAATATAAATGTGACTAGACTCAGGATCAAGATAATTATAACTAAAATTATTTTGATCTAAACCCAAGTTGACACATTGTTTAGACTTGAAGTTGAACTTATGTTTGTTGTAAGGATGGAGTAAAAGATAAATACAACAACCAATAATCTTAAAATATGCATATTTTGGATCTTTGTTAAAGAATTTTATAAAAGGAGATTGATAGGCTAAAATAGGACTTAACATGTAATTGATGAGTGAAACAACATGTTTAAAGGCATGGGACCAATATTTGAATATAACTTTAGAGTGAGCTAAAAGAGTCAAACCAATGTCAACTATGTGCCTTATTTTGCTTTTGAAAATGCCATTTTATTTGTGGGAGTGCAGATAAGCAATATTGTGTACAAAATCCTAAAATGTGAGAAAGTGATTAAGTTTGCAATATTCACTTCCCCAGTCATTGTGTAAGGCTTTTATTTTACTTCGGTATTATCTTTTAACAAATTAATTAAAGTTTAGGAATGTGTGGTACAATTCACTTCATTGTTTAGGATAAAAGATCTAATAAAATTGTGTAAACTCATCCACAAATATAATAAAATATTGAACACCATTTAAAGAACTCATGGGTGCAAGACCCTAAATATTTGAATAAGTGATTTCAAAAGGAACATGACTCTTATGTTGAACACTAGCTAAAGGAAACTTGGATAATTTGCCTAAACGATAAGAAACACAATCAGAAATAAATGAATGCTTATAACATGGTAATTAAAAATCACTAATTATTTTGGAGATAGTTTTTATTTATGGGTGCCCAAGATGAGCATGCCAATCTTGAATCAAAGGAACTTCAACATTGAATGTAGATGGTAGAATATCAATTGTGGCCTATCTCTACTTGGTTCTTAGAGCAAGATATCGCTAATGACCAGATTTTTGATAAAGAAATGGTTAGGATGAAACTCAAAGAAACATGAATTGTCTTTTATAAACTTGTAAACTGAAAGTAAAGGTTTAGATAAATTAGGAACATGAAAAACATTTTTTAAGTGCAATGATTTAGTCTTGGAAGAAATATATAAAGAACTAGTATGTAAAATTTACAAACCTTGACCATTGGCGGGATGAACTTGAGTAAGACCCTTATATTCATTAGTGAGTGAGAGAGAAGACAAATTTGATGTCATATGGTGTGTTACACTTATGTTCGGAGGCCAAGGTATCGAGATGGGATTGCCACTGAAGTCAGGTGCTGAATGTCCATATTTGGGTATAGAGCTATAAAATCATGTGTCCAAATTTTAATAGTTATTAGCAGTAGATAGACGTTGATAACGTATTTTAAGTCTATCAGCTGTGTGGTTTTAAAAACCACATATTTGGCATCATCCATGTGTAGACGGTGGGGTTTAGCACACGCTCAAGATTTTAGCAACCGCGATACTGTTTTGGCTTAAGGCCCTAGGGAACACACTACTATGCCACAAAGTTATAGCATGGAGATGAGGAGTCACCACCTAGGGTAATAATTAGGACAAATCAAAAGGTGGTACTCGATTCTCTGAAAGAAAGCTGGCACCACAACCAAGAGATTCTAGGAATGGAATACTAACTTCTTTCAGTCTTGTGTTCATTTAGATTTATTTTATGAATTACTACTTTATTCTTTAATTACATGCAATTTTATTTAAACCTTAATTAAAGATCCATCTAACCTAAAAAAAAGCAACAGGTCATAAAATCACATGTAAAGAATGCATACAAAAGGCAGCGTCCCTAAGTCTAAACTAGGTTAATTTTAAAAGTTAGCTAATTCTACATGTTTTTATTTACAAATGAAGTAGACTAGCAGAGGACCTATATTTTTATCAATTTTAGTGAACCTAGGTCTATTTGTTTTAACTTATATAAGGAAATGGGCTTAAGTCTATTAAATTTTAAAGAAAAGGTTGAATTAGTGGGCCTAAGTCTAACTTAATTTTATTTTAAGTGAAATGTGGGCATAAGTCTGTTTATTTTAAAAGTAATGAAATTAAATGGGCTGAGCTAAATCTAAATAAATTTTAATTAACTAGGAAATGGGTTTAAAGTCTAAATTAATTTTAAAAGAAATAAAAATGCTTTATTGGGTTGGGCTAAATCTAAATTGATTTTATTAATTAAAATAGGCGTAAATCTAATTAACCTAAAATGGGCCTACATTGGTTTTAATTAAATTAAACCCTAAAGCCAATTTAAATCCATTGATTAAGTGGGTTTAGACCTAACGTGGGCTTGGGGCCCAAAAGGCATGAAGACCCAAAAAAAAAATAATAAAACCCAATTCAATAGACATACCAAAACTAAATCAAAACAACAATTTTTACATGATTTTTCTAAGAAAATCTAATTCAATTTCATGTAATCCTAAAATTAATCTACTACCATCATTGATTTTATTAGGTTTTACCAAGTGAAACCCAATTTACTAATTAATTTTAAGAACATAAAAGCAAATAATTACTATTCCCACTATTGGGGTTATTACAATTCCTACGTGAATAAAACAAATAGAAAATTATATACAAACCCAATAAAAACAAATAAAAAAAAAGCAGAACCCGAAAAACCTACATGAAAATTTTATAAGTTCTAATCCATGGCATTCCATGGATCTTCTGTCTGTTCATTTGCCCTCGTGTACTTATTCCAGTTATACCCATCTCAAGCCAAAATCAAAATAATAAAAAAAAGAAACATATTAGTACTGATTAAATAGGAGAATAAAAAAAGAAAGAATTCAATTAAAGAAAACAATAAATAAAGAAAGAAATAAGGGAATAGAGATGAAGAATGCTGTGCAAATGCTATTTGAATGCCCCTCAAATTGGGATTGTCACAGTTTTGAGATTGACTTTATTTATTTCTTCTTGATTTCCTAGACTTAAAAAAACACAAAGAATGTATTTTTCTTCCTTTTTTTTTTCTAAATCTACAGTAGAAAGGTTTTTTTTTTCTGTGTTAATTTCTCTCTGCTTTTTCTCTTGAACTTTTCTTTAAAACCCTAGCCTCTTCCCCCAATTGGCCTACCTCTCTCTATCACTTTCCTTTCCTTTTATTCGTAGCTAACAACTCTCGTGTGATCATAACATTGTTAGCCTCTTGCGTGATCATAGGAGAGGTAGGATAAATGAGTTCTATTTTTTTTTTCAAAATTAGGACAAAAGGATTTTAGAAAGGGAAAATACACATAATGGACGTGTACTGTACACGAACAATATTAAAAATAATTTCTTTATTAAAATAAATTAATTTTGGACCAATCAGAAAATAGAAAAACATTGAAAAATGATAGAAAATATTGAAAAAAATACGAATGTCCCGTAATGCTGATTAGCATTAGGCCAATGCTGGCCGGCATTAGCTAAATGCCAACTAGTAATTTGCTTAGTAGTCACAAAGAATTAAAAATAAAAAAACATTTCTAGAATCAAGATTTTGCAATTAGGTCAAAAAGCACTATAATTTAGTCATTCAAATCTCAAATATCAGCACTAGAGATCAATTTCTCAATTAATTTTTCACCATAGGGGCTTTCGTTGTACTATGCACAATTGCATTGCGAAATTAGGTGGTTTACACCATGACATTGAAAATTGCTTTGATTGTTCAATTATCACACCCACACCATTAGCTTATGAGTGGGCATGACAGGCTAAAACTTGCTTATATACTTTTATAAATTCATTATAATAGCAGGATATAAATATATGCTATATATATATATAAAGCTACAAGTTTAAAGCCATAGACATGCCTTAAGTTCTACTCATAAGTTACATACCAAGTCCTCTATTCTCGATACTATTCCTATCTCTACGTACATAAATATAATATTTATAAATATCTTAAGTACAAACCTAAAAGACAAAATGAAGGAACTATTGGCACACCTCTTCTATGAGTTAAAAATACATATAAGAGGAAGATGACTTTACTATACTAGCGCTGCTACCCTTCTAGAGGATCCGTAAAAATTAAAAGTGAGGGATGAGTATAAAATACTAAATGAGTGGGTAAAGAATAATAAAGTTGGAAGAAATACTATTATTCACTTAATAAATTCATAATATTGATACTACTATAATAATAATTGCAAAGCTATTGAGTATATAATAAATATATGAAAATAATAATAATAATAATAAACCATGATTCACTATCATTTATTTATCCTAAAATGTGTAAGCTATAATTAACATAATTACTAAATCAACTGAATGGACATTCAAGATAAATCATTCTATACACTTATTAAATACATATCCTAAATTTTGTGCCGAACTGCTGACACATTAGGCACATGATGACGCTGAGCAACCTAAGTGTATATTACTTGGTCATACACATGCACAAAGCTGCCCCCAAAGGTTTGACCACTCTATTGTACACCCCTAAGGCTATATGTACAACTAAACACTGTCCCCAAAATAGTTATTGAACAATATTGCTGATATAATAAATATAATGCTAGATAAGACACTAATCATCATGGTGTAATCTAAGGGATATATACCATGAGTGTATAGATTTTTATAAGCTAAATCATTCTCATTAAACAAGGTGTCACAAAATATACTTGCTACTATTTATTATTGTAGCCATGTAAAATAATAAGAATAATAATCATATGTTTGTTGAATAAGTAAATGTATTGCTATAGTTATTTGTTTTAACATATCTATTATAAATGTAATGCTATTTGTTCCTAAGTTTTATTATTTAAGCTAAATGACTTATAAAATAATAATATTAATTAAGTGACATTCATAAAAATTCGTTTAAATGACATATAACATAATAATATTAATTAAGTGATATTCATAATAATTCATTTGCAAAGGTAGGTTCATCTAAATATATGTATAATCTGAAATACGTGCTATGAATATAAGCAATATTTAATATTTCTCAAGAACTATTTATAAAGAAACCTTAATATGTTAATAATATGAATTTAGCATTACTTATAAATGTAAATAACGTAGTTTAAAACTAATGGTATATAGTTATCTACTCACTTGATATTGCTGACACAGACTTAACTAGAAGAATCTAGTCTATGATCAAGAACCATAGTTGATAAAACTCCTAAAATACCATTTAAAGAAACATACATAAGATTCTAAACTTATTGTTTGATTTCTAATCACTATAGCCTCATCACAAAATAAAAAAGGCAACTAAGGACTCATTGAGGTGATCAACACATGAGATTAGGAATTTGCCTTAATACTTAGGCATTTACCTCTATAATGAGGTGGTTGGCACTACAATGAGATGTTCGCCTTTAGTCCTAAGAAACTCAAAACTAACACTGCATTTCCTCAAATTCCAAACCAAAGTAATAACATATTCATTCGGTTTAAGAAATGCTCACCATATGAACCCAACACTATTGCAAAACTCCATGATTTTCATGCTTACAAAATTAAAATTATATTTCCTAACTCCCGACATGCAAATCCACCAATTTTTCCCATTGTGAATTAATGCCCAATTCTTAATAAAACTTCAATTCAACATGCATTCATGTTTCTAACAAACTCATTACTCTTTTATCATTATAGAATTAGGATTATTTTTTAAATTCCCAACTTACATAACATGAGCTTAGCATAGGTTAAACTCAAAATCCATCTAAGAAACACCTTTAATTCATATAACTATCAACTTACAATTATCTTACTACCTAGAAAACTTACTTGCATGAAATTTGAATGTAAGAGACACTTAATTACTCCATAGTTCTTCCTTTGACATCAACTCTTAATATTATATTTTCTTGAATTTAATGGTTGTGTAACTCTTCTTTAATTCTCTTTTAAGAATTTTGTAACTTCATTTCTAATTTATGATGTTTTTTTTTAGTTTGGATGCATATAAGGTAAAGGAAAAGAAAATCAAAGGCTGGGAGATGAAGAGAATTTGGGAAGCGATGAGAGTTATGTAAGAAAGGTTGGTTATGGAGAGAACATATGCAACTAACATTTTTTTTCTTTTCCATAGTGGCATGTTAGTGTTATAAGGGAGAAGGGGTAGTAGCTAAAATTCTCTCTTTTAATGATATGGAACTCTTTTTTTAAACAAATGTCTTTTTTTATTATTGTGCTTGTAACTTTTTTAGTTGATAATGATCCCCTACCTCACTATCTTCTAGTAACTATCCTAACCAAGGTGCCATATATTTTTTTAGAGTAGGGATATTATAATTCTCTTTGCCTTAAGAAATTTCATCCTCAAAATTTGTATTCTTATTAATAAAACAAATGAGGATGTTAAATGGGTATATCTTGTTCTCTTTCTCAAGTTGCTTGTTCCTTCAAATGGTTATTCCATAAAACTTTAACTAATGTGTTCACTTTATTTCTCAAGAATTTCTCTTCTCTAGCTAAGATTCTAATGGGTTATTCTTCATAGGTTAAATCTTCTTTTAAATCTATTAGTTTCTATGGATGAAAAGTATGATGCTATAATTATTCTATATATGCTAATACTGTATATAAGTTAGCTTCTTACCTGTATTAACCTCTGGACATGCTATTTTCTCCTCTTGTATGATAGTATAGACTTTAGCTTGAGTCATATGTCTGCTTGATTAAGCATTTTATCCTTATTGAGAAGACACATTAGCACTATTACCTCTACCAATATTAGTGTTAGAACCACTAGCGATATGTCTACCCTGGGTAAAAACTCTTCTACCACCTTGACTTCTAGATGCTATAGATCATTGTCTCATGCCACTAGTATGCACTATCAATGGGTAATCTTTTTTAGTATGTCCTAATTCTCCACATTCAAAATATCTAAAAGTTCTCTGTCTACATTCCCCTTTATGAAACTTTCCATACTAAAAGCATTAAGGGTAGGTGTATTCCCTCTAATTATGGTGTATTCCCTCTGATTATGCTCTAACATACCTCCTTATGCTTGCCTTTGAGCACCAATAGAGCTACCAACTTATTACCTTATAGAGCTTTGACTAACTTATGATTGGTTGGCTTATTACCATATACTCATCTGTGAATCTCTACCACTACTACCATATTCAAGTCGAGATTGGAATGTATTAGCTTTTTTGTTTACTTGTTAATTTTTACAACCTTGCAATGTGCTTGAATTAAATTTATTATTCTATTGTTCATACTCTAATTCTTATTTTATTACATTCTTAAAAGTAAGTGTCTTTTGAACTAACTCTATGAAATTATTCCCTTAATCTCTTATAAAGGGATAATTTTATAAATAAAATGATAAAGATTTTTGAATTGATTTGTATATTCAATAATGACAGGCTACCTTGGGTCAACTTAAAGAATGCTTCTTCTTTGCTCTTCTTATAATTGCCTGTTAAACACTCTTTGTAGAATTCAGTGATGAATATATTCCATGTCAATCCTTCACCACACAATTAGCATATTCTAGTTAGCTAATCATTTGCTAAGCCCTTTAAGAAGCCATGTACATTCTGTACTTTTTCAACTTCTAACAAACCTAAGATAAGGAAAGCTTTCTCTAGCTTCTTCAACCATTCATTTACAATTCTAACATCTATAGATCCTTTAAAATCATATGTGCCTAATCTACATGCATGATCTATAATTATCCAAGGATCTTGATACTACTCTTAAGCATCTATAGTAGCAATAAATGCTTGCATTATAAATGCTCCTATATTAGCATCAGCTTAAAAAGGATGTACTTACTGAGCTGGATATGGATTAGGTGGAACTAGTGGTGGATTAATTGGAGGTGGAGGATCTTGTTGTGGAGGTGGAGCAACTGGATATGCTCTTGAAGCCTCATAATTGGAGATGGAATCAATATATTCCTCTTCATTGAGAGACGTATCATCCATCTCTCGAGGATGATTCAGAGGATTCCTATAAGGTTGTCCATCATTTGGAAGTCTAATAACTTAACAACAATGGCTTCTACCCCTCCTAGCTTTACGCCGCATGATCCTATAAAAGTATAACAAAACCAAAGCCTTAGACTTAATGATTTTATTTTAAAAGTATTACTTCTATAACTTGCTAAAATTTAACAATTTTTAGTGTTTACATAATTAATCCAACCTATGCTCTGACACCAATAAGTGTCACACCCACAGCACTAGTTGATGAGTGGGCGTGATAGGCTAAATATTGGCTAAAATGTGCTTATATACTTTTATAAATTCATTATAATGGGAGGATATAAATATATGTTATGTATATAAAGCTACAAGCTTAAAGCCTTAGACATGCCTTAAGTTATACTCATAAGTTACATACTAAGTCCTTTAATCTTAATACTATTCCCATCTTTATATACATAAATATAATATTTATAAACATATTGAGTACAAACCCAAAAAATAAAAATGAAGGAACTGTTGGCACAACATCTTCTATGAGCTACAAACAAAAACAAGAGGAAGATGACTCTATTATACTAGCATTGTTATCCTTCCAAAGGATACGTAAAAATTAAAAGTGAGAGGTGAGTATACAATACTCAATGAGTGGGTAAAGATATAAAAAAGTGGGAATAAATGCTATTATTCTCTTAATAAATTTATAATATTGATATTACAATAATAATAATAATTACAAAGCTAATGCGTATATAATAAATATATGAAAATAATAATGATAAACCTTTATTCAATATCATTTACTTATTCTGAAATGTGCAAGCTATACATAATTACTATTTAAGATAAATAATTCCATACACTCATTAAATACATATCCTAAATATTATGCTGAATTGCCGACATATTGGGTACATGATGATGTTGAGTAGCCTAGTGTATATTGCTGGTCATATGTAAGCGCAGAGTTGCCCCCAAAAGGCTGACCACTCAGTTGTACGTCCCCAAGACTATATGTACAACCAAGTGTTGTCCCCAAGATAGTTGCTTAGTAATATATATATATATATATATATATATATATATATATATATATATATATATAGCTGAGATAAGACACCAGTCATCATGGTGTAATCTAAGTGATTGATACCACGAGTGTATAGATTTTTATAAGCTAAATCATTCTTATTAAACAAACTATCACAAATTATACTTGCTACTATTTATTGTTGTAGTCACGTAAAACAATAAGAATAATAATAGTATGTTTGCTAAATAAGTAAACATATCATTATAGTAATTTGTTTTAACATATCCATGATAAATGTAATGCTATTTGTTCCCGAGTTTTATTATATAAGCTAAATGATATATATATATATATTGCTGAGATAAGACACCAGTCATCATGGTGTAATCTAAGGATTTTATACCAAGAGTGTATAGATTTTTATAAACTAAATCATTCTTATTAAAAAAACTATCACAAATTATACTTGCTACTGTTTATTATTGTAGTCATGTAACACAATAAGAATAATAATCATGTGTTTGCTAAATAAGTAAACATATCATTATAGTAATTTATTTTAACATATCCATGATAAATGTAAAGCTATTTGTTCCCAAGTTTTATTATATAAGCTAAACAACTTATAACATAATAATATTAATTAAGTGACATTCATAAGAATTCATTTGTAAAGGTAGGTTCATCTAAATATATGTATAATATGAAATACATGTTGTGAATATAAACAATATTTAATATTTCTTAAGAGCTATTTGTAAGGAAACCTTAATATGTTAATAATGTGAAATCAACATTATTTATATATGTAAATAATATAGCTTGAAAACCAATAGTATATAGTTATCCACTCACCTGATATTGCTAATATGGACTTAAATAAAAGAATCCAGTTTGTGATCAACAACCGCAACTGCTAAAACTCCTAAAAATAGCATTTAAAGAAACATACATAGGATTCTAAACTTATTATTTGATTTTTAATCATTATAACCTCATTAAAAAAATAAAAGAGGCAACTAAGGACTCGCTGAGGTTATCACCACTCGAGATTAGGCATTTGCCTTAATACTTAGGCATTTTCCTTTATGATGAGGCAGCCGGCACTGCAATGAGATGTTCACCTCTATGCCTAAGGAACTTGAAACTAACACTGCATTTCCTCAAATTCCAAACCAAAGTCATCATATATTTATTTGGTTTAACCAATGCTCACCATATGAAACCAACACTATCATAAAAATCCATGATTTTCATGCTTAAAAAGTCAAAACTATACTTCTTAATTCCCAACATGCAAGTCCACTAATTTTGCCCAATTTGAATTCATACCCAAATTTTAATTCAACTTCAATTCAAAATGCATTCATGATTCTAACCAATTCATTACTCTTTCATGATTATAGAATTAAAATTATTTTCTTAAATTCCCAACTTACATAATCATGAGCTTAGAACATGTTGAACTCAAAATCCATCCAAAAAACACCTTTAATTCATGTAGCTATTAACATGCCTAGAAAACTTACTTACACGAAATTTGTTTGTAAGAGACACTTGATTACTCCATAGTTCTTCCTTTTGACGTAAGCTCTTAATATTATATTTGCATGAATTTGATGGTTGTGTAACTCTTTTACAACTCCTTTTTAAGAATTTTGTAACTCCATTTATAATTTATGATGTTTTCTTTAGTTTGGATGATGACATAAGGTAAAGGAAACGAAAATCAAAGGTTGGGAAATGAACAAAATTTGGGAAGGGATGAGTGTTGTACAAGAAATGTTAATTTTGGAGAGAATATATGCAACTAACATTTTTTTCTTTTATTTTTTGCAGGTGGTGCCATAATGGGGAAGGTGTAGTAGCTGAAATTCTCTCCTCAAATGACACCTAACTCTTTTTTTTTAACAGTTGTCTTTTTTTTTTAAGTTGGCAGCTTTTTTAGTTAACAACGATCCCTTTCCTTACCATCTTCTAGCAGCTATCCTAACTAAGGTGCCATATATATTTTTTTAAAGTAGGGATATTACATCAATCTTGGAGGATTAGTTGGCACTAGAGTATAATAAAATTATGGCTATTGATTTGTGACAACCAAAAGGATGACCTGCAATGCTAAGTTTGTTAGCAAGACCTTTAGCTTTTTTGTAAATAAAAAGACACATGCATATCATACCATTTGTAAATTGATGTGTAATTATAGCTAGAAGTTTTGGGAGATAGCACCAAAAGCTTGACTAAGAGCATTCCAAACTTAAGGGGAAGATTTTAAACTGATAACAAATGAATATACCTTTTCAGAGAGAGAGGACATCAGCCATGTCATGAGAAGTTGATCTTTGGTGAACCAAGCTTGGTATTCTGGATTAGAAATCTTCTCAATAGTGTTTGTGGGATTAGGAATTTCTTTAGGAGGAGTTGGTGTACTACCATCATTGAATCCTATGAGATTTTGGCAGTTTAGTAAGGGTAGGAATTGTGTTTTCCAATCATGCAAATTTTGGGAAGTCTATTTAATTGCAAAGGTATAGTGGCCAAAGAAGGGGAAGAAGAAATTGATTGGATTGTAACGTTGGTGGTTATGGTAGTGTTGTTAGCCATTGTTGAGCTCTGATACCATATAAAGTTATAGTTTGGAAAGTTAAAATAATCATTGTATTGAGTAAGAATGATAAACAGTATTATAAGTATTTGTAACTAAGAGATACATATGAACAACAGTATTTACTAAACTAAACTTATCTTTAACAATAATAATAACAATATCGTGGCTGATGTATATATACTAACATTGTCTATTATTAAACTTTATCAATTGTCTTTGCCAAACCATGAATTTAATTTCTTTAATTATAAAATTCAAGTTTGTTATAATGAAATGAAAAATAACAATTGAAACCATCAATGCATTATGTACATAATGAATTATCATCAATATTATTCAACAAAACTAGGATAAACCTTTATGAATAAACGGGATTCATCAAATATAATGTAAGTATTTTAGAAGGAACTAAAGTTCATAAAAGATATTTTTATAACATACCTATATATAATTAATTACAAGCCATAAGTGGCATTAGCATGTTGTGATAGTCTAGCAACAGATCCATGCATTTTTGGATTTTAGGTAGGCGCATTTGAGGTCTCCCTCTCCTATTATATAAACTGAAAAAAATAATAATATCAATAATAGACCTGCTATGCATAATAATGGCCTAGATTTCTATATGAAAGGAATCATACTAGCTGTATTGTTATCAAAAGGAAAACCATAAGAACATGTGATCATGATGCGGAGATTAAAATGGTGGTGATCTTTCTTTACAATTAAATATGATATGATGTGAGCTAATGATTATATAGGATCTTTAAGTGTCATTAATCTTTATAGATTGAATTGGCTTCATTAGCAATTTTTGTGTGCAGTCAGATTGTTAAATACAATTATAGATAATACACTTATAATGTGGCTTATAGCATTATTTACCAAGTGTTACATGTTGGTGGTTTTCAATTATGGGTAGTCAATGCAAGTGTATCATTTTAATAAAATAAATTAGTAACATTTATAAAGCATGATTGGCTAAATCCATATGATCAGTTTTATATTAACTAGTTCATTAATGAGTGCAAACTATTATAATAAGTCCTACTTTAATTAATTTACAGCACTCCAGCCATCCTTAAATTATGTAAATCTTATGAAAACAAAGTTTAATATGTGAAATTTTTTATTGATGGTTTTCTATTAGTGTAACTTTTATGTCCAGAAGAAATACTAGTAGACATTCATATAATTAATTTTATATTAATTTTAAGCCTAAAATGGCTAAAGTAATTGATGATGCAATTAAATGGGAATGAGTTAAGGACTTAAAAGCAATTTAAGGAAAATAAGGAGAACCAATGTGTATGAAGTTTGAGAGGTGTAAGAGGATCTCATATAGGAGACACCTATCTTCAATATAAAAAAGAAGAAGAATTGAGTTTGAAAAGACAAGAGAATGAGAAAGAGGGAGAGATTTACTGTGAGGAACTTAAAGAAGAATAATAAGGAGAAAAAGAGTTAAAGAACAAAGTAAAGACAGGTGAGATTTTTCTTTGCATATCATAATCACTTTATACATTCACCCTAATTAAAGACATGCATTCAAGGGATTTAGCTAATTCAAGAATTTTATTAGTTAATTCAAGAGCTTATTTGAATGTACAACAGTGAATTGTATTTATGAGTAAGATATAATAAATAAAAACATTTGTTTTTAAATAATTATGATTAAGAGACATTAAAGTACTACATTTAATTTGTAAATCACTTTTAAGAAGAGTAGAAGGTCTAGTTACAACACATGTATATGCTAAAAACACTAAGAACATTATAAAAATCAAAGATTTCGAGGAGAAACATTCAAGCCTTCAACATAGAGACTAAAGTGAATAAATATTCCTTAAAACTAAATGAGGAATTATTTAATATTGTAAATTGATAATAATATGGTAGTTATATAAGAGGGAATGTGTTGAGTAAGGGGATTATGAATTGAGCTTTGACAGTGTTAGTCAACTTTGATTGGTAACTGTTTGTGGGATTATGCATGGGTTCATCATGCCTTTGGGGTGAATCTATAGGGTTAATAATATATGCATACATGTAAATGAGAATTACTAAGTTATTGAGTACCATTAGTGTGAAATGTACCACTAGTTTATTTATGTGTTGTATTATTATTGATACCTAAATTTTAGCGGTTTCCTAAAAATTTGATGATGAAGGATCCTCTCCCAAGATAGGGGGAAAGCTTCTTCAAAAGTTATCCCAAACATGCTCAGAAAAAGATGAAAAACCCAAAAGAACTAAAAAAGGACAAAAAATAGTCGCTACATGAGATCTAAAAAAGAACTAAAAAAGGACCAAAAATAAAGAATTTCTCTCTCTACAAAAAGCCTCTCCCTAGTAAGTGGAGATCCTTTTCCCACACACTCTCAACAAAAAATATCTTTTTTTTAGGGTTTAGATTCAAAATCCAAAACTAGCCACATATAAGTCAAAGCATGCTATAAAGGTAATCACCCTGTCCTTTGAGGATCTCTCTAGTCATTTTTAATTAAAAATTTATATATCATATCATTTTCTTCTTCTTCTACTCATTTCTTGCATATTTTTATAATTTTGCATTTTATTTTATTTTTATTATTTATTATCTTATGATGAAATTGTGATTTTTGTGGTAATTATGAAGTTTGAATATAAGATATATTGAAAGAGTGGGTAGTTTGGGTGATTTTAGGAGTGTTTGCATTCATTTTTGTATAATTTTTCTTTCTTTTGGTGTATAATTTGTATAATTTGCATTCATTTTTGTATAATTTTTCTTTCTTTCTTTTGTATAATTTTTGCATTCATTCTTGCATTTTTTTTAATTTTATTACTCTATTTATTTTCTTTCTTGATAAATTTGCTATTTTTATCATAAAGTTTGCATTTTAATGGTAAAAATAGTATTTTTTTTTATCATTTTTGTTATTTTTATTATTTATGTCATTTTTATTTTCTTTCTTGATAAATTTACTATTTTTATCATAAAGTTCACATTTTTATGGAAAAAATATCATTTTTAATCATTTGTGATATTATTATTATTTTTATTGCATTTATATTATTTATGTCATTTTTATTTTCTTTCTTCATAAATTTACTATTTTTATCTTAAAGTTCACATTTTTATGGTAAAAATAGCATTTTTATCATTTTTGTTTTCTTTATTATTTTTATTGCATTATTATTATTTTTATCATTTTAATTTTAATTTTTGATAAATTTATTATTTTTATCATAAAGATGGTTAAGATAATATTTTTATCATTTCTATTACTTTATTTGCATTTATATTATTTTTACTCTCTCTTTTGATAAATTTGGTTATGAAGGGCTTTTTGAGCATGAGTTGGATTTGGTTTGGAATTCTTTGAGGAGTTAGTTGAGTATTATCTTGTTAGGACAAATTATTAGCGAGGAAATTCATATTTTTGGGGTGCATTTTGATGCTACCATCATAGGATGTGCAAAAAAATAATATTGCTGCCATCCCCCTGACACCTAGTCTTTATTACGTGGCACCAACTAGTGTTGAAGGGCAATGCTTTTATTCTTCAAGGAGCTCTCTATATACATCATATTGGGGGCAATTTTGAGATTAAAAATTAACTACAAAAGCTTAATAAAATCAGAAAAAACATAAGGAAGATTAAGAGTTGAAGATTGAAGATCCAAAAAAACCTAATTTTTCTTCTTTTTTCGCTTCTTTATTCTTATAACTTTCATGGGATATTTTTATGGTTTTATTGAATATTTTTATAATATATTAGACTAAATATTTATTTGCTAGGAATTAATGATCTAAACATGATCTAACCTTCCAATTTAATAAACTCATTATTGAGTAAAGGGATTATGAATTGAGCTGTGATAGCATTGGCCAACTTGGATTGGTAACTATCTATGTTCTGCGGAAGGGTTCATCATGCCTTTAGGAAAAATCTATATGGTTGATAATAAATGCATACAATGTAAATGAGAATTACTATATTATTAGGTACCGTTAGTATGAACTGTACCACGAGTTTGTTTATATGTTGTGTTATGCTATATATTATCTAATGGGAACTAACAAATGTTAATAAATCTTAACAAGAGAGTAATTTTGAACCTTAAAGCTTAACAAACACTCTATAAAAATATCAATAAGAAAGAAATCATAACCTCGAATAAACAATACGCCAATGAGCATCTTGGCTAGAGATAATTACTTAAGAAATTTGAAATAAATTAAATATATGAGGTATAAAACTATAAATATTTGAACAAATCCTTCATTTGTTATTTCAGGCACTCTGCCTTTTCAAATCTTGCAATTCTAATTTTTATTTGTTAGTAAATTGTTTTAAATATGAATAATTATCACTATGCTATTTACTCTTTCTGTGTTCTTTTTACACTCATTGAGTAATTTCCTTAAGAAATATCTCACACTTGCATTTTTCCTACCGGAGACATCTTCTTAATTCAAATAGAGAATTATTAACTTTGTATAAGTTATACGCATATCAGCACAAGCCATTACTATTGCGCTTCCTTAATCATCATCCTACTTAATGGCATAAATAGATGAGTTAATATATATTGTTGCATGCATGTAGAAATAAGCAGTCATCATATTTTACTACCATTGTGAATTTATATGTTTACTTAAGCTTATAGTCATTAGGTAATTTTTGTTGGTTGTGTAGCCTTTTGTTTAGTTAAAGAGTGTGCTTATATTTTCACAGACAAACATGCAACAACATTGCCTAAATAAAAAACTACAGACAAGTTATCTAAATTAATATGTAATTAATGCTTCTAATTGTTGCATTCTATGTAAAATGGACATGTGAAAACATATAAGGAAAAAAAAATTAATTTTAAACCTTTTATCTGTTAGTAACTTTAATATAATATAATTTATTATTAATATAAACCATTGATTTATATAGTAAATATTATTTAAAGAAAACTTAAAAATATCACTTTTGTTACTTTTATCAACTTCTACTGCCAATGTAGGCACCAACCCATTATAAAAGGCCATTAATTCTTTTATTTGTAGATCATCAATTAAAACTTATAGAGCAAAGATGTCAAATACACACATAGTAATAGTGTTGCTTTTAAGTGTGGTAGCTCTTACTACTCCCTTATTGGATGAGCACCACAAGCACCCACGTTATGAACATAATTTACCTGCATTTAGTCCTAAACTTGCATATGACTACCACCACAAACACCCTCATCTTGAACATAATTCACTTACTTTTAGTCATGAGCCAGCAATTGGCCACCACCACGACCATAAGCACTATCGCCACCTTTATGAGCACCATTCCAAGCACCTGCATCATGATATTTCACTAGGACTAGTGCGCAAACCAAACAATGGTCATCATCCAGCATTCCCTCCAAAGAAGATGATGCACCATCCAGGTCCACAACATGAGGCTCCCCCACCGAGATATTGAGCTGGACTAATATAGAGAGATAATAATTAGAAATAAAAGTTCATTACGTGCTTATTATTAGAGTGTTATTTTATGTGCACTCAAATTGTCATATACAATTATGCATAGTACAATTACATTGTGGCTTATGGCATTATTTACCAAGTGTTACATGTTGGTTGGAGGATTATAAAACCATAGGTGGGTGGTTTTCAATTATAGGATGTTAATGTAAGTGTATCAGTATGTAGTCCATTTTTTCATGGTTCATAATGTGACATGATTAGTGTAATGTTAGGGCACACAGCATACGGTGACCATCTACTAGATGTTATTAATAGGGGAGGGTTTGCTTGAATAGGCTTTATAGATTGGAGTCGCCACCCAACTTTCTTTGAAAAAAGTGAATTAAAAACTCACTTTCCTAATTAGAGATTTTGGGTTCAGATGGTAGGAGTTACTTATCCTATTTCTTGTTACACATTACTTAATTACTAATTTCTTTACCCTAGTTTCGGTTTTATGATGCATTTACCATATTTAATTATTAGTCAATTTAAGTTGCATTGAAAATAAAATGCAGGGTAATTAGATTTGGCTAGCATACATCATGAGATAAACAAATGAACAAGTATCCACCAATCACATCAATCAAAAACTAACAATGCAAAGAAGTAAGCAAGTAACAAGTAGCACACAAGCGTGCAAGAAATAATAATCAAAATAAACAAAATAAAAAAAGGGAAAGGAATTAAGGATTACAACCCTTGGAAAAGCCTATTCTAATAAATACATCCAAAATAGAAAATAAAAGGGGAATCGGGATTAAATATTACAGTGTCATGAAAATTCCATATTCTATTAATTACATAAAAAATGGAAAATAAAAGAAAGTTTCTATTCTAATAAACTTGCAAAATAAAGGTTAGCTTTCACGCACATGCAAGCACACATAGCATTCATAACAATTTTATATATTTCATTCGTCCATATGATAAGAGAAAAAGGATTCATTATAATAACAAGAATTAGTAAACAAATACACAAACAATGATGCTAGTGAAGATGCATGATGTAAGATTCTAAAACTTAGGTATTTTGTTGCAAAATTGTCATTTTTATTATGAAATTAGAATTTAATGACAAGGAACGTATGAGGGCATTAAAATAGAGGAATAAAATTATGAAAATAGTGAAATAATAAAAATAGCAAAAATAATAAAAATGCCACCTTTACCATAAAAATGTGGATTTTTTGATTAAAACGGAATGGAATTAAAATAAAGGAGTAAAAATGACAAGAGTGATAAAGATAATAAGAATGCAAATGAAATATTAAAAATGATGAAAATGCAATTAAAAAAAATAATCAAAGTAATAAAATGCAATCAAAGTAATAAAAGTGAAAAAATGTTATTCTTACCATAAAAATGTAAACTTTATGATAAAGATAACAAATTTATCAAAAAGAAAACAAAAAGGGCAAAAATAAATAAAAAATGCAATTAATATAATAAAGATGATAAAATTACAATTTTTGCCATGAAAATGTAAACTTTATAATAAAAGTAGCGTATTTATTAAGAAAAAAAGGAGAAATAAAAAATGATAAAAATAATAAAAATGCAATTAACAAAATAAAAATGAACAAAATGCAATTTTACCATAAAAATATGAACTTTATGATAAAAATAGCAAATTTATTAAAAAAGGAAATGAAAATGATAAAAATAATAAAAATGCAATTAATATAATAAAAATGATAATAATGTAATTTTTACCATAAAAATATAAACTTTATGATAAAATAGCAAATTTATCAAAAAAAAAAGGAAATGAAAATGATAAAAATAATAAAAATGCAATTAATATAATAAAAATAATATAAGAGAAATTTTTACAGCAAAAAAGATGACCTTTATGATAAAAATGGCAAATTTATCAAAAAAAAAAAGGACAAGAATAATAAAAATAGTAAAAACAATAATAAAAAAAGAAATTTTTACCATAATAATTTGAACTTTATGATAAAAATAGCAAATTCATCAGAAAAGGAAATAAAAATAATAAAAATGTAATTTTCACCATAAAAATATAAACAATATAATAAAAATGGTAAATTTATCAAAAAAGGAAATGAAAATGAGAAAAATAATAAAAATGCAATTAATATAATAAAAATGACAAAAAAGCAATATTAACCATAAAAAAATGAACTTCATAATAAACGTAGCAAATTTATAAAATATGGAAATGAAAATGATACAAATAATAAAAACATAATTAATGTAATAAAAATGATAAAAATGCAATTACCATAAAAATATGAAGTTTATGATAAAAATAACAAATTTATCAGAAAAAAGAAAATAAAAATGAAAAATAATAAAGTTGCAGTAAAATTAATAAAATGATAAAAATACGATTTTTACCAAAAAAAATATACATAAACTTTATGATAAAAATGACAACTTTATTAAAAAAAAAAGAAAATAAAAATGACAAAAGTAATAAAAATGTAATAATAATAATAATAATAAATGCAAACTTTAGCACCAAAATACCCATTCTATATATAAAAAAGGGAGAATGATGCAAAAATGATGCAAACACTCCCGAAATCACCCAAACAAGTCGCTCCTTCTACATATCTTTATTCCAAACTTGAAAAATCATCACAAAATAACAACTTAATCACAAGATAACAAATAAAAAAATAAAAATGAAATAAAATGCAAAAATGATAAAAAAAAATGAAAGAAAAGAGTAGGAGAAGGAAAAAAATGATATGAAAAGGAAATTTCAACTAAAATAATTTAGAGATCCTTAAAAGGATCAGGTGATTACCTTAGATGCGCGTTTTGACAAAGATGATGCTTGGTTTGGTAAAAAAAAGTGCTAAATAATCCTAAAAATGAATAAAAAGTAGGCTAAAAAGTGTTTGGAAATGGGTCTCCACTTGCAAAATAGAGGTTTAGGACGAGGGAGAAAATCTTAAATTCATCCTATAGCAAAAGTCATTTTTTTTCTTTAAGTGTTCTTTTGAAAAATCTATCAAAAGTCCTTAGAAAAGGGCAAAAAATCAATGTTTTATAGATTCAGGGTTCGACCCACACATGTGGGTCACATGATCCACGCACAATGGGTCTCCTACCCACATTCACTGGTTGACTGACCCACAAGTTTGGATCTAACCCACACTTGTGGGTTAAGCCAACCCATGGGCTTCTAAGCCCCATTTTTGCTCATTTTGACTAATTTTGGTCCATTTCAGGTGTTTTTGAGGTTTGAGTGTGTTTTTGGGGTTTTTCACCTTGTCTGAGCGCACTTGGGATGACTTCTAGAGAAGTTTCCCCCTGTCTCGTCGACAGGAACCTTCATCATCAAATTTTTTTAAGGGACAGCTAAAATTTAGGATATTAACAATATCTTTTAATAAAATAAATTAATAATATTTATATAACATGATTAGCTAAATTAATCCGATCAGTTTCATATTAACTAGTTCATTAATGATTGAAAAGTATGAAAATAAATCCTAGTAAAATTAATTTGCAGCACTCCAGCCAACCTTAAAATATGTAAATATTATGAAAACAAAGATTAATATTTGAAAATGTTTGTTGATGGTTTTCTATTAGTGTAACATCTATGTCTTGAAGAAAAACAATTGGAAATTCATATAATTAATTTTATACTAATTTTAAGTCTAGAATAGCTAAAGTAATTGATAATGCAATTAAAAGGGAATGAGTTCAAGACTTGATTGCAATTTAAGGAAAAGGAGGACCTATGTGTATGAAGTTGGTGAGGTGTCATAGGGTCTTATATAGGAGACACCTATCTTCTATAAATAAAGAAGAAGAATTGTATTTGAAAACACAAGAGAAGGAAAAAGGAGAGAAAGGCTTACTATAAGGTACTTAAAGAAAAAGAACAAGAAGGAGTTAGAGAAGAGAGTAAAGATATGTGAGATTTTTCTTTGCATATTACATTAACTTAATAAATTCAACCTATTAAAGACATGCATTTAGGGGATTTAGTTAATTCAAGAGTTTTGTTAGTTAATTCAAAAGCTTATTTGAATGTACACAGTAAATTATAGTTTATGAGTAAGATATAACAAACAAAAGCCTTTATTTTAAAACAATTGTGATCAAGAGACATTAAAAGTATTACATTTAATTTATAAATGACCTTAAGAAGAATATAAATTACAACATAGGTATATGCTAAAAACACGAAGAATATTATAGAATTAAAGATTTCAAAGAGAAACTTTCAAGCCTTCGACATAGAGACTAAAGTCATGAAATATTCCTTGAAAATAAATAAGGAATTATTTAATAATATAAATTGATAATAATATGATACTTATATAAAGGGGTATGTGTTGAGTAAAGGGATTGTGAATTGAGTTATAAAAGTATTGGCCAACTTGGATAGGTAATTATATTTGGGACTGTACCTGGGTTCATTATGCCTTTAGGGTGAATCTATATGGTTTATAATATATACATACAATGTAAATGAGAATTACTAAGTTATTGAGTACCGTTAGTGTGAACTGTGATAAGGCACTCAACATTTATTTGTTATATTAGTTATTATTGCTAGTGTTGTATTTTATAACCATCACTTATGTTGTCTATATATTATCTGTGTAACTCACTACTTCAATATCTCAAATACCAATATTTCTACTGTAAGCTTTATATGGTATCATAGTACTATGGCCGTTAATAACACTCAATTTGTTCCTTCAAACCCTCTTTCATGTCCTTCTACAACTACTTATTCTTTCTCAATTAAAGTGAACAATAAGAATTATTTGGCTTAGAAAACTCAAATTTTTCCATTGTCAAACTATAAAAAACTCATGGGATTTATAGATGGCACATAGCCTCGTCCATTAAAAACCATTCTTAATACTACTAATCCTCATATTGAAATTCCAAATCTCACCTTTGACACTTGGTTTTAACAAGATCAAGTGTTACCAGCCTGGATTTTTTCCTCTCTCATGGAGGAGGTTTTTCCTTGTGTTATTGGTATCAAATCTTCTTAAGATGCTTAGATAGCCCTAGTAAATTCTTTTGGCTCTATTTCTAAAAATAAACAACTTTAATTAAATATTGAATTGCAAGAATTGAAGAAAAATGATATGTTCATCTCTTAATATCTCTAATGAGCCAAGACTCTTTCTAATCAACTATTTACTATCGAATGTATATAACACCAGCCAAATTTAATACCATCATTTACCGTAATATTGGCATTGACTATCATAACATCATCAATGCTATTAACCTCAGACCTAAACCTATGTCATTTAATGAACTTTATAGTCATTGTCTTGCTCATGAAATTCTCATTAACAGCTCTCATGACCTAACACTAGCCAATCTATTATACACCAATCCATTGCCCTCTTATTCCCAATTACCTATGCCACCTCTTGCAATATTTCCTTAGAATTGAAATTCGTACATCCTTTATGGGCACTACATTATCACAAACAAAATATATTTCTAATTTATTGGCTCACTAAGGCCTTTCGGACATTAAAGGGTGCTTAACTCCTATAGCTTCTTCTCCAACTCTATCCATGGATTCTGGCACACCACTAACAAATGATGAACAATATCGACAAGTTATGGGTGCTTTGCAATATGCCATATTCATAAGACCAAACATAGCATTCATTATCAATCAGTTATGCCAATTTATGCACAAACCTATAATAAATCATTAACAAGCTATCAAGTGCTTGCTTCATTACTTAAAGCATATAGTGCACTTTTCATTATTTTTCTTAATGGATTCCTCAACTCAATTGCAATGTTTTTTATATAGTGATTGGGGTGGCTACCCTGATGATCCTCGCTCCATAAATGGGTATGCAATTTATTTGGGAAACTTTTTAATTTCTTGGATGGCCAAAAAGCAACCTACAATCACAAGATCCTTCATAAAGAGTAAGTACAGAGTTGTAGTACTATTATTGAAATATTGTGGCTACAATCTCTACTCACAGAACTTGGCATTATTTCCTCTCTCATTATTTTATTTTGTTCATTGATGATTATACTTATTTCTCATGGGTATATTTCCTCAAAAATAAAAGTGATGTTTATGATATTTTTCTTAATTTTAAAGCTCTTGTTGAAACTCAATTTTCCACCACAATCAAAGCTTTTAATTTCGATTGGGGATTGTGGTGGTGCATGTTAAAAACTCAATAAATATTTCAAAAATAATAGCATTGTTCATTGAATTGCTTGTCCTTATATGCAAGAGCAAAATTTAACTTTTGAACAAAAAATACACCATTTGGTTAATACCAGTCTCACATAACTTGCACATAGCTCAATTCCTCTTTGTTTTTGGCCACATTCATTTGACACTACTATTAATATTATTAACACCTTGCTAACTAATGTCGTACATGTAGCCTCACCTTTTCATAAATTATATGGTTAACATCCCACTTTTAACAATTTAAAAATTTTTGGGTGTGCCATTTTTCCTTTATTATGACCATACAATAAATAAAAATTTAATTTCAATACTAAAGAATGTGTTAATTTAGGTCTGGCTCCATCCTATTTTGGTCTTAGTTGTTTGGACATAACTATAAATAAAATATAAATTGCAATACATGTAAAATTTAAGGAAATGATTTTTCCATTTAGAAATGTGAAAGTGCCTTGGGGGGGGGGGGGTGAATAAGGCTAATAAGGATTTTAGAAAACTAAAAGGAAATTAAACAAGAATGAGTAAATAATAAGACTAGAAAAAATAGGAACATAAGCAATTAAGGAGTTTAAATTCTCAATAATCCTATGTCTCCACCTAACTTTCTCAAGTTAGGATTTTTTTACACCTTAATCTATTTTCTTAGATTGATTCTTACAACTTGAGTTTTTGGCTCAACTCAAACCTTTCAAACAAGAGTTTCAAAGGCTCACTCTTAAACCACAAAAGCAAGAGTTTTTTAGGCTCACTTTAAAACTAAATTCCCAAGTGTTTTTATGGACAAACACTTAAACCAATTCTTTTAGAAATAAATATTACTTCCCTTCTAATCTATTCTAAGACTTAGATAAAGTAGACATTTTATTTCTAACACACAACCAACTCTCATAAGAGTTAATGAAATAATGAATAAATATTTGAGATCTTTAATGAATGTGAAGATGGAGAATTGTAATAAGCAAGTATCTTAACTTCAATTGAGTTTTAAGAGTAGTTTCTGTAGATAAATAATTCAAAATATGGTTGCTTGAGGCATTGATTGTGTCTTAAAAGTCTTCCAAAGATCCTTGAGTGTTTTTAAAGCTTTTATAGCCGAAACACCACTCACGATCATGAGGAGCATGTCTTGGCTCATGAGGAGCAATTTAAGAGCTGTTGCCTTTGAAATAAGCTTGAATTTGCCCATTGGAGGCTGTCTAACCTACCCTCATGAGCTGCTCATGATCGTGAGTGGCACTATCCAAATCAATTGAAATGGCTCAAAATGGGTACTAATAAGGGACAGCTTATGACCACCTCATTAGATGCTCGTGAGAAGACACCTGTAAGTCGAAAAATTGATTTTTTTCTTAGCACTTTTGCATAAAGTAACTTAGGCACTTGCATTAGTTCATGTACTTTATAAAATACATGTTAAATACTTCTTTAAAGAATATTTCATAACTCCAAGCTTTGAACAACTTATTCAATAATTAATTATTAAATAACAATTATTTAAATTAAAATTATACATGATAAAGATCATAAATGCCAAAAATAATTTTTCTTAAAGTGTAATCATGAAAAAAAATAAAAAATGAAAAATAATCTAAAAGTATAAATAAATGAAAAAAATGTTTGTGCATGAATTTATGAAATGGTATCAAATATTAAATAATTTATGAAATGGTATCAAATATTAAAAATAAACAAAAAGTAAAAAAATAAGTTAAAAGCATGATTGCATGTGAAATTTATGAAAATAATGAATTTTAATGAAGAAGTCCAACCATCAATTAAACAATTTAACAAGTCATCAAGACTAGCTTGAACCATCTACCATAATAAGCTCATGCTTAATAAAATTCATTCTTTCTTCACATAGAGGCTTGGTAAAGATGTCTCCTAATTGATGATTTGTATCAACAAATTCAAGAAAAATATCACCATTTTGTAAATGATTACTCAAGAAATGATGTCTAATATCAATATGCTTAGTTCTATAATGTTGAATAGGATTCTTACTAAAGTTTATAGCACTTGTATTATCACATTTAATAGGAATGTGATCAAGTTCAATGACATAGTCCTTAAGTTCACAACACTTGTGAGCAACAATAACTAGTCGCCACATATTTTGCTTCAGTGATGGATAAGGCAACCGAAACTTATTTCTTACTAAATAAAGAAACTAAGCAATTACCTAAAATTTGTCAAGTTCTAGAAGTGCTTCTTTTATCTAGTAAACTACTAGCAAAGTCTACATCCGAATAACTAATCAAGTTAAAGGAAGAGCTCCTAGGATACTAAAGTCCTAAATGCATTGTACCATAAAGATATTTGAAAATTCTTTTGATTGCATTCAAATGAGACTCCCTAGGACTAGATTGAAATCTAACATGTAAGCATATAACAAACATAATATTCGATCTAACATAATATCTTATCTACTTGTGGTTAAATAAAGAAGGGATGTGATCATACCTCTAAAATGCTTTTCATCAACTAGTTTACCATTCTCATCTTTGTTGAGTTTGGTGGTGGTGCTCATAGGAGTCTTGTTTTACTTAGCTCCATCCATACCAAATTTCTTGAGAATGTTCCTAGCATATTTAGTTTGGTTGATGAAAGTCCCATCTTTGTATTGCTTAATTTAAAGTCCAAGGAAAAACTTGAACTCACTTATCATACTCATCTCAAATTCTCCTTGCATTAACTTAGAAAATTCCTCACACAAGCTATGATTTGTAGCACTAAAAATAATGTTACCAACATATATTTGAACAATTAATAAATCATGCTTGGATTTCTTTATAAAAAGATTTATGTTAACTTTTCCTTTAGAGAAATATTTCTCTAATAAAAAGTTAGTCAATCTTTCATACCATGCTCTTAGAGATTGTTTCAACCCATATAATGCTTTTAAAAGTTTAAATACATGATTAGGAAAATAAAAACTTTCAAAATAGGAGGTTGTTCAACATATACCTCTTCTTTAATAAAACCATTTAGAAATACATTTTAACATCCATTTCATAAATTTTAAAATCCATGAATGATGCAAATGCAAATAGAATTCTAATAGCTTCTAACTTTACAATCGGGGCAAAGGTTTCATCATAATCAATGTCTTCTTCTTGAATATAACTTTTAGCTACTAGTCATGCTTTATTCCTAGTTATGAAACTTTGTTCATTCATCTTATTTCTAAACACACATTTAGTGCCTATAATAGGATGAGGTTTAGGTTTAGGAACCAAGGTCCAAACCTTATTTCTCTCAAATTGATTTAACTCTTTTTGTATAACAAGGACCCAAAATTCATTACTCAATGCATCATTAATAATTTTAGGTTTAATTTGAGAAATGAAGGCCAAATTGACAATGGACTTAAGTTGAGATCTAGCAGTTACCCCTTTTAAAGTGTCACCTATAATGAGGTCATGAGGATGAGCTTTCTTGAATTTCCATTCCTTTGGAAGATCATTCTTCAAAGTAGATTAAGGTGTCTCCTCATCATCCTCCTTTGTAGGATCTTCTAGCCCCAAAGGTTTGCTAGTATTTTCTTTTTGAGTGTTCACATCAACATGCTCATCTATAAAATCATCAATACTACAAACATTCTTTTTAGGATCAAGTGAGTTTGATTCATCAAATACAACATGCATTGACTCTTCAACTACTAGAGTTCTTTTATTAAAGACTCCATATGCTTTACTAGAGCTGGCATAGCCTAAGAAAACTCGTTCATTGGCTTTACAGTCTAATTTTCCAAGATTACCCTTAGTGTTCAATATAAATCACTTACATCCAAATACTCTAAGATATGACACTTTATATTATTCCAAAGCTCATATGAACTTTTTTTTTAAATTTATCTTTTAAAGACTTTATTTGCAATGTAACATGAAGTGTTAATGATTTCCTCCTAAAAAGGTAAATTATACTCATGAAGCATTGTTCTAGCCATTTCCACTAAAGTTCTATTCTTCCTTTCAATAACCCCATTTTGTTGAGGTGTTCTAGGAGAAGAGAAAGTATTTGGCATACCATTTTCATTGCAAAAGGTTTTGAAGAATTCATTTTCAAATTCAGTTAAATGTTCACTTCTAATAGATGAAATTTAAAAACCTTTTTCTTTTTAAACTCACTTTAAGAAACTTTCAAAAGCTTTAAAAGAATCATTCCTATCAATAAGGAAATATACCTAAGTGTATTTAGAGTAGTCATTAACCAATACATAAGCACAGTGCATACCATCGAGACTAGTAACTCTAGTTGGTCGAAACAAATCCATATGTATAAGTTCAAGTGGCCTAGAGGTTGACACCATATTCCTGAGATTAAATGAAGACTTTGATTGTTTTCCCTTTTGACAAGCATCATAAGGTTTATCCTTAGTGAATTCAAGTCTAGGTAAATAGATCACAAGTTAATGTCTACAAAGATTATTTAAAAGCTTAAAGTTTACATGTCATAACATTTTATGCCATGTCCATAAGTCATGGGAAATAGACATTAAGCATTTGATGTCCTTGTTATCAACCTTGTTCAAGTTAATAACATAGATATTGTCTACTCTTTCACCACTAAAAATTACTTTGTCTTCATTAAGACTACTAACAAAGCAATTCCTAGGATAAAAAGCAACCTTATTTCCCATGTCACATAATTAACTTATACTAAGAAAATCATGCTCAAGACTATCAATAAGCAATACATGGTAAATAGATAAGGATTGAGGATTATCGATTTCTCTAATGCCTACTATTTTTCCTTTTGCATTAACCCTGAATGTGACATGTCCTCCATCCTTAGTGTTATGCTTGTTGAATTGCTCTTTGTCTCCTATCATGTGTCTCAAACATCCATTATCAAGATGCCATTTACTCTTTGCTTTTGTGGACTTCAAGCATACTTACACAACATAATTTAAACATTCTTTTGAACCCAAACCTTAATTAGTCTAAGTTTGTTAGTCTCAAAATAATCTGAAGGTAGCAATTGTAAATGTAGTCTTTGATAGAAGCATATATTACTAGAGTGACTTTTGGTCATGCAATAAAAACATTCAATATTGGCAAATTTATTTCTTCTAGTAGGATATGATTTCCTAATATATGAAGCATGCCTTTTGTGTTATGATTGTGTGTGCCTCCTAAAATTATTTTGAGTCATAATGTGAGACATACATTGACAATGGCAATATGTATTTTGATAGGTTTATGCAATATGTGTAGGAGTGTTGTGTTGTGTAACATGCTTAGGAGTGTTGTGTCTAGTGTACATATAAGCATGTTTGGGTTATGGTTTTCTAGCTTGAGTTTTATCTCTTTATGTCAATGGAGGTTGAGTTTTATGAGACTTTCCTTTATCATTTGACACATGAGACCTTTTAGCTTTGAAAGCTTGAGTCTCTTTTGGTTTGGAGGTAGAAGGAGTGGAATCATGTGAGGCTTTAACAAAATTAATGTATGGTGATGATGAAGAAGACATTCCATTTTTATATCCAATTCTATGAGTGTATCCATGGAGTTTTTTAAGAGTCAAGTAGACTACCTAAGCTCTCCTTTCCTTGTTTAAATTAGAAATGGAATTTTTTTTAACTTTATCACCTTATTAGAAAGCTTATGATTTTCATCACTTGCTTTATTGAGTTGCTCGTCCAAGGAATTAGAAGTTTTTAAATCATTACCAAGTTTATCATTTAATTTAACAAGATTAGAAAATTCATTTTTAAAATTTTTGATTTCCTTGGTTAAGCTAATTAACTTATGCTTAAAATTCTTCTTCTTAAAAAGTAAGTTTTTGCATTTAAGCAAGAGTTTGCTCATAATAGAGCCCTCATCATCATCATCATCATCATCATTATATCCATAATTATCATTAGAAGAATTAGAAGTATGTGGTACCTCATTTTCATTGTCAAGAGCCATGAAGCAAACATTAGCTACTTTTTATTACTCCTCTTCCGTTTATGATTCAGAGTCATATCATATAGCTTTGAAGGATTTTTTTTTCTCCTTTGCTCTTTTATTCTTAATTTGAGTTTGGGACACTCACTTCGAATGTGACCCGATTTCTTAAGTAACTTCTTTAGTTTTCTTCTTACTTTCCCCTTCATACTTCATGTTAAAGTCTCTTGTTCTTGAGAAATATTTCTTTCTCAAAAACTTCTTAAAGTTCCTAGTGAGCATGAAAATATCACCATCTTCATCATTTGAATCTTTAAGGTTTTTATCTTTAGTTTCTTCTTGTGAAGCCTTTAATGCTATGCTCTTTTTCTTTTCTTCCTTCTCTTCTTGCTCTTCTCCTCTTTGCTTTATAATAAGCTTATAAGTCAAGAGTTCTCCAATAAGAATATTGGTTGAGAGAGTTACGAGGTCTTAAGCTTCCTTAATTAAAGTGACCTAAGATTCCCAATCCTTCTCAGGTAGGATTCTTAGAATTTTATTGTTCACTTTTTCCTTAGAGAAATGTTTTCCAAGTTTATTTAGGTTGGTAAGGAGTGTATTGAGATGATTTTTCATCTCCGTGATTGATTCTTAAGGATTCATTTAGAAGAATTCATATTTATACGTATGAAGTTTAACCTTTTTGCTTCTTACTCGTACATTGCCTTCGTACTCGTACATATGAAGTTAACCTTTTTGCTTCTTACTCATACATTGCCTTTATAATAGTTCTCCAAGGTCTCCCACATTTCCTTAGCTGAAATGCAATGTTAAAACTTACCTCCTTCATCTCTTCTCATGGAAGAGAGTAGAGTGATCATAGCTTTCTTGTTTTTATAGTTTTTTTTCCTTTTGATTATTGCTCTAATCACTTTGAAAGAGCAATTTTTACACCATCAATGGTAGTTTTTGGTAGTTACTAACCTTTAGGAACAACTTCCTAAAGTTTAATGGAATCACAATCTAGATATGGCTCCATTTTGAACTTTCAATGATGATAATCACTACCATCAAGGAATGGTCTATTGAAGAAAAATTTTAAAGTTCACTCCCCATGATCTTGTATTCTAGCAATTAAGTTACTAGAATCCAAGCTCTAATACTAATTAAAAGTGTCGTAGAGGGGGGTGAATAAAGCTAATAAGGATTTTAGAAAATTAAAAGGAAATTAAACAAGAATGAGTAAAGAATAAGAGTAAAGAAAATAGGAACACAAGCAATTAAGGAGTTCAAATTTTTAACAATCCTATGTCTCCACCTAACTCTCCCAAGTTATAATTTTTGAATGCCTTAATCTATTTTCTTAGATTGATTCTTAAAACTTGAGTTTTTAGCTCAACTCAAACCTTACAAATAAGAGTTTTAAAGGCTCACTCTTAAACCACACAAGCAAGAGTTTTTTAGACTCACTCTAAAATTAAATTCCCAAGTATTTTGATGGATAAACACTTAAACCAATTCCTTTAGAAATAAATCTCACTTCCATTCTAATCTATCCCAAGACTTAGATGAAGTGGAAATTCTATTTCTAACACACAACCAACTCTCATAAGAGTTAATGAAATAAAGAATAAAAGTTTGAGAGCTTTGATGATTGTTAAGATGGAGAATTGTAATAAGAAAGTATCTTGGCCTCTAGGAGTAGTTTATATACATAAAAAACTTAAAAATATGCTTATTGGTAGCATTAATTGTGTCTCAAAATTCTTCTAAATATTCTTAAGTGTTTTTCAAACTTTTGTAGCTGAAATGCTGCTTATGATAGTGCGGAGCATGTCTTGGCTTGTGAGGACTGATTTGAGATTCGTTACCTTTGAAATGAGCTTGTATTTACCAATTGGAGGCTGTTTAATCTACCCTTATGAACTACTCACAATCATGAGCGGTGCTGTCCAAATAAGCTGAAATGGCTCAAAATGGGCACCAATAGAGGATAGCTCATGATCGACTCATGAGACACCTGTGAGTAGACACCTATAAGTCCAAAAATTCATTTTCTCTTAGCTCCTTTTGCATCAAATAATTTAAGCACTTGCATTTGTTCATTTATTTCATAAAATACATGGTAAATACTCATTTAAAGAGTGTTTCATATTTCCAAGCTTTGAACAACTTAAATTAAGTTCCTATACGTTTAAATAAAATAACTAGCAACTTAAATTGTTTGTCAAAGTCAAGATTAGAGCATGATCATGCAAATGGTCAACAAAATGTGACCAACTCACCCATTCCACCTGAAGCAACCCCACCAAATCCTTAGCTCCATCTACACACAATAGACCACTCAAATTCTTGCCAATCAGGTATGTCTTTAACTTCTTTTCCTTTAACTCAAATTATTCCTAATAACAATATTTCAGGTCCCTCTTTCACATCCACTACTCACCCAACCTTATCTCTTCCTCATACTACCCTATAAACCAATTCAACCCAAACACCACCTCTTTTGTACCCACTTGATCACCATTCCTAAAATATTTAAATATTGTTGGAGGCTTATAAAACCATAAGTAGGTGGTTTTCAATTATGGACAGTTAATGCAAGTGTGTCCTTTTAACAAAATAAATTAGTAATATTTATAAAGGATGATTAGCTAAATTAATCCAGTCAATTTCATATTAACTAGTTAATTAATGAGTGCAAACTATTATAATAAGTCCTAGTTAAATTAATTTGCAATACTCTAGCCAACTTTAAATTATGTAAATCTTGTAAAAACAAAGTTTAATTTCTGAAAATTTTTATTGATTATTTTCTATTAGTGTAACATCTGTGTCCTAAAGAAACACAAGTTGAAATTCATATAATTAATTTATTATTAAATTTAAGCCTAAAATGGCTAAAGTAATTGATGATGCTATTAAAAGGGAATGAGGTAAGGACTTAATTACAATTTAAGGACAAGAAGGAGGACCTATGTGTATGAAGTTGGTAAGGTGTTATAGGGTCTTATGTAAGAGAAACCAATCTTCTAAAAAAGGAAGAAGAATTGTATTTTAAAACATAGGAGAAGGAAAAGGAGAAGGAGAGAAAAGCTTACTATGAGGTACTTGATAAAGAAGAACATGGAGGAGTCAGAGAAGATAGGTGAGATTTTTCTTTGCACATCACATTAACTTCATAAATTCAGCTTAATTAAAGATATGCATTCAAGGGATTTTGTTAATTCAAGAGCTTATTTGAATGTATACCAATGAATTATAGTTTATGAGTAAGATATAGTAAATAAAACCTATTATTTTAAATAATTATGATCAAGAGACATTAAAGTATTATATTTAATTTGTAAATCACATTAAAAAGAGTAAAAATTCTGATTACAACACATGTACATACTGAAAACACTAAGACTACCATGGCCTCTGAGACATCTATAGTTAAGACCTTAGTTAGATATGTCATTAGCCATGATGCTGACATAGAACTTACTTTTAAGGTAGCTCTAAAGCCAATAGTTTGGGAGCTACACATCTCTATAATTAGGGAGGAGATGGAGGACAATATATAGACTACCATTGAGTCATGTATGGGATAGACTCTAGTGTCCAGGTCACCTTGACCTAGTTATAAGGCACATTTGTTGATGTTAGGTCATACCCTTTAGACTTAAATATATCTTTTTTTATACGAATATTAAGGGCAGGGGTTGATGATGGTGAACCTAGCTAGGGATGTATTAACTGTTAGAGATACGTTCTTGCCACTATTATGGTCTGTGAAAGGGATTTTAATGCTACCCGCACATTTATATTTTGTACCTTTATTATAATCTCATACTCACTTCTCTATATGTATGGTATAATAAGTATAAGTTGATGTAAATATTTGTAATTTGAACTTTATGTAAATCTTTAAGTTATTTATGGTCTAGTAAATACTCTTCTTTTATCCCATACATTATTTATATGGTTGATCTATTTTACAATTTCAGTATAACATTTATGGATTTTAAACTATGAAGGAGTGCTAGTGCAACCCTCCTCTTTATGGTGCCACTAAAGGATGGTGTCATCCAACTCGGGTGCTTTAAGGAATGGTGTTATAATTAATGTATACGTGATATATATAATCTAAGTTACAAATACCAACTATAGAGTTTGATTTACAATGAATGAAAAATACTTAACAAAAAAGTGTAGCTAAATTTATATAATTTTTTTAGACTTTAACACCCCACAAACGATAGGTGTAAGGAATACATAAGGTGAAGCTTGGAAACAAATTGTTGAAACTGATGAACACTTGATGGTTTGGTGAAGATATTTGCCAATTGATCCTTGTTTGAAAGATAGCAGACCTGAATTGTACCATTGGCAATGCTAAAGTTATAATATAGCTTAATAAGTTAGATGACATGTAAATAGCACCAATATTGTCACACAGCAAGACAATAAGTAAATATGAAAAGACACCAAATTCAGAGATAATAGGTTTAATACAAAGCAATTCAACTATTGTATTAGCTAGTGCCCTATATTCACTTTCAGATAAGGAGTGAGCAATAGTAGGCTACTTTTTACTACAATAAGAAATTAAGGTGTTGTCAAGATAAATAATATATTTATTAGTACATCAACGATCATCTGGACAAACTTTCCAGTTGTTGTTTATAAAATATTATAGAACAGAGGATGATTGGCAATTAAAAAATGTGAGTAATGAAGGGTATGTTTAATAATAATTTTGTAAATCATATAAGAAATCTAACCATATTTTGCTAAAGCTTCACTTTGTTTGTATAATGAACCAGCTCTAATGAACCACTTGGAAGCCATATTTTATTGCTTTCACTTCTATTTGTTTTATTTTTCTGTATTTCATATGTTGTGCCTTGTGTATAACTTAAAGGTTGTATAACACTTTTATTATAGAATCATACTTCTTTTATTTTTGGACTTGCAACTCTTTTTTGTTGGTGACATGCATGCACTCTTTAATGTATTTTTGATGGTAGAGTTCTTATAGTACAACAAATTTTTATTCATATTATTATTATTATTATTTTTGTTGTTGTTGTTATTATTATTAATGTTAGTGGGACCAACTAGGGCACTCTTTGGATTGCAAACCCATTTTCTTTATTAGTGTAAAATAAAGGGCTAGTGAGGGGAGTACTGAAGGAGCTTAGGGATGTTATAAATGTACTTACAACTCGTTACTTAAGTAAGAGAAACAGGGAATCACCACTTAGTATCATTTGAGAAATTTTTCGTTTAGGGACTAAGGTAAACTTAGATCCCTCGCTTGGAACCACATTTGCCCATTGGATAAAGCATTAAGTTCGAATGTTGATGTTAGTAGGATTAGGCTCTTTATATTTAAGGCATCTCTATATCACTTGGACACTAAGCAAGGCTGACCTTATTAATTTTATACAGTGCTTCTAAGAAATATGTGCTATTATAGATGAACTACTACATGCAAATTCATGAACATGGGAAGCTGCATGAAAATGGTAAGATGTATAAAAATAGCATAGAATTGTAAAATATAAACATGTAAACATAATAATTGATAAGTGCGTAGATTTTGAGCACTAATTAGTTTAGTTTTAGGTGTCAAAGTTTCTAGAATGGTTTTTGAATATTGACATTGCTTACTTAAATTCTTTAAAACTTAGGTTTTTATAAGTTCATTTGAATTTTGATTATTTTTAGTTTAATATTGATTCTTTTTATGTTTTTTAGTTAGGTCTTCTTAAGTTAGGATCAATGCAAGTGGAGTCTAAGTGAGAACTTAAAGAGGAAAGCTCAAAATATCCATGAAATCAAGATGAAGAGGCATACATGGTCGTGTATACCCAAGTCTAAAAGGACTACTTTACAGAGATTCATAAACATATAGTCATGCACATATAAGGGTGTGGACAACCATACCTGAATCAAGAAAGAAGCCAAGGTGCGGATGCACGGTTGTGCACAATGGTATGCATAACCATACCTAATTTGGAGAAGTTCAAGGTCTCCTGATGCATGACTGTGCACATGTGAGTGCATGGCCATACCCGATTGATGATTTTTGGAGATAAACTGATGCATAATCATGCACATTAGAGTCCACAGCCTTGCACTTCAAAGAATTTAAATAATGGAAGTTTATTTTAGGTTTTTTAAAGAACGATTATAAATAGTTTTGGTTTGCCTCTTTTTTAGAGGTAGGCTGGTTTAAAAAAAAACTTAGTTCATTTTCATATTTCAATAAAACAATTTTGTTTTTCATTTTTCAATTGAGATTTTTATTAGCTACTCAAGGATTATCATGAGTAGAAGATTGAAGAACAATTGTGAATACTATTTAAGAGGAAAAGAATAAAAAGTGGTTTTTTCCCTCTAATTATTCTTTGTACTTTATTTGATATTGCATAATGTTTATGTTTACAATTCTCAATTCTTCTTCTTTCTTTTTAATTTACATGAGTACCTAAATTATTACTTGGGGTTTTTAGATCCGGTTCAAGTATGGACTTAATTGATTAAATTCCTTGTCACTAAATATATAATCTATGATTATTATTAAACGTAATGCTTTCCTAGGACTGAACACTCTTGGAATTAAATTAGACAGTAGGGTGAGATTAAAAGAAGATACTTATTGAGAAAATAATAATACTCTATTAATTTAAACAAATTGGTCGAGAGATAGTTTAATTGTTAATAGACCTTGAAAAACTTTACTTCACTATTGAGAATAATTAAATGCTTAAGTAGTAGAAGCTCACCACTTGAGTAGTTGTTATAATCAATAAATTATGCGAGTGCTTAGGAGAGACTTTCATATGTCCAAAGATGCTTAGGAAATGGAATAAATCCATAAGTGATAAAGAGATTGACATACATTTAAATAAAATTGAGTGGGGAATAAAAACCCTAACATTCATTTAATTGATAAATTCTATAGTAGTTTAATTATGTTTTCTAGATTAGTTTATTTTTAGCAAAAACCTTATTCAACTATTTAAATAAATAAACATAAAATTAATTCAATAATCAACATCCACTCCCTATAGGATCAATATTTTTACTACTTGGATGACTCCATGCTGTTGCAGATATAAACAACCAAAGTTTTTGGCATCGTTGCCGGGGAGTGACAAGCTGATATTATGATAAAATTTGTGTTGTTTGATTTAGAATTCTTTTTAGTTTATTTAGTTTGCATTATTTTTAGCTTTTTCTAGTTTGCCATTGTCTTTATAAGGCGTCTTACTAGTGCATGCACTCAATGCATATTACTACTAGACAAGGTGAATTATTAATATCCCTAGACACTGAAATTGATATAACTTTTCGTAGGAGATTAAGGAGACAAAGGAACATGATGAATAGAGCTGAAAATGGAGTTATAGATGGGTGTAATGATCAGTGAGACCCACCATCTGTAGGACAACTTGAAAATCATAATAAATCGAATGTGCAAAGAACTATGAGGGACTTTGTTGTTCTTTATGTTCAAGGCATCTTCATACAACCTAGATGCTGAGCAAGGCCAACCTTACTAGTTTTATATAATGCTTCCATGAAATATGTACTATTATAAATCAACTAGTACATGTAAATGCAAACACAATATATACACACAAGCATATAACAATAATATATAATATGCATGAACATGGCAAGATGCATGAGCATGGTAAGATGCATAAGTATAGCATAAGGTTGTTACATAAAGTATAAATATGCAAACATAATAGTATAATATGATCCATGAATCATGGCAAGCAAAATAAACTATTTATCTATAGCATGGCAATTATGGCAAAAATCAAATTGTGAACAAACATTGGCATGCTAAGAAAATAAATAGCAATCAATAAAAAATAAAAAGAGATAAGGGATAAAAATGGCTAACACATTTGCAAACTTCCCCTCCATGATTTCTCCATATTCAGAATTTTGAGGCCATAAAACTTTTTATTTAAATAAAAGAAATAAGATGGAAATGCTTGAAAATAATTTACAAAATTGATATTATAAAGAAAAGGGGTAGAAATCGCTTAAAAATAAGTTCTAAACAATTTTAGAAATAAATGAACAAAAAGAGTTTAAAAGAAACATTTAAAATGATTTTTGGTGATATATGTGAGCCGTTAAGTTACAAAATGAGTTTCCATCAAATTGAACCTCAAAATATCAATTTTGTACCTTGGATGGATGTCTCTCACATTATAAATTATTGAACACATAATCAAAACCACTTATTTTTTAAATTAGAAAGCAAAAGAAATTGTGACACATATTCTTGCATTTGAATGACTTTTATGATCAACAAAGAATACAATAACAATATGAATAAAGTACAAAAAACTATAAATTTATTAAAAGCAAAGTGGTTTTGGAAAATTATAGATCAAATGTAAAAGGAAGAAAACAAGAAATATTAGACAATAATGACAATAAAAAAAATATTTATTAAGGTAAATGCAAAGTTCCATATTTAGTAAAAAGTGGAAAATGAGTGAGATTTGTTAAAAAGAAAGAAATGCAGAGAAAAGAGTGTAGAAAGATCAATTTATTAAGTTAATAAAGGAAATTACATATGAGAAAGTGTATAGAAAGATTAATTTTATTTTAGATCATCAATTACCAAAGAAACTATGAAAGCATCAAGAATAAATTGGTTTATTTTTAGTATATTATTGGTATGTGATACCAAAACAAATTAAGCACAAACAACAAAGATGAGTTCAATATGATTGATCTCATAACAAGATAAGCCATAAATAATTATAAAAAGAGGGAAATATGATGATAAAATTACAAATTAAAGCAAATAAAAAGAGAAATTAGAGGAGCAAAGATTAGGGATTGATATTATAGAACATATATATCAAGAGAAATAGATTGAGAGCTTGGATTATAATAACAATTGGTAGAATATAACAATGTATAACATAAATTGATAATTGATAGTCAAGAATAAATGATAAATGGTACTTGTAATGTAAATAAATAAATAAATAAATAAAAAAAAATATATATATATATATATATATATATATTCACACAAGCATTAAATAAATCTAAGGTGCATGCAAGGATGATGCATGATGCAAGCCAGGGTGCATGTAATGTGATGCAATTATGATATTCATGCAAGTATGCAAGTGATGCAAGTCGGGGTGCATGCAAATATGCATCTAGAGGATCCAAAAATGAGCACACGCATAATAGTGATATGCATCAACTAAGTGATGTGCATAAAAGCACATGAATGCAAAAAAAAAAAAAGTGATAATGCAAAGAAGTAGGAGTAGAAGTAGAGAATTAATGTAGTACTTATAGTATAGCTTAAATAAGAGTGGAGAAAGATTAGTATAATCAAGAAAAAAACATTAGATATAAAAAAAATTGATAAATTAACAATATAAATAACAATAAACTAGACTCTAATGAAACTTACGACATCAAATAAACACTAATCACATTTAAAAACAAAGTTAACTCATAAAAGAACTGCAATATATTAAAATCCTTAAATTGACTCAATCAAAACATAAAATATACAAATTGAGACTCATAAGACTATAAATTGAAAATAAAACACATAAACAAGGTCTTTGAATAAAAGATTGCAACAATAATCACTTATAACACAATATGTGCAAATTAGGACTTATAAATCAACAATAACTTCACAAGACTCACAAATTAAGGTTCATAATTGAGAAAAAAATTAAAATAACTCATAAATAATAAAAATCATAAATTAGATCATGAATTGAATAAACAACGTCAATGAGAAGTTAGAACAACAATCAGAGCTACAAAACCCTCATCGATAACAACAAGATTCAAATTCAATCTATTTAATAATCAAAATATAAATCAACACCAAAATAAGTCACAAATCATATAGAAAATAAATAAAACATTCAATTACAAGTCACACAAACATTAACAAACATAATCACTATCATCATTCAAAGGTAAGAACAAGGATTACACTTGAAATTTTTCAAAGAAAAGTTTTACGAGTTAAAAAGAAAATCAGCATAAAATCATTTTAAAATAGAAAATAATGTTAAAATTCATGAATTCAATCATCCTAGGGTGTTAAGGAAGGGTTAGAATGATGCTTAAGCAAGTATGAACTCTTATAAGCCTAAAAACCATCATCATAGTGACTTGGAGCAAAGGAGGAAGGATGGCCAAATTTGAGGCCTATCTAGTTGGATTTGTCTTTCCATAGTTGGTATGAGAGGCCTTAACATCCACATTTGGGGCATGAATGGCCGGTCAGCTGTTCATCCTTAAATAGTGCAAAAACTTAACTTTTGCAATCAAAACTCAAAATTAAAGCCCTAAACCCCAGAATTGAGATGAGAATCAATAAGAATGATGCTCTTGAAAGTTTTTAGCCTCATAATTTAGTTAAGAAGTAACAAAATAATAATAATTAATTGAAGAGAATTGAGATTAAAGTTATAGGGTCAAGTGTGGTTTTTTATGAGTTTAGGTGTATATTTTGTTTTAATTGGAAAGAAAAGGATTTGTAGGAGCTTAGTTGTGATTTTGAGTGTTTGAATTTGGTATTTTTGAAAGGAATTGGAAAGAAAATAAAGAGAAATTAAGGGCTAGAGAAATTTTGGCATTATTTGTCCTTTATTTTTCTAGTTTCATCGTAATTTTCTAAGGCTTTTTTTAGAGAATTTTAGGGGATCTATTTAGGTTTTTGTATTGGAGTTTTCTGACATTTTTAAAGTGGCAAAAAGCACCCTAAAGCTTTCCTTAAAACTTCTATTTATAGGCAAACAAGGGTAGTGGCACTTAGTGTAAATAAGTGACACTTTTTTAGGTTTATTCTATAATAGTATATCCCTTTCCTATACAAGCTTGACACTTGTTCTAGTATATTCCAAATTTGGGATATTCTAAACTTGAAAAGCACTTCTTTTAATGAGTGTTCTTTTTGGATAATGATGGGTGAGGTGGATAATTATGGGGCCCAGTTTAACCATCGGAGGTCAAAATTTGACTTTTTTGTCAAATCCACTGCCATATTCGCATGTTAGAAGATAGTTTCATATTGAAATTCAACTCTGGGAACTTGTTTTTACCATTGAAAAGTATCATCCAAAGTTTGACTTTTGTTCTCAAGGCTTCCAAAGGTTAAACCCCAGCTTCAAGAATCAAAACTAAACTAAAAACTATAGAAAAGATACTATAAATAATCCTTACTTAGGATTGTACTTATTGGTTTAGAAGACACTACTGTAGTAGATTTCTTTTTTATAATTCTTCTCAAACCTCTTTCTTAATACTCAAAGGGTTTGGTTAAGGTTCGATCATGGTTTGTTTAGGTCTTGAAAAGGTATAATTGGTGGTTGGGTGACGTTTTAGTAGTTTGGTTGGTCTTGAAATGGTTTGATTGTCACTTCTCTTCATCAAATTGATTGTCTGATGAGATATTCCAGCATTTTCATCATCAGCTTTCAGGCTTTTAAAAAATGACCCCAACAATTTTATATATTAATATGATAATATTAAAATTTAATAGTTTGAATCTGACAGAAAAATATTCTCATTTAAATCACCTCTCAAAATTATAATACTATTAATTATTTGCAAATTTTTATCTATTTGCTATGGTGAGTGTTTGTATGTATGTGTGTGTATATTTGAATATAAGGTTAGAATGACTAATATTGATTTTTTTGGGAAAATAAATAGTTAAAAAAAATTCATTTACATTTTAGCTTAAAAAATACTTTAAATTGTGTTGCTATTTCAAAATTGCAGAAGAATGATAAGATTCATATTTCAAAATAACGCAAATTTTAACGCTAAGATTGTAAACTTTAATATATTTCAATAAATTCAGTATTGGTAACTATTTTGTTTGTTTGCTAATGTTTATTTCGATTTGTAAATTTTGTTTTATGTTGTTTTTTTATTGTTATTTTTTGTTGTTTTTATCGTAATCATTTGGTTTTTTTTTTTTAATTTTTATTGTTTTTAGTTGTTTTTGTTACATTCTTTTGTTTTTAGTTCTTTTTTGTTGTTTTCTTTTGTTGTTTTCAGTTGTCATTTTTAGATTTTTTTTTTTGTTGTATTCTTTTTGTTTTTAGCTGTCTTTTGTTGGTTTCATTTGACGTTTGATGTAGCTTTCATTTGTTACTAATAAAAAAAACAACAACAACCAAATCAACAAAAACAACAACTGCAAAAAAACAAAAAAAACAAACAAACTGCAACCAAAAAACAACTGAAAACAACAAAGAGCGACCAAAACAACAAAAACAAGTAAAAATAAAAAACCATAACAACCAAAAGACAATAAAAAATTATAAAATATATCAAAAAGTTATTATTTTATTATTAATATTAATAAAATTAAAACTTTTATTAAAAAAAATTTATTGAAAACTATGAGTAATTTTTAGTTTAATTAGCTTAATTTTTATATTTAAATAATTTTAAATAATTATTCTAAATAATGATAAGTTCCAAATTGAAAAAATACTTTTAAAAAATTAGGCTATATAATTATAATTTAATCAAACCTTAATTAGGCCAGTTTAATTAGTTCATTCAAAATTTTTAAAAAAAATCATAAAAAATTAAGCTAATTAAACTAAAATTAAAACTATTTAGAATATAAAATTAAATAAATACATACAATCAATTTCAATTAAAAAAAGTATAAACACATAAAAAATTAAATAAATACATATAAATGAGTTACATAGCAAAAAAAAATGCCAAAACTGAAAAAATAAAAGCAAAAAGGCGGAGGATAAAAAATGAAAGAAACAAAAATAAAATAAAAAATTTAAAACTCGGAGATCAAAGTGTCCACCCATTGAAATTTCCTCATATATATAAAACCTACACCTAAACTTGATTAATTTTTCCATAACAAAATAAAAGAAAATTAATTTTTCAATGGATGTAAATGTATAAGACGATTCTGAAGTGGTTCAGGAAATTTTTGTCCATAGTCAGAGTATTTCATCCAACAGTTGGATGTATGATATAGAAACCAAGTGTTTTAGATTTGTTCACTAAAAATAAAATATGTACTTTTTTGCTACACATGTAATCATGGAATATAGTAAGAATTTTTCGGTCTCGCAATCCTATCAACATATCTTATTTTCTTTCTTGAAAGGTGAGTTACACCCATCAGCACAAAAATGTCAAATAATCAATGTTCACTATTATAAGGCCACTCCAGTCCTCTGGATTTTGCACCACCAAAAGCTATCAATACTTTTCTCAAAAGAAAAAAAAAATGATTCTGGAAAGATTTCTAGTGTTGTTCCTCATTAGGGCAGTAATTTTTTCCATAACCCTCTCTCACTTGATGCCAAAACCCATCTCAAATAAGGCCACCTATTAGAAGGCCACCTCGTGAAAGGCCACTTACTGGAAGACATCTTCTTAATTCAAATGGTGAATTATTATCTTTATATGAGTTATGCCCATATCAGCTCAAGCCACTACTATTGCGTTTTATTAATCATCATCCTACTTAATGGCATAAATAGATGAGCTAATATATATTGATGCATGCATGGAGAAATAAGAGTTCATCATATTGTGCTATTGTTGTGCCTCGATATGTTTAATTAAGCTTATGGTCATTAAGTAATTTATGTTGGTTGTGTAGCCTTTTGATTATTTGAAGAGTGTGCTCATATGTTTACAGACAGTAAGTATAATATTTTTTTTTTACAAGAATGAGGCAACAACTCCTAAACAAAAAACTAAACAGCAACTGTATAAAAAAAAAAAGCGAGTTCTCAAACCTTCTCTGTTACTGATTTTAATAGAATATAATGTAGTATTAATATAAACCATTGATTTATATAGTAAATATTATTTAAAGAAAACTTTAAAATACCAATTTTGTTACTTTTAATAACTTATACTGCTAATGTAGGTGACAAACCATCATAAAAGAGCATTAATTCTTCTATCTGTAGACCATCAATTAAAACTTATAGAGGAAAGATGTCAAACACATGCATAGTACTAGTGTTGCTTCTAGGTGTGGTGGCTTTCACCACTCCCTCCTTGGCTGACCACCACAAGCACTTGCGTCATGAACATAATTCACTTGTATTTAGTTCCGAGCTTGCACCCGACCACCACCACAAACACCTACGTCATGAACATAATTAACATGCCTTTAGTCCTGAGGCAGCACCTGGCCACCACCACATCCACGACCGCCACTGCCACCTCTAAGAGCACCACCACCACCACCATAAGCACCTGCATCACGATATTTCACTAGGACCAATGCACGAACCAAACTATGGTCATCATCCAGCACTCCATCCAAGGAAGATGAAGCACCATCGAAATCCATACCACGAGGCACCCCCACCGGCCTACTAAGCTGGACTAATACGAGAGATGGTAACTAGAAATAAGTGCCCACAACGTGCTTATTATGCTTTATCTCCGTAGAGCTAGTGTCATTATTGTTGAAGTGCTTGAACTTCAATATATAATAGCCATTATGCAAGTTTTGAGCAACATATAGTACTATATTTGTACCATTATACGATATTAAATATACATTGATAATTTAATAAAAATTTTAAAAGTGTTGTGAAATAAAGATTGAATTACTTATTTTGTTATAGAACTAAACTTGAATTTAGTAGTATTTAACTAGAAGAAAAATATTTTATAGTAGAATGATTTTGAGAGAATTTAGAAAGAGTTTGGAGAGAATTTAGAGAACTATAATATTGAAAGAATTTGGAGAGTAATCTATCTTTTCTTCTTCTTAATCTTCTCATTAATGAATTTCAATCCCTTTATATAGAGATTTTATTTTCACTATTTGAGTACTATTCTCTCACAAGCAATATATTGTTCATTCACAAGCAATATATTGTTCATTCACATTCATAATACTCCCCCTTGAATAACAATATTTTGCAACTGCCTCGTTAAAACCTTGCTAAATAAAACCCAGTGGGAAAAACTTTAGCTTAAGGAAAAAGAGTACAGTGCATGATATTCTCCCCCTCAAGTTGATATGTATAATCTTCCTTCACATAGTATGTAGATGTCGCATTCCAATATCGTGAACGTGCTTTTTAAAGATTGCAGTTGGAAGTGCCTTTGTGAAAAGATCAGCTGAATTCTGGCTAGACTGAATATACTTGATATCTATATAATTGTCTTTTATTAGCTCTTGAGTGTATGAAAAGAATCTTGGAGGTATATGTTTGGTTCTATCACTTTTGATATATCCTTCCCTTAACTGTGCAATGCATGCTGCATTATCTTCATATAAAATTGTTGGACTTTTGTTGACTGGAAAACCACAAGATTCTTCAATATGATGTGTCATTGATCTAAGCCACACACACTCTCTACTTGCTTCATGTAGTGCAATAATTTCAGAATGATTTGAGGAAGTAGTGACAAGCGTTTGTTTCTGGGAACGCCAAGAAATTGCAGTTCCATTATTTGTGAACACATAGCCTGTTTGAGATTTCGCTTTATGAGGATCAGATAAATGTCCTGCATCTGCATAACCAATCAATTCTGTTTTGAATTGTTAGAATAAAATAAACCCAAATCAACATTTCCTCGAAGGTATCGAAGTATATGTTTGACCCCTTTCCAATGCCTTTTTGTTGGAGCTGAACTGAACCTCGCTAATAAATTAATTGCAAAAGAAATGTCAGGTCTAGTAAAATTAGCAAGATACATTAGAGCTCCAATGGCACTGAGATATGGAAATTCAGGACCAAGAATTTCTTCATTTTCTTCACAGGGTCGAAATGGATCAGTTTCAATATTGAGTGTTCTAACGACCATTGGAGTACTTAAAAGGATTTGCTTTATCCATATTAAAGCGTTTCAAGATCTTTTCTATGTAATTTGATTGATGCACAAATATCCCATTGTGCATTTGCTCAATTTGTAAACCAAGGCAATACTTGGTTTTTCCAAGATCTTTCATTTCAAATTCTTCCTTTAAGTATACTGTTGCTTCATGGATCTCATTTTCTGTTCCAATGATATTCAAATCATCAACATATACAGCTATAATCACAAATCCGGATATTGTTTTCTTAATAAAAATGCATGGGCAAATAATATTACTCACATATCCTTTATTAATCAAATAATCGCTTAAACGATTATACCACATGCGCCCAGACTGTTTTAACCCATATAAAGATCTCTGGAGCTTGATCGAATACATTTCTTTGGGTTTTGTACTTAATGCTTCAGGCATTTTAAATCCTTCAGGGATTTTCATATAAATGTCACTATCAAGTGATCCATACAAATAAGCAGTCACAACATCCATAAGACGCATTTCTAATTTCTTAGAAACTACTAGGCTAATCAGATACCTGAACGTAATTGCATCCATAACAGGAGAATACGTTTCATCATAATCAATTCCTGGCCTTTGTGAAAAACCTTGAGCTACAAGTCTAGCTTTGTACCTTATTATTTCATTTTTCTCATTTCTCTTTCGTACAAAGACCCACTTGTATCCTACAGGTTTCACATTTTTAGGCATAGGAATAATTGGCCCAAAAACATTTCGTTTGTTTAGTGAGTCCAATTCAGCCTGCATAGCATCTTTCCATTTTATCCAATCATGCCTATTTTGACATTCCATGACTGATTTTGGTTCAGGATCATCTTTGTCATTTATGATTTCACATGCAACAGTATATGACAATGTTTCATGACTTTCTTTATTTTCTATTTCTTCAGGGATATTTTCCTCGCTATCAATATGATTATCTACTCCCTTTCTCTTTCGAGGATTTTTATCCTTAGAACCAATTGGTCTTCCACGCTTTTGGCGTGTTTTAGACTCATGAGTGTCTTTATTCTCAGATTTTATTTCTGGAATTTCAATACGAGCAGGAGCATTGGCTGCTGGTATATATGATTTAGTCACTCTTTTTGTATCAGTAAATGCATCTGGCAATTGATTTGCAATTGCTTGTAAGTGCACAATCTTTTGCACTTCTAATTCACATTGTTTTGTGTGAGGATCCAGATGCAATAATGATGGTTCATTCCATGAAATATCCCTTTTCACTTCTTTCTTCCTTTTTCCTAATGTTGGGAAAACAACCTCATTAAATTGGCAATCAGCAAAACGTGCTGTAAAAACATCACCAGTTAGAGGTTCAAGATATCTAATAATCGAGGGTGTTTCAAACCCAACATAAATTCCCAATCTTCGTTGAGGACCCATTTTTGTGCGCTGAGGTGGCGCAATGGGTACATATACTGCACAACCAAAAATTTTGAGATGGGAAATATTTGGCTCTTGACCAAATGCCAATTGTAGTGGGGAGTATTTATGATATGCACTAGGTCTGATGCGAATTAATGAAGCAGCATGTAGGATTGCATGACCCCAAACTGAAATGGGAAGCTTTGTTCTCATTATTAATGGTCTAGCAATAAACTGAAGTCGTTTAATCAATGATTCAGCTAAACCATTTTGTACATGGGCAACGGGATGCTCAACAATGATCCCAGTAGACATACAATAATCATTGAATGCTTGAGATGTAAATTCACCAGCATTATCAAGTCTTACCCTCTTGATTGTATAATCAGGGAATTGTGCTCGTAATTTAATAATTTCAGCAAGCAACCTTGCAAATGCAACATTACGAGTTGACAATAGACAAACATGTGACCATCTACTAGATGCATCAATTAATACCATAAAATATCTGAATGGTCCACATGGTGGGTGAATTGGCCCACATATATCACCTTGAATTCTTTCAAGAAACATAGGTGATTCATTTTGAATTTTAGATGGTGAAGGTCTCAAGATTAATTTTCCAAGAGAACAAGCTGTACATGGCATTTCATTTGATTGAGGAATTCTTTGCCCCTTCAAGGGATGCCCATGTGAATTCTCAATTATCCTTCGCATCATTACTGATCCAGGATGACCTAATCTGTCATGCCATAAATTTATTATTGAAGGATCATAAGATTTTTCTTTTACTGCCATATTTGATTCAATTACATGTATATGCATGTAATGCAATCCAGTAGGGAGTTTTGGCAGTCTTTCCAATACTTGCATTTTTCCTGATTCATAGGAAACTATATTTAAATATTTGTTACCATTTATAGTAATAGATTGGGTATCACACCCATTTCGATATATGTCATCAAAACTCAACAAATTTCTTGTTGATTTTGGTGAAAACAAAGCTTCATCAATTATAAACTTTGTTCCATTTGGTAACATAAATTTAGCTTTGCCAATTCCTTCAATCAGATCTACAGGACCTGATATTGTTTTTACAACTGCCTTTGTGGGCTTTATTTCAGAGAAATAATCTCTATTTTTCAAGATAGTATGTGTAGTACCACTATCTGGTATGCAGAGATCTCCAATATTGTCTTTATGTTGAGTACAATCCATATTAAACTTCAAAATAGATAAACACAAAATTAATCAATTAAGGTAAAAACATAAAATAATTATAAAGTAGGACATTTTATTTAATTTAAAAATAACATACATAACAATAACATATTCTTCATAATCAAATAAGTAATAACAATATACTTAAAATTATAGATGTCTCAATTTCCATTGTCAGTAAAATCATCAGTAAAATCAGAAACATCTAAATGAGTTGTATCATTAACATGAGTATGATGCTCATTGAAGTTTATTTCCTTTTCTTTGCCTTTCAATGATGCCTTATAAAGTTGGCAAAGATGTGGTGGTGTTCGACAAATTCGTGACCAGTGTCCTTTACTACCACATCTGAAACACACAGTTTCAGACTTATATTGAGGCCTTTCTTGAACACCACTGATGACTGATTTTAACTTCTTTTGAGGTTGAGTCTGAGTTTGTTGTGGAGTATTACTATATTTATTTCCATGACCATGGCCAAAGAATTGACCTCTTCCATGTCCACGACCTCTACCTCTCCCACGTCCATGGCTATTATAATTTTTATATCTGGAATAATTTGTAGCATTTGCTTCTGGAAATGCTATTGAGCCAGTGGGACGGGACTGATGATTTTTCATCAAGAGTTCATTATTTTTCTCAGCTACCAGTAGGCATGAAATTAGTTCAGAATATTTTTTAAATCTCTGCATCCTGTATTGTTGTTGCAGTGTAACATTTGATGCATGAAATGTGGAGTAAGTTTTCTCCAGCATATCCTCCTCATCTGTGACTGTTTGTCCACAGAATTTTAATTGTGATACTATTCTGAACATTGCAGAATTATAGTCACTCACTTTTTTGAAATCTTGAAAGCGTAAAGCTCTCCATTCATCAGTGACTACTGGTAGTATTACATCTCTTTGATGATCATATCTGTCTTTTAGATCCTTCCAAAGAACACTTGGATCTTTGACAGTCAAATATTCACATTTTAATCCTTCATCAAGATGACGACGGAGAAAAATTATAGACTTGGCCTTATCTTGCAATGAGGTGTTATTATTTTCTTTTATGGTATCAATTAACCCCATTGATTGAAGATGCATTTCTACATCTAGAATCCAAGACATATAATTTTTTCCCGTGATGTCAAGAGCAACGAACTCAAGCTTTGCTAGATTTGTCATTATGATAACTAATAAAAAAAATATAACTTAATTAGAATTCATAAATTTGATGACTACTAAAAAAAATCAAACATGATCAGAATTTACTAATTAATTATATCATGAATGAATATTGCAAGAAATAATAGTGGTACAAAAAATGATACAATAATACTTGAAATTATATCAAATAGAAAATCATCTTCCATATTAATTATTCCTAAAACAATTATAATAGTCATGATCAAAACACAAATATAAATATACCAAATCATGTTTACAATTTAGAGTAAAGAGAGAAAGAGAAAATGTATGAATTTGTGTGAATGAATAACATTTATAGCTCATCTATTTATAATGAAAAATATAGCCGTTTATTACCGTTATATTACCGTTGGTAATAAAAATATAGCCGTTAGAATTTTTTTTTTTTTTTTTTTTTAATATAATATATTGAGAAATAAATTGTATAAAGTAAAATCAATAAATAATGTTGATATGATTATTTATAGCAAGTGAATTAACATAACGATATGTATAAATATGGGGCAAAACCGTCCATTAATATAAAATGGGGTATAGCCTTCCATTAACATAAATAATAAAAAAATAAATGTGCATAAATATAAATTGGTAGGAGGCATAGCCATCCATAAGGTTAGAACCATTTCTAGCAATATTTGCATCAATGGTGTAGTTAGTAAAACAAAATAAAAATAACAATTAATATAAAGTTAGATTGAAGAAATAAATATAAATATATAAATTAGTAGGAGGCATAGCCATCCATGATAATATATAATCAACTAATATATTCATAAATATTAAATATTAAGAAATATGTACCTTATTATTTTGATCGAGAGCTTCTCGTGCTGATAACGTGTTGTGAAATAAAGATTGAATTACTTATTTTGTTATAGAACTAAACTTGAATTTAGTAGTATTTAACTAGAAGAAAAATATTTTATAGTAGAATGATTTTGAGAGAATTTAGAAAGAGTTTGGAGAGAATTTAGAGAACTATAATATTGAAAGAATTTGGAGAGTAATCTATCTTTTCTTCTTCTTAATCTTCTCATTAATGAATTTCAATCCCTTTATATAGAGATTTTATTTTCACTATTTGAGTACTATTCTCTCACAAGCAATATATTGTTCATTCACAAGCAATATATTGTTCATTCACATTCATAATAAAAAGTAATATATTTTAACATCAGATATTGTCTATCGTTAAACTTTATCAATTGTCTTTGCAATAAAGGCATCTCCAACCCAACACTATGTTGGTTAAAAAAATGGGTTTCTATGCTCCAACTCATACTAAAATCCAACACCTTTTCATGCCAGTGAACAAGACCAATGCAAATCTGCGTAGGCTGTGTTCACAAACGCAAAATGAGTTATATTTTTTTTTTCAAATTGTTTCCATAACATTTAAGATATTCAATTTAGTCCAAGTTTTCATTGTATAGATATATATATTTTTTAACAATTTAACCTAAAATTTTATTTTATTTAAAATATTTTTCTCGAATGTAAAATATACCTAAATAAAAAATATATTTATAAAACAAATAAATATGATATATAATAAAATTATTTAATAAACTTAAATAATTTTACATTAAAAGCAACATTCATTACAACTAACATTTTGAATCAAACATTGAAACTAACATTATAATAGGATTGACACATTATTGGAGAAAAGATGTACTACATGACATAAAGACAACATGCATAATAATGCACAATATAATAATCGAGGATAAACATGATTTAAATGCAATAATTATGGATGCAATGGAAGCGTCAATATCGGAAGTTGAAATGGTAATAGATGATAATACTCGATTTCATGAATTTCTTGCTTGACATAGACAAATCAAGGATAAAGATGCACACATTTCACTTCGTAATGTATTAATTGAGCATTTGTGGGAGAAATGTACTAATTCGGAGGCATGAAAATATATAAAAATTATTGAAATTGGACTCTTTTATTATTAATTTTTGAATGTAACATTTAATTTTAAATTTTTATATGTAATTTAATTTTTAATTAAGTATTAAATATGGCGTAATATAATTAATTTAATAATGTTTAACATTATTTTGATAAATACCAAAATATATTATTAGTGGATGAATTTATTAAAAGAATATGAATATAGGTGTAACATGATAAACATTTAAATAATATAAAATGAGATATACAAAGAATATTTTTTTTGATACTAAAAACAGTGTAATGGATTGGAAAAAATTACTGTCGAATTTGCATTTTGGTGTAAATTTAACACCATTTTGGTGTTTATGGTTAGAGATGCTCTTAGGAATTTATTTCTTTTAATTATGGAAATTGAGATTTGTTGCCATGAAAAGAAAAATAACAATTGAAACTAGCGATGCATTATATAAACTATGAGTTATCTTTAACACTATTCAATAAAACTATAATAAACCTTTATGGAACAATAGGATTCATCAATTATAATATAAGTATCTTATGTCACGACCCAAAACAGGGGCCATGACCAGCGCTAGAGAATGGAAATTCTTTCAAATCCAGAACCTGTAGCAAGCCTAAAAATAAAATAAACATGCAATAGTAATAACAATACATAATGTAGAGGAAATTAATATCATAAATATCACAACAACACATGCATCAACTGGATTTAAATTAAATACTCATCTCATATATATATAAACTCTTTTAATACAAATCCAGTTCAAATATAATACAACATCTCTTTAATAATTTAATGACTACTGCAGTGTCTAGATAAAATAAAACTCAAGACTCAGAGAAACAGTTTACACAAAGAAGCCGGGGCGGAAGAAATCCGGCGTACATGCTGACTCTCCTGAAAATGGTCAACAGAGGGGAGTCAGACCTCACTGAGTGAATTACTATAATATATATACATGCATGCTAAATGACAATGCATACAATCAACAGTATATATCTAATATGTATATATACAGGCAATACACACAGATGCAGTAAAATCATTTTATATATTTTTATTAAAATCATCGTTTATGAAGGATCAAATAGAACCCTATGATATCGAAACCTCAATCAGTATTAGACAACACTCTAGCCATACAGGCTCACTTATTCCAAATATATCCACTTAATCCATTTAGACAGTAGACTGGCCCCGAGACACTAAGTCAACCGAGCTCCAGCAGTCTGACTGCCAGTGTGATTGGCCCCGAGACACTTGGTCAACCGAGCTCCAGCAATCACACCTCCAAACCATATCTCACACATCAAATAATCATATCCAGTCAATATCCACAAATAGGTTAGTAATATAGCCTAAATACTATAAGCGTACCGGTACGTACTCAGTCTTAGTGTTGCCCACTAGGTAGCACGTTCTATTGATATCCTTCATTAATAATATAAAACATTCATTCACAAATAAATGATGCATGAATTTAAATAAAATAACAATATAAACCACATATATATACACTGGAAATATACCAAAAATAAACTAGGTATATTTCGAGTATATATACGTCAAATAAATTCAATCAAATTACAAATTAAGCTAGAAATATATTTAAAAATATTTTAAATATAATTTATTAATAAAACATGCATATAATTTAAAATATACCAAAAATATACTTAAATACTAATCACGTTATTTATGCATATTTAATCAAAATAAAACATATATTCTAAAATCATGCATCCTAAAGCATATATATATAAAATAGTAACTCACACTTAGTGCGCTCCACAAGATGGGTCCGATGGGCCTAGTCCACTAGGCCTCGGTCTCGGCGCAACTAAACAAACAATAACGACAGAAATCAGAATAAACCTAACAGAAAATTTTAGAACTCAATCTAGAATATTAAACATAGAAACAGAAGTAGGGTTCGACCGGATATCACGTTTTACGAGAATTCTACAAAAAATCCCACAGAACCTCCCCTGTAAAATGGATATCTCTCTACTCAAAGAGTAGAGCCGACCCTGCAAAGAAACACACTTCGAAAAATAGGCATAACAACTCATCCACAACCCCGCGGTTGGACTCCAAACTACAGTCTACCGACCGGGGTCCACAATCACAGAACAATTTCAGAAATACCAAAAATACCCTTATATCATAGAAATTCATTTTATAAGTAGAAATTACATAATTAGCCTTAAAACACTGTAAAACCAATAAAAACTTATTTTATTGGTAAAATCGTATATTATATATATAATTGAAAATAATTCACGAAAAATAGTTTTAATTAGTTAAAAATACTAAATAATTTGTAGAAATCATTTTTATACCTTAAATAACTATTAAAATCAATTAAATTAGATTTTTAGCCAATTTAGGGTAAAATTACCAAAATGCCCCTATATATAAATATACTAAAATTACTTCAAAAATTCACCAAAAATAGTATAATTATCCAAAATTAATTTTCTCCACATATTTATCAATAATATCAATAATTAAACTCAATTAACCAATTAATTTCAATTTAAAATACAATTAACCCTGATTTTCCAAAATTACCTAAACTAATAAAATTCATAAAAATTCCAAATAAATTCCTATAATTCATTTCAACACCTATATTTATCATAAAACACAATTTCATAATTTATTTAATTAATTTTCGAAAATTAGAAAATCATATTAAAATATTCAAAAATAGCCAAAAATCAAAATAATTCCCAAAAATTCCACAAAAATTCATACATGTAGATTAAGATAAGGGGAACAACATTTGTGAAGGAATTTTTCATGAATCAATCAAATTGAAGTTCAAAAAATTCAAGAACCCTAATATGGCCGAATTCGAAAAATCGAAACATAAGCAAATCAATACCATTTTAAGTGAAACAAAGCTTGGAATCACACTCACCAGAGGTCAAGGAGAAGAAAGAGACCGACGGTGTTGAAAATGATGGCTGAAAACGTCGTGAACGACGGTGAAGAAGAATTCGGCTTATCCGACCAAAATCAACCTTCAGACGCTGGAAACGGCTGCAACAGGCGGCGAGGAAGGCTGAGGAAGGTGGTGGCATGCCGGATGGCACACCAACGGCAAGAAATCGATGTGACAGGCGGCGGAACGGCGATGGAGGCAAATCGGGGAAGAAGGAGATGCTCGGGGGCAGAATTGTAATTTTCCAAAATTTGATTTTTTTGACTTATTATATGTATATATATATACTTTACACTATATAATAAAAAAGTATTAAATTACACACATTAAATATACACCACACACTTAATATTTAATATTTTAAAATTTAATAATAAATAAAAATAATTAAATAACAATAAAATTAATAAATAAATAATAAAATATTAGGGTAATATTAATTAAACCCTAATTAAATAAATAAGTACACATATACACGTTATCTAGTATTTTAAAATATGTATGAGTTCATGCAAGTCCGTAAATATATTTAAAATAATTAATAGTAAATTATTTACGTAAAAATTTCCCCGAAAATAAAAGTCTCGAAAAAATTTTACGTAAAGTACTCAAAATAATACACAATAATTAAAATAGGTTTTAAATACATATCAACTCGTAAAAATATCATAATATATATACAAAAATTATTAACACTGCATATCCCGATGTAGTATTAAAATATTTAAAAACACGGGATATTACATCTTAGAAGGAACTAAAGTTCATAAAAGAGCCCATGAGGGAGTAACCAAGTAGTAACTCCTCTCCAATGGCATTTTGAGGCATAGGATTTGATTCCTACTATTTTTGATTTAAAAGGGGGACTACCCCTGTTGTGTAGTCCATCCAAGTTTAGGTCATATAACTTCCCTATTAACAAAAAAAATCATAAATGTGATGTTGACTGTTATGCCTATGAATAACTAATTACAAGCCAGAAGTGGCATTGACATGCTGTGATAATCTAGTAATAGATCCATGCATCTCTACAAATTTGAAGTCTCCCTCCTAATATATAAACTAAAAAAAATAGTGATATCAATAATAGAACAACCCTGTACAATAATGGCCTAGATTTCTATATAAAAGGAACCATAAGAACATGTGAATACAATAATGAGATTAAAGTGGCTGTGGTCTTTCTTTAAAATTAAATATGATATGATGTGAGCTACTGATTATGGAGAAAATTTAAGCGTCATTAATCTCTTTAGATTGAATTAGCTTCATTAGCAATTTTTGCGTGCACTCATATTATCGTATACAATTATGCACAGTACAATTACATCGTGGCTTATGGCATTATTTACCAAGGGTTACATGTTAGTTGGAGGATAGGTGGGTGGTTTTCCATTATGAGAGGTCAATTCAAGTTTATCATTTTTAACAAAATAAATTAGTAATATTTATAGAGCATAATTAGGTAAATTAAGCTCATCAGTTTCATATTAACTAGTTAATCAATAATTGCAAACTATTATAACAAGTCATAGTTAAATTAATTTGTAGTACTCTAGCTAGCTTTAAATCATGAAATTTTATGAAAATAAATTTTAATATGTGAAATTTGTTATTGTTTATTTTCTATTAGTGTATACATGATATATACAATACAAGTTGAAAATACAGACTATAGAGTTTGAGATACAATGAATGACAAATACTTAATAGTTATGTAGCTAAAGTTAGGTAATTTGTTTAAACTTGAACACCCCTCATAAATCATTAGGTGTGAGGAAGACAAAAGGGATTGGTGAATATATATGTTAGTTGATCCTTGCTTGAAAGATAGCACACCTGAATTGTACCCTTGGCAACCTACTCTCTAATAAAGTGATAATCTAGCTTTATATGTTTAGTTCGAGCTTGAAAACTAGGATTAGATGACATGTAAATAACACCAACATTATCATACCACAAGGCAACAAGTAACTGCAAAGAGACACTAAAGTCAGGGGCAATGCCCCCACGGTATAGTATAGGGGTGATTTTGTAACATTAGTACCATATCTCTATTATTTGCATATTATGTATCCTATTACCCTAGTTGGCAATTCTAATAAGAAAAACACTCCAACTACTCGCTCCTGAGGATATAGACATATTGTCGAACCTTATTAAATCTTTGTATCTATTGTTCTTCTTTATTCTCTTTACTTTATTATTTTGCAACAACTAGTATCAGAGCTATGTTGTGATAGCTCTAAATTCTAGTGTAAAATTTAAAGTAGGGAAGTTCCATGGAACTAATAATTTTGGATTCTGGAAAACATAAGTAAATGATTTATTGGTGTAACAAATAATTCTAAAGGCATTGCATGCAAAGAAACCAGAAGGCATGAATGACCTTAATTAGGAGGAGTTACAATAGTAGGTAATATAAACCATACGACTATGCTTGGCAGATGAGAGTTATGGACATTAAATCTTTGGGAGAGGTATGGCAGAAGCAGAAACTAGAGAATTAGTTTATGTCAAAATCACTTATGAATATACTTTATCTTAAGAAAAGGCTATACAGATTAAAGATACATGAGGGTTTGAATTTGGTACAACATGTCAACATCTTAAATCAAATAATCACAAATTTGGATAGGGTTAATGTGAAAATTAAGGACAAGGACAAAGTAATAATTCTACTATGTTCTTTACCGTCATATTACAAACACTTGGTGACTACCCTTAAATATGGAAAATAAAATATTAGCCTAGAGGAAATTACTGCAACATTATTAGCTCTTAACCAAAAAAAGTAGAATGCAAATGAAGAATCTTAGGGTGAAGGACTATTTGCGAAGGGAAATCTGGAATGTGGTAGGAAACAAGGTAGAGAAGGTTATGTAAGGGGAAAGTCTAGGTCAAAATCCAAACCTAGAAAAGTAGTGTAGTGTTTTAAGTGCAAGGAGTATGGACATATGAAGAAGGATTGTAAAAATAAAATGACGCAGAATGATGAAAAGAATAATAAAGGCTCATTAAAGTCTGCAAATATGGTCCAAAATAATGATTCAAACTTCGGTGATAGGGATATATTGTCAATTTCATCAAATCAGCTCGTAGATGGATGGATTCTTAATTCAGCATGCTCTTATCATATAACACCTAATAATGAGTGGTTCACCTCACACAGGTCAGGTTCTTTTAGTTGTATTTATTTAGGTAATGATAAATCTTGTGCAGTTTTTGGTATAGGAACAATTAAAATTAATATGCATGATGGTGTTATTAGAACATTATATGATGTTAGGCATATACTAGATCTAAGAAAGAATTTGATTTCCCTAGGCACGTTACATGCTAATGGTTTTTAATATAAGTTTGATGAAGATATGGAAAACATTAGAGTAACCAAAGGTGTTTTGACTATGATGAAAGGAAAACAAACTACAGGTAATATTTATAAACTATTAGGGAATACTGGTGGAATTACAACAATTAAGTCAGATGATGATGATAGTACAAAACTATAGCACCGACATCTAGGTCATCTTAGTGAGTGTGGGATGATTGAATTGCATAAAATAAATTTATTAAAGGGTGTCAAAAGCTATAAATTAGAGTAATGTGAGTTTTTTATGCTTGGAAAATAGTCTATAGTTAGATTCATGACTGGTCAGCATAACACTAAGGGAATTCTTAATTATGTGCATTCTTATGTATGAGGGCCTACTAGAGAATTGTCATTAGGCAGGTCTCAATATTTTATCACTTTTACTGATGATTTTTCTAGGAAAGTCTGGGTGTATTATTTGAAATAGAAATCTGAGTTCTTTGTTAAATTCAAGCAATGGAAAGCAGAGGTGGAAAACCAGACAAGGAGAAAAATCAAATATTTAAGATAAGACTATGGGATAGAATATATAGATTCATAGTTTTAGAAATTTTATAAGGAATATGGTATTCAGAGGCACTTTTCACTTCGCAAGACACCACAACAACATGGTATGGTGTAAGCACCTAATTTTGAGATGCAATTGTGCATGCATGCAAGGAAAGCCCTTATGATGGAAATCTAATCGAGAATTGATCTATGGTGTCAAGTTTCACGATTTAAAGGACTAAATTGCTACATTACAAAATTGGTTTTTAGGGATTTGATTGCAAAAATTAAAAACTTATGAGGACCTTTTTTGTAATTTAATTAAAAAATAAATAAAATAATAAAATGTGATCGATTGGCATTTAATGTCGATCGGTATTGCGTAATACTAATAGACATTAAGCAATACCAATTGGCATTACTGGACGTTTGTTGGCATTCTAGAGTGTCGATTTTTGCTAAAAATTGATTTTTTACACTGAAAATTGATTTTTTTGTCATTTCTTAAATTTTTCATTGGTACAAGACACTATGTGTCCTTATGTGTATGAGTCTTTGATTTTTTTTCAAAACTTTATCACCATCTTATTATCTTGATTTTGAAAGTTCAAAAATAAAAATCCAGACTCCTAAGACTCCTCCTCTCGCTCCCAATATTATGCAACTTCCCTGTGTGATCGCAGGGGTTGAAGGTTGCTAGGCCAGGCTTTAAAAGCCGAGAGGTAGAGTCTGTGAAGGAGGAGGAGAGAGGAAGAGGCTGTGAAAAAATTTTTAGAGAGGTAGAGTCTGTGAAGAAAAATCAGAAAGGAGAGGAAAGAGAGAGAAAAAATTCTTTTGAGTATAAAAAATAAAACCCTAGTTATTTTCTTTACTGTGCAAAAAGCCACACACCTTAGCTCTTCATTTTTTGTTTTCAAAACCTTCGGGAAATCAACAAAAATATGTTCTTTACTTTTAAAGTCCAAAAAATTAAGAAAAAAACAACAGAGTCAATCTCAAAACGGTGATAATCCTAATCCAAAGGACATTCAAACAGCATTTGCATAGCATCCCCTACTCTTTTTCTATTCTTTTTTTTATTTTGATTTGATTTCTTTGTTTTATTTATTAATTAAGTCGTTATTGATTAAATTTTTAATTGTGTTTTTTTTTATGTTCTGTGGTGCTTTGGATGTGAGGTTGGTGACATGAGATTTTGGTAGTGGCTACATTAAAGAATCCATGAGAGGCCATGGACTGATTTTATGAAATCCTCACAGAATTTAAGGTTTATTATTTTCTACGGTATTTTGTTTATTGCTTTTACTAGGTTGTAATTAATTTTCTTTAATTTCTTGCATTGTAGTTTGTAATAGCCCCAATAGAGGGAAATTAGTGGAATTTTAATTCTTTGCACTAAAAATTGATTAGTAATCTAGGCTTAACTTGGTAAAATTCAATTAAAATCAATGATGGCAGTAGATTAATTTTAAGGTTGCATGAAATTGAATTAGGGTTTTTTAGAAAAATCACGTAAAAATTGTTGTTTTGATTTATTTTTGGTATGTTTGTTGAATTAGGTTTTGTTTTTGGTTCTCATGTCTTTTAGGCCCCAAGCCCATAGTAGAATCAACCTATTTAATAAATAGGCTTAAAAATGGTTTTTAGGTTTTAATTAATTTAAAATTAATTTAGGCTCATTTAGGTTAATTAGACTTAGGCCCACTTAATAAACAAGTAGATTTAGGCTCACTAATTCACTTAAAATGTAGGCCCATCTTTAGTTCATTTTACTTATAAATAAAATATGTAGAATTAAATAATTTTAATTAATAAAATTAATCAAGTTTAGACATAAGGACACTGCCTTTTATATGCATTTTTACATGTAATTTTATAACTTTTGCCTTTAGGTTAAATGGATGATTAATTAGGGTTTAAATAAAATTGCATGTTATTAAAGAATAAGATAGTAATTCATAAAATAATTCTAAATGAACATAAGACTAAAAGAAGTTAGTATTTCATTCCTAGAATCTCCTGGTTGTGGTGCTAGCTTTCTTTTAGAGAGTCGAGTACCACCGTTTCGATTTGTCCTAATTATTACCTTGGGAAGTGACTCCTTATCTCCACACTATGTCTTTGTGATATAGTAGTGTGTTCCCTAAGGCCCTAAGCTCAAACAGTGTTGCAATTACTAAAATATTGGGTGCGCGCTAAACCTCGTCGTCTATAGTAGAGACTCCACTGGGGATAAGATATACTGATTCTACTTATTTTCTTTAGAATTATTTTGTTAATTATTATTTCATTCTTGCATTCATTCTACATGTCCCTATTAATCAATGGTGTTGGTTTATGATTCCATGATTCCACTAGCTTTATAGAGTTGTAAATTGGCTAACCATAACTCTTAGCCTTAACTCAGTTCAAGAGAGATTACCGGGCTCATCTAACTAGAGTCTGTAACCTAAGTCCTAAAGGGGGGGTAGTTTTCTCTCTAGTTTGCAAAGGATGTTGGTCCCCTCTTACCTTAGCCTGTAACTCAAGTCTTAAAGGAGGGCATTTTGCTAAGGGAACCTTGACTTTTCACCGAACCCTAACCACATATAATGGCTTAGTTACTTCCCTTAAGATTTACCCAAATTGCTTGTGTATGTTTCTATGAGGTATTTCTATCTATAAAAGCCTAAGCCCATACTTTAAAGAGCCTATTTAGGCTAAACCTTTATACCTAGAAATATCATTTCCATGCTTTTATTGCTTTAAGAGAGATTTGGCATGCACGTTAGTTCTTGATATCCCCTATTAATATTAAGGCCAAGTCCAAATATCCTAGGAATTGGGACTCACCATTGAACATGTGTGTGGGAGGAATAAGGTTGGAAGGATGAATGTTGTACACTTGATTGATATTTGCTATTTGCTACTTGTTGCATAGTACATGCATCATGCATACATGCATACATGCATTTCATCCATCACACTAACACTTTGTTTTGTAGCCATCATAGATTCATTTAGGTCTTCTCGTATTTGGGGATGGAAAGGTGGCAGACTAAGAAGAACATATTTAAGTCCTAAAGCTATAGCAAAAGAGATCCTTCACAAACTGGAGAAGAGTCCTATTAATCTACTTTACTTGGAAGCTGAACTAACTCCAACTAAGCATATAGAAATGGAACAACAATAAGGAGGGAATTGGACCTTAGAAAACATCAAAGGAGCTTTGATAGATGATATAGGAGCTTTGATAGATGATATAAGAGCTATGATGCAAGATGAATTGAGACAAGCTTTATCTAGATTGATGCAACCTGCTGCTACTATTATACCACCACTTGTAATTGAGCAACCACCTGCTGCTGCAGGTATCCCACTTACTACAAATGCTCCACCTGTTGCCAATAATTTTAGGGGGCAACCTATTACTAGAAACCCACCTACTATTGATGTGAAGCTTGAGGATGTTGAGAACTACATGGTGGAGAAGGCAAAGAGAGAATCACTTAAATTGGTACAAGACTATGAGTCTAAGTAAATGCAAGCACTGACTTAGAAAATTTCTAAGATGGAGGAGCTGATTAGAGGACAAGGCATGGGATATTCATTTGACTTTGATGATATGTTGCTAACGGATGGTAATAAGCTACTTGAGAAGTTTAAAATGCCTTAGCTATAGAAATTTGATGGAACTAGAGATCCTAGGATTCATCTCAGTAAGTACACAATAACCATGAGCACTACTAAGGCCCCATTAGCAGTGATCATTAGGTTATTTGTACTGTCTTTAGAGGGAATGACTGTAAACTGGTATCATGGGTTGGAAAAGTCTGTCAGGGCTGACTAGAAAGAATTATGTACTACCTTTTTTAAACAGTGTGATTATAACACTAGATTGGAAGTGTTCATCAGAGATTTGGAACTGACAAAGTAGAAATCAAATGAATCCTTCTCTAATTTTCTTACTACATTCATGAACAAAGCAAGGCTGATGAAGATTAAGTCAGCTAAGAAAGATCAAGTTAGGATGATAGTCGGTAATGTATCACCTAATTTAGTCGAGAGATTATAGATGATGAACCCCAAAACATTCATAGACCTATATGATAATAGTCTATAACCTGAAGAGATTGAGAATGAAAAGAAGAAAAGCTCTAGAGGCACTGGAACCCGAAATTACTCAACTGGGGTCACACAATAAAGAAGCACTGGCTGAGTTATGGAGGTACTCACAGTTCAGCTGGCCAGGAGATTCTCCAACTTCAATCAACCACTCTCAAAAGTCCTAGATCGATTAATCCAGAAAGGCATACTTTGACCCTTAACCTTTTCCACATCACCTAACCCAAATGTCCCAGGCTATGACCCTAATAGCTATTATAAATTTCACCAAGTAGTTGTTCATTCCATAGATACATGTATCCACCTCAAACACGAAATCCAAAACTTGATAGACTCTGAAAGAATCACAGACCCTGAAAAATCCAATCCTAACCCAAACACTTAGAATAATCCTTTCCCAAACTACAAAAATGTCCCACCACCAGCCATCATAATGATCAACTTAGGAGTTAGTGAGGAGGAAGTGCTAGACTCCTTTGAAAACCTAAACCCTATAGACAGTAAGGAATCTCCTAATGCCTCTAATGGAGTTGAGGATTTGTTGGGACAACCCTCAAGCAAATTCAACTACAAAGTGCTATACTCCAAAACACTCTCTACTGATATCCCTATTGAATCAATAATGCCTTTAGGATGGAGGGACGAGTTTGGTAATATGCCAGCAGAAGAAGAAAAAGAATCCAAAACTCTAGAATAACCATAAAGAGGAGTTGAGGATTTGCTAGGGCAACCCTCAGGCAAATTTGGTTATACAGTATTCTATTCAAAACTAGCTTCTAGTGACATACGCCTTGAGGAGATTGTGCCTACAGGATGGGGTGATGAGTTTGAAGAGGAGAGTAAAGGGTCCTTAACCCTTGAGCAACGGATCAAGAGCTACTAAATGAGCATCTGGAAAAGTTTAACGTGGAGGGAAAAGAAACGTGCATAATGGAAGTGTGGAAAAATGGAAAAAGGGACAAGATTATTGGGGTTATAGACATTTGGTATGAATCTAACGAGGAAATTCCCGCTAGTATTGACGTATGGAGCGATAACCCTAATGTGAATCATGTTACTAAGAGTGGGAGGAATTACAAGGTAGCAGAAAAGAAAATCGAGAGAGTTGTAAAAAGAGAAAAAGTAGAGGATGTAAAAATAGAAGGAGGAGAAAAAGAAGACCTGATTTTGAAACATCTAAAGAAGGCAAAGGAAAATGTCAGCATTTGGGAGCTACTGATGCATTCAGGTAGTCATAGAAGAGCTCTTGTCAAAGCTCTATCAAACATGAACATTGAAACAGTAGCTACACCTGAGACTATGGTAGTAAAGGTTACGAAAAAGAAACACGGGCTAATAACATTCTCATATGATGATTTTCCTTTGGAAGGAAGAAATCATAATAAAGCATTATTTATCCCAGTTGAAGTAAAAGGGAAGCGAACCAACTTTGAAATGGTTGATGATGGTTCTACTATTAATGTGTTTCTGCTGAAGATCCTGCCTAATTTAGGTTTGAAAGCTGATGACTTAACAGGCTCAAGCCTAATAATCAGAGCCTATAATGACAACACTAGGAATGTAGAAGGGATATTCCAAGCTCTGGTTAAAACAAGAACTATGGAATCCACCATTGAGTTCAATGTGCTAGATATCCTTGTCACTTATGCCTTATTGTTAAGAAGGCCATGGTTCCATGCTATGGGAGGAGTACTCTCAACTGTGTTTTAAAAGATAAAATTCCCTTATGAAGGAGATGTAGTGACCATAGAAGCAGAAACTGATGCAACTGTGGTCGCCATACTGGAGAAACATAAGCAAGTGTGCATTCCTCATGGTTTCCAAGTTGCTAGGATATTTAACGAAATTGAAATGGACCCAAGGGTTGCAAAGATGATGGAGAGCATGAAGTATCAACCTAGATAAGGACTGGGAAAAAATGAGCAAGGAAGCCCTAGGCTATTAGAGTTCAAGAGTTAGAGTGATACCAAGGGGTTAGGGTGCACTGAGAGAAAACATGGTAGCAAAAGAGGAAGGAAGAAGGGAGAGGCCAAGATAAATAAGCCCTTGGGGAGAATTGGGTCAATGAGTGAGAATTTTATCAATCCATGGGAAGGCAAGTACTATTTAGGTGTTAGGAAATTTATCAATGTTGCTAGAAAAGACATTCATGGGTTTGAAATCTTTAAGGAGAAAATTGTGGAGAACTTGGTAGAGAATAACAAAGAGAAAGTGATGAAGTAAGTAGTTGAAACATTGGGTGATACTGTTGTCGAAGAGCTATTGTGTCTACCACCTTAAGAGGAGCCACCCCAGGATTTAGTTACTATCATTAGTAATAGTTTTAGTGATGCTTTTTTATGAAGAAACTGATGTAATAACGTTTGACCTTTATGAGGATGAAGACTTTATTTTTTCTATGGTCAATGATATGAATTATGGTTTGGCTTACTTATGTGATGTCCATCCTGATGGTTCTGTGCATTTTAATATTGATCGTATGTGCATGTTAGACATTAATTCCATTCAATTAGATTCATTAAATATGGGCACAAATGATAATCCTAAGAACATTTCTATATCACATGATGTAACTCTTAAAGAGAGGGAAAATTTTAAGAGAATAATAATAAAAAGAAAGGTATTATTTGTTTGGACTTATGAAGATATGCCAAGTTTAGATAGGGAAATTATGAAATATCACATCCTAACTTATCCAGAAAGTAAACTTGTTAAACAGAAACTACGCAGGCTAACACCAGAGTGGACTAAAAAGATAAGAGAGGAAGTTACTAAACAAATCCAGGCTAATTTTTTAGAAGTGGTAAATTATCCTCAATGGTTGGCAAGCATAGTACCGATACCTAAGAAAGATAGTAAAGTACGTATGTGTGTGGATTTTAGGGATCTAAATAAAGCATGCCCAAAAGATGATTTTCCTTTACCTCACATTGATGTGATAGTGGACAGTGTGATGTTGAGTGTAATGTATTCTTTTATGGATGGATTTTCAGGATATAATCGAATAATGATGGCAGTCACGGATAAGATCAAAATAGCTTTCATTATAGAATGGGGGACATATTATTATAAGGTTATGCCTTTTGGATTGAAGAATGCATGTGCAATATAACAAAGGGCAACTACTGCTCTTTTACATGACATGATGCATAAAGAAGTAGAAGTATATGTAGATAATATGATGGTCAAGTCAGAGACAAGAAAGGGACACTTTGAATTTTTAGATAAGTTATTAGCTCAAATTGAGAGGTAAATCTGAGGCTCAACCCAAAGAAATGCATTTTTGGGGTTACTTCAGGAAAACTGCTAGGGCATATAGTTAGTAGCAAAGGAATTGAAGTAGATCAAGATAAAGTGAAAGCTATCCATGAAATGCGATGAGAAAGAAGTAAGAGGATTTATTGGCAGGTTACAATATATTAGTAGGTTCATTGCAAAGCTTACTAATATTTGTGACCCAATCTTTAAGCTGTTGAGAAAAGATCAACCTATAGAGTGGAACAATGATTGTTAGAAGGCCTTTAATAGGATAAAAGAATATGTCACCAATCCACCTATACTGAGACCACTGAGGCAAGGTAAACCGTTGATCCTTTATTTGGCTCTAAAGGAAAAGGCAATAGGGGTGATGTTAGCTCAAGAAGGACTGGATGGGATAGGCACATAGTGAATTGCCTCAGTAAAAAGTTCTTGCCATATGAAAAAAATATGATTTGGTGGAAAAGATGTGTTTGATAATGATCTAGGCAATAAGAAAATTAAGGCATTACTTTCAGTCTTATAAGGTTCAGGCTATTTCAAAGATAAATCCCTTAAGATACTTACTATAGACACCTACTTTGACTGAAAGGATGTCTTGATGGCTCATACTCCTAACTAAATTCAACATAGAGTACATTAACATGAAGGTTATCAAAAGAAGGGTAGTATCAAAATTCCTAGCACAGAATGCAATAGAGGGTGATGAACTGTGGAACCTAGAATTTCCAGATGAGAATCTAGCAATTTTAGAGCATCAGGAATGGAAGCTTTATTTTGATGGGGCTGTAAATAACAAAGGAGTTGGATTGGGAGTGATCATTGTTACACCAGAAGGAGAAACCATACCGATGGCCAAGAAACTAGAATTCAAAGTAACTAATAATATGGTTGAGTATGAGGCATGCATTCATGGAGTGGAAGCAACAATAGCAGTTGGAGTATAAGAGTTACTAGTATATGGGGATTTGATGTTGGTTATTAGTCAGGCTAACGAAGAATGGGAAGTAAAGGAGGAAAAGCTAAAACCCTACGTCCACTATTTGAGGACTTTAATAAAGAACTTCACCGAATGTCTTTTTATCCATCTATCAAGAGACGATAATCAAATGGTAGATGCTCTAACAATGCTCTCTTCAATGTGGGATAGTGTAACTGGATTGACTATGAATCCATTACTGATCATGAAATCAAAAGCTCCATGTTATGGGGGTGAGCAAATTATAATAATTATGGGATCTTTTAATACCTTAAAGGTGAAACAGATGGCCTGGTTTATTGAGAATAATCTTATTTGCAGATATACGGTTCCATATCACGTTATGATAGACAATGGGGTTCAGTTTTGAGCAGAGATGACAGAGTTTTTATAGAAATATGGGATCAAGCATCATAAATCTTCACCATATCAGCCTCAGGCTAATGGAGCAGTAGAAGTAGCAAATAAGAATATCAATACAATCCACTCTAATATGGTCAAAACTTACAAAGATTGGTTTGAGTACCTTCCATTTGCCTTGTGGGGATACAGAACTACAACCAAAATTGCCACAGGCCAAACTCCGTTCTCCTTAGTGTATGGCTGTGAAGCATTTTTGCTTATAGAAACTGAGATCAAGTCTCTAAGAGTGGTTATGGAGCCTAAAACACCAAAAAGTGAATAGGCACAAAGAGATATGATCATCTAGTATCTCTAGATGAGAAGAGGATGAATGCTTTGTTTCATACTTAGATATATTAGAGGAGGATAGTAAGATTGGTCAACAAGAAAGTAAGGCTAGGGAAAATAAGAGCTGGGGACATGGAGTTAAAATAGTATAGAGAAATAGTGTTCAATATGAGAGGAAAATTCATACCGAATTGGGAAGGGCTATACTTAGTCAAGTCAATTCTACCAAAGGGAGCTACCAAGATATATGATCTTGAAGGGAATGAGTTCATAGAGCTTGTTAATCTGGATCGCTTCAAGAAATACTACCTACAAAAATAAATAAAAGTAGTATAAAGAAAATAAAGTATGCTGACTAGAAAACCTGAAAAGGCTAGTCAGGTAAAAATTAGGACATTCCCACTAAAAAACCTGTAAAGGGCTGGCATGCAAAAAATAGGGAATAAATAAAAGAAAAAGGTCTCGCTGATTAGAAAACCCGTAAAGGGCTAGTCAGGCAAAAGTTAGGGAATAAAATGTGAATGAAAAATATTCAATTAGAAAATCTAGAAGGACTAGTTGATAATAGGAGTTATGTCATGTGATGTAGTAAATGTACTCATTTTCGCCCTAATTAATGAATCTTATTGAAATTGAATTTTGTTATAACATTGCATATTCTATCTTATTTATAATGCATAAGTACTAGAAAGGAAAACATAATATAACAGCTTAAAATCAACTCTATGAGACCATTTTGCTTTAGTACATAAAAGAAGCCCGCTAAGTTAAAAACCCGATAGCGTAGCTTAGGCAAAAGTTAGGGCAGACCTGCTAAGCTAAAAACCCAAAAGGGCAACTTAGGCAAAAGTTAAAGCAAATAAATAAATAAAATTCATTTAGGACCATCTATTTATCCAAGTCTAATTTCAAGAAAGGGAAATTTGAAATAGATTAGTATAAGAAGGCAGTCTGATATAACTACAAATAAAAAATGAAGATAGCCTAGAATCAGTCATCCTGGGCTCCACTATCAGGTTATAGGCTCCATCCTCTGCTAGGGCCATCACGATGATAAGTATCTGGAGGTCTGACAGATGTAGTACCAATGCTGTAGGGGTCCATGCCCAAGTCTGCAAGGTGTTGAAGAAGCATCTCATTCTCTCGCTCCAGATCCTTAGAAAAAATTTGCACATATAAGAAACATCATATCATATGCATACCATGCATACATTTGCATAATAAGTGTATATACTTACCCGCCAACTATTTGTGACCTACATGGTAAATAACCTCTAAGACGAGGCGAGTCTGTACAAATACTCTGCCTATATCCGAGGGACCTATTTTGTAAAGTTGTACTAACATTAATACTAAGTGTATAGGTAATATAAGAGATAAGTCAAACAAACTCACATGAGAAGTATCTGTTGGAGAAAAGCTGGGGAGCTAAATATTACCAAAATGCATCTGATGCTTTACTGGAGTTTGAATAGTGGGGGCCCATTAGAGTATAGATCTATTAGGAAGGGGGACATCGCCAAAAATAGCACCAGCAAAAGTTCCCTCACACCTGGTCCCAATGTGCTAAGTATGCTATGTATGACCAAGTTTAGGCCCATATACCTCAAGCTCAGGAGCAGTTTCAACCCCCTAAGCAGTTCCGACTGCCTCCTCCATCACCTCATCAATAGGGGAGCCAATCTCCTCAAACTGTGAGAAAAGAACATAAGTGATTTTAGCATTCCAGAAGAGAAATGATAAGAAGTTACCTTAACTTGGTCGGCAGGAACCTACTCCAAGAGGTTCTCATGGATGAAACGCCGGTAATGGCGAGATCACTCAAGAAAAATCATGGCATCATATCCCTGTAATGCCTCTCTCAACTCTAAACTCGTCAGATAAGAATTGTATAACATTGAGAGAGGAACATCAGAGGGAATACGATGTTAGGAAGGTCTAGAATGCAACCGATACACCCGCTCTCCTAAATACCACATTTGGCAGCCATAACTAGGGAGTAGAATCCTCATGTCCTTGATTCGTACTATAGCAACCATGAAATCATACCTCTAGACGTCATCTATTGCCTCTATCCAATTAGATTTAATCTACAAAGTCATGTTATTAAGTTTAACTTGCATTAAATTATGAAATACTATGATTTTGTTTTCCTACTAGGTGCCACTGAACAATGTTTAGTTGATTGCGATAAGTCTGCAGAGTGTTCCTAACGCTCGCTAGACGAGAAGATCCCCATCTCTGCATCAGAGGGAGCCTCCTATCAGAACTGATAGCACTGAAGCCATAAATTAGCCTAATCTGTAGACTTTAGATTTGGAAAGAGCAAATAAGTAAAAAAAAAAAGGATGACGTACATGCAAAACATGCCAAAAGCTTGCACATAGTGACAATGCCTCTACAGATAGTGTCCAGTCTATAATACAAATAAGCCAACCCAGCAGATCCCCAATCAAGGATGATAACTCAATATAAGTTTGGAAGAGTCTAAGAAGGGAAATGCTGACCTCATGACTAGTTTCACAGAAGAGTGTCATCCCAAGCAATATCAGAAGGATACACCTTGCCTTATGAGCAATCTGATGAGGAGTGACGGTAGGAAGATGTCTGAATCCCTCAACTAACGATGAAAAAAGAACTTTCTTCTGATTCTTCCACATCAGAATGAACCCGATCAAATCTCGCACGTACTAACTCCGCACATACTCAAGGAGATTGCAGTAGCTGATATCGAAAGAAATGGGAGTCCCTCCAAAGGCAATCCCGATGATCACAGAAAAACTTATAGGCAAAATAGTTAACTCACCTACACGAGTATGGAATGTATGGGTGGTGTTCATCTACCGCTCAATCAGTTCAAATAAAGAATGGCAATCAGACCTCCTCGAGCTATTAAAAGTCCAATAATAAATCATCTAAACCCGGAGGCCCATACCAGCTATGCCACATTCTCTAGCAGCCCGTGAAATAATTCACAAGCTCTGTAAAAACAACCCATGAATTTCATCGATCATTGAGAGAATTTCGAGCATAGAAATAATAATACTAATTAATTAATTGATTAAAAAAATTATGGATCAGCAAAGTAGAATTTCGATTGGCATTCCACAATGTCGACCAGGATTATGTAATGTTGATTGGCATTCCATAAATGTCGACTAATTTCTGAACTTTCAACTTAAATTTTTAGACCTTTAATTGGCCATTCAACTAAAATCCTATGTTCCTGGGTTAAATTTAAAATTTTCATGCATTTTTTGAGTGATTTTTAATCTAATTTCAATAATATACACACTAGTTTGCATTCTAAAATTAATTATGATTACTAACTGTATGAATAAATTTTTATAAAAATAAATAGAAATAAGGAAGTGTTACCTCATTGCCCACATCTGTGCACCTATGAAGGTGAAGGCAAAGGCGAGTCAAAGGAAGCACAGTAGAACCCTCTTGAAGTCCAAAGTTTTTCTGAAGAAAATGGAAAGGCACAATGGTTGGGTCAGCTGGAATCTCTATTCCTCTGTGTAGCCTATGTTGTGGGTCAGCCATAGGATATGACAGATCATGAATCGAATTTCGGATGAGCAAGAAATCAAAAGAAGAAAATCAAAGCAAAAAAGAAGAAATGGAGAGGGAAATGAAAGAATAACATCAAAAAATAAGGAGGGAAGCGTCCTATAAATAAAAATATCCATTTTGGTCCCTTGATTATGCCTGCGTTCAAAATCAAGTTTTTCTTTACAATGTCATCCATGATTGCATCTTGATTAGGATTTAATTCCTAATTAATTCATTTAACTCATGTCATTAATTAATCAATTATTATTAATTGCGTTTGTATTTAAATTCTGAATTCTTTTGTCAAGTACAGTATATAAAATATAATTACAGAATTCAATTTTGCATTTTTACATGCATCATTTTAAATCAAAAGATTTCAAAATCTTTTTTATGCTACACAATAGCTAAAATACAAATTTCAAAATTATCATGTTATGTGCTGCACAGTAGTCATAACATGAATTTCAAATTCAGCATGTTATGTGCTTCAATAACAGTTACAACATGAAATTTTTCAAACCTTTTATCATGAGACACTACACAATAGTTATGGTATTCCACAAGAGTTATAGCACATTTTTTGCTACACATCGCATAGGGAATATAACAAAAATTTAAAATCATCAAATTGCTAGACATTCCATAAGAACTATAGCACTTTTTTCACATTAAGGCTCGCTAGATGTCAAACAGGGAATATAGCAAGAATCATTGCATTCATTTCGTTAAAATGTCCTAAAAGGAATATAGTGCAGTTTTCCAGACACTACCTAGTAATTGCAGTAGTATTACTAGACGTTCCACAAGAACTATAGCATGTTTTCAAAACAGGAGTCACTATACATCTCATGAGGAATATAACAAAATCCGCTGTCACTAAATGTCCTAAAAGGAATATAGTTTAGTTTGCCAAACACTATATAGTAGTTATGGTATTATTACTAGACATTCCACATGAACTATAGCATGTTTTCAAATCATGAGTCGCTAGACATCCCACGAGGAATGTAGTGAAATGCATAAGCTTCACTAAATGTTCCACAAGAAATATAGTGAAATATATTAAACATAGCATCTTGCTTAAAATTGCTTAGTAATTTAAGCATCAGCATGTCAATTAGGATACAATGAAGTACCCTAATTCTTTCTTTTGAAATTGTGTGCTACTATTGTTTTGCTGCAATTTGTCAAGAAAATATCGACAAAGGGGGGCAACTGTAAGCACCTAATTTTGGGATGCAATTATGCACGTGTGTGACAAAAGCCCCTATGATGAAAATCTAATCAAGAATTGATCTCTAGTGTTGAGTTTTATGATTTAAAGGACTAAATTGCTATGTTTTGTGGATTTAATTGCAAAATTGGTTTTTAGGGATTTGATTGCAAAAATTAGAAACTTTCGACCTTTTTTGTAATTAAATTAAAAAAAAATAGTAAAAAATTTGATTGGTTGACATTACATAATGTCTGTTGGCATTAAGCAATGCCAATCAGCATTACGAGACATCGGTCGACATTCCAGAGTGTTAATTTTCGTAAAAAAATTAATTTTTTACGTTAAAAATTATTTTTTCATTATTTATTAATTTTTTCATTAGTCCAGGACACCACGTGTCCCTACATGTGTGAGTCTTTGATTTTTTTCAAAACTCTATCACAATCTTATTATCTTGATTTTGAAAGTTCAAAAATAAAAATCTAGACTCCTGAGACTCCTCCTCTCGCTCCTAATATTACACAACTTCCCTGCGTGATCGCAGGGTTTAGAGGTTGCTAGGCCAGGCTTTAAAAGCTCAGAGGTAGAGTCTATGAAGGAGGAGGAGAGATAAAGAGGCTGCAAAAAAAACCCTAGAGAGGCAGAGTATATGAAGAAAAATTAGAGAGGAGAGGAAAGAGAGAGAAAAAAATTCTTTTGAGTCTAAAAATAAAACCCTAGTTATTTTCTTTACTATGCAGAAAGCCACACACTTTAGCTCTTCATTTTCTGTTTTCAAAACCTTCGGGAAATCAATAAAAATACATTCTTTACTTTTAAAGCCCAGAAAGTCAATAAAAAAAACAACAGAGTCAATCTCAAAATGGTGATTATCCCAATTTGAGGGACATTCAAACAACATTTGCACAACATCCCCTACTTTTTTTAATTTTTTTTTATTTTGATTTGATTTCTTTATTTTATTTATTGATTGAGTCGTTATTGATTAAATTTTTTGTTGTGTTTTTGTTATTTTTGATTAGTGTTATGTGGTGCTCTGGATGTGAGGTTGGTAATGTGAGATTTTGATAGTGGCTACATTGAAGAATCCATGGGATGCCATGGATTGAATTTTGTGCAATCCCCATAGAATTTAGGGTTTATTATTTTCTGTAGTATTTTGTTCATTGCTTTTACTGGGTTGTAATTAACTTGCTTTAATTTCCTACACTATAGTTTGTAATAGCCCCAATAAAGAGAATTAGTGAAATTTTAATTCTCTACACTAAAAATTAAGTAGTAATCTAGGCTGAATTTGGTAAAATTCAATTAGTAATTCATAAAGTAATTCTAAATGAACACGAGACTAAGAGAAGTTAGTATTCCGTTCCCAGAATCTCCTAGTTGTGGTGCTAGTTTTCTTTTAGAGAATTGAGTACCACCATTTTGATTTGTCCCAGTTATTACCTTAGGTGGTGACTCCTCATCTCCACGCTATGTCTTTGTGATATAGTAGTGTGTTCCCTAGGGCCCTGACCCCAAACAGTGTCGCAATTGCTAAAATCTTGGGCGCGCACTAAACCTCATTGTCTACATATGGCAAAGAGGATGAACATATCCATTATTGAAAGGGTAAGTTATTTAAGACTAAATGCAGGGCTTCCTAAGAGTTCTTAGGCAAAAGCTACAAGTATGGCATGCTACCTCATAAACAAATCACCACGGGCATCATTAGGAGTAAAGGTTACAGAAGTGGTATGGATAAGTAAACCAATTGATTTTGGTAATTTAAAGATTTTTTATTGTCCTGCTTATGTGCATATATCCAATGATGAGACGTTTAAACTTGATCCAAAGTCCAAGAAGTGCATTTTCCTAGGCTATGTGAAAAGTGTAAAAGCGTATAAGTTTTGGGATCTAGTAATAAAGAAAGTGGTTATCAGCAGGGATGTAGTATTTGATGAGCAATTCATGCTACAACAGAAAGATAAAAATGATGTGCCAGTAGTTGAATGAAACAGTTCCAGTTCAAAGGTAGTGTAAGTAAACTTATAACCCTAAGTCCTAGACAATTAAAAGTCTAAAAGTTATAGTTCAAGACCTTCAAGCTCCGCTTCATGCAAAGAACAACACTATAGTTTAGTTAAAGATAGAGAGAGATGCACCATAAAGCCTCCAAGCAGATTTAGGTATGAAGATTTAGCTTCTTTTACTTTCCTTATTAGCAGTGGAGATCCATCAACTTTTCAGGAAGCTATGCTTAATAAGGAGAAAGATAGATGGATGAGTGTTATAGTATATGAGATAAAATCTTTGCATAAAAATCAAACATGGGAGCATGCTCCACTACCTGATGAAAAGTAGACTATAGGGTACAAATGGGTCTACAATAAGAAATCAGTAGGATTAGAAAAAAAAAAAGGGAAAAAGTTCAAGGCTTGGCTAGTGGCAAAAGGGTACTTATAGCAAAAGGGGATTGATTATTATGAGATTTTCTCTCCTATGGTTAGGCATACTTCCTTCAGGGCAATGTTAGTTTTGGTAGCCATGTGGGATATGCACTTGGAGTAGATGGATATGAAGATAGCTTTTTCTTCATGGTGATCTAAAGGAGCAGATTTACATGGAGCAGCTAGAAGGGTTCACCCAACCTAGGTAGGAACATTTAGTAAGTAAATTGAAAAGATCATTGTATGGATTGAAGTAGTTTGTAAGGCAATGGTACAAGTGTTTTGATTCTTTTATGATTCATAGTAGCTACAAGCATTGTGAATATGATTATTGTGTTTATGTTAAAAGTCTTGATGATGGTTCTTTTATTTTTCTATTATTGTATGTTGATGATATGCTAATTACTACTAAGAGTTTACATGATGTTATTGTGTTAAAAGAATTATTAGGGGAAGAATTTCACATGCAGGATTTAGGTGTTGTAAATATAAAATCCTTGGGATGGAGATACACAGGGATAGAGGCTCTAGAAAACTGTGGTTATCTTATTAAAGTTATATTGAGAAGGTGTTAAATAGATTTGGGATAAGTAGTGCTAAACTAATGAGTACTCCATTGCCGAATCACTTTAAGCTTTCCTTAACTCAGTACCCAAAGTCAAACAGAGAAATTGAAGACATGGCAAAGGTATCATATGTTAGTGCAGTTGGTTGCTTAATGTATGCAATTGTTTGCACCAAACTTGATTTGGTTCACGCTGTTAGTCAAGTAAGCAATTTTATGTCAAAACTGGGTAAGCAGCATTGGGAAGCAGTTAAATGGATATTCAAGTATCTGAGAGGCACAATAAGTTATAGCATTATGTTTGGTAGTCAACAATGTGATCCTTTAGTTATGGGATATTTGGATTCCGATTATGCTGGTAATATAGAAGACAAGAGTTCTACAACAGGGTATGTGTTACTCTTGCATAAGTGCCTATTTGCTATAAATCCACAGTTCAGTCTATAGTGGAATTATTTATAGCTGAAGCAGAGTATATGGTAGTTATTGAAGCTGCTAAGGAACTTTTATGGCTTATAGGGCTACTGAAGGAAATGGGTATTAAGCAAGGTGGAGTTCAGTTGCATTATGATAGTTAGATTGTCATTTATTTTGCAAAGAATCATGTGTACCATGCTAGGACCAAGCATATTGATGTGAGATTTCATTACATCTGGTCAAATATTGCTACAAAATATTCACACTTTAGAGAATGTAGTTGATATGTTGACAAAGCCAATTATAGGTGACAAGTTCAAGCATTGCTTGGACATGCTGAATGTTTCCAGATGCTAAACAAGCATGTTTACCCTATCCATCTGGTATGAAAGAACCTTCAGGATTTTATCTCCTAAGGGGCTTGATATTTGCCAAGGTGGAGATTGTTATGTATGGCTCATATATAGCAGTAAGTGGATAGATGCTTAAGTATACAATTAGATGCATTAGGGTACTGGGGCAGCACCCCCACAATATTGTATATGGGTGATTTTGTAATATTAGTACCATAGCTCTATTATTTACACATTATGTATCCTATAAACCTAGTTGACAATTCTAATAAGAAAAATGCTCCAACTGCTCACTCTTGAGGACATAGGCACATTACCAAACCTTATTAAATTTTTTTATCTATTTTTCTTCTTTATTCTCTTTACTCTATTCACTGTGTTATTTCACAACAACTACTTCCACTTGTATTTGTTTTATTTTTCTTTGTTTCTTTATTATGTCATGTGTATAACTCATAGGATGTGCAACTCTTTTATTACTGAATCAAACTTATTTTATGTTTGGATGTGAAACTATTTTGTGTTGGTGATGTGATTGCACTCTTTTATTTATTTTTAATGGGAGAGTTCTTATAGTATGACTCTTTTATAATGTGTTATTTAGATAACAACTCACATGAATATTGAAGCATGTCTTGAGAGGTACCAAAATAATTTGTTGCATTTTAGTTTGCTGTAATTAATTTTTTTTAGTTGTCAATTTTAATGTTTATTGCTCATTTGATGATTTTTTTTCTAATATCTAATCTTCAAGTTACCAATTAAACACTATTAATTAAGGCAACCATTATTTTTGTTCATTTAATATCTTTATTATTACTATTATTAATCATTATTAATTGTTCTTGTACATACTTACATGTTGTAAATTGTAATTTTATGTATTAGTAATTGGCTTAAGTCATTTAAGGGTTGATTATACTGTTTTGTAGTATTATTTTCATTTGAACTCATGTAAATTCATTACATTAATGAAATTTAATGTAATTATTACTATAATTTAATTTTTTGAAATTATTTTAGTCCTAATATGCACAGTAAAAGTATAGTACTTGAGATGGAAAGTGAAAATGAATAAAAAAAAAAAGAAACAATTTAAATAAAAATATAAAATAAATAAAATATACTTATTTAGGATGAATTTAAAGAATTTTCTCAAAATAATAGTTTTAGGGACAATTTTTCTTTGTCTCTAATGCTTATCAACTTGGCTTAGATTTGTAGAGACTTTTTTTTTCTTAAAATAGAAAGTTTTAGAGATATTTTGCAAATTTCATCTCTAAATACTATAACAATGATGTGGTTATTGCGATGCGTGCTGTGACATTTTATTTTCATCTCAAATACTAATTAGTGACAATTTTTTTCACTTTTTGAGACATTTTAAAAATGTCTCAAAATCTCAATTTCGTTGTAGCACCTCTTCTCTTAGGTGTGCATCTCTATACAGTTCTAGGAAAACTACAGCTTCTACTATTCTGTTTTTAGTTCAAATTTGACCCCATGTGCACAAAACTTAACAACATTCATTTATGGTCACTTGTATATGTATGGTTTTGCACATAATTTGGTTTGAGACTTGTTTGCTTGGAAAATGCATAGCCAAAAGAAAAATACATATTGTTCAAGTTATAATGAACTATTAGTTTAAAGGAAAAGGTACATTTAAGCCCTTAATGTTTGGGCTGAGGTTTAAGTAGGCCCTCAAAAGTTTTTCTAAACTAAATGGACTTCTAATTTGGCCTTACATATGCTCCTTATATTCAAGGTATCATATGCTCTTTACATTCGAGAAGGTTTTAATGCTATGGGCTTTCATTTCTAGAGTAAGGATAAGCTTATGAGAAACAACAATTACATTCAACGTATCATTGACTTAAAGGCCAAATTTTTTAGCAACATAGAGATGAATGCTTAAGAATATATTTCTAGAAATTAAATTAGGGGGGGGGGGGGGGGTACAAGTGGTTTCACTTACTTGCACACATATCTCATAATTGTTTATATTTCAGCTTGTTATTAAGTTATTATGCTCATTTTTTTATTTTCCTGAAGTTGACAATTTGAAAAGATTTTAGACAAGAAGATAAGAACCTTGGGTGCTAGTGGCTTATCAAGGACATAAAGAGAGTTGCACCGATTGATCAGTTTTTTAATCTCTACCAAGCTAAACTTTAAATTAACAAAAAAAATGTATTCAAAAGGCAAATCAGAATCCAAGAAAAAGAGAACAAACATAAGAATTTATCTTAAGAACAAAATTCAACAAAAATTGAGAAAATCAACACCAAGACTAAAACAATAATGAAGGAAACAATTACAAGATAAATTTCAAACCAATTTAAGGGAAGGAATAGAGAAAAATTACTTACTACTTCCTTCTTAGATTTACTTGTTTTGGTCCTTATCTATTAGACTCGATGCTTGAGTTTCAATTTTTTTTAATTGATCTTTTTTAGCACCTAAATTGGTCCATTTTTGAATTACCTTAAGTTCTTCTTTCTTTAGCACCTCCACTTAAGTCATGAGTTACTCTCTTCATCAAGTTGCCTAAATACAATTAAAATCCTTCTTTGTTGACATACGGCCCCCATCTGGCAAGGATTCTCTTGGAATTTGTCTTTTTCTCATATTTTATCTTCCTCTTCGTCCTCCCTCTACCATTCTTTTCTACTATAAGTATGTTTTTCTCTCTTTTTATTTAATGTTTTGTTGTTTTTTACTGCAATATTGATATGGTGCTTTCAATACTTGATTTTTTTTAAGGAAAAACCCATCCTGAGGCCTTTGTACTCTTAATTTTGTTACATTTCACCCTCTACTAAATTTTATACACATTGCACCCCTACACTCTCAAAAATTTGACATTTCACCCTCATAATCTTTAAATCAATCATATAGCGCCCTTATTTAAATGGTCGAGTTAACAGAGTTCCTTGGTGTTATGACATCAACAGTAAGTAGTCCACATACAAATGTCCATGACTGCATAAGCTCCATGTTGGCACAGCAGCTGGAATATATTAACATAAAAGTGAATCTCTAAAAAAGAAAAAATCTCTCTTTGTTGTTTGATTCCATCAGCTTCCATTCTTAACTTAATCTCATTCTTCTTCGACTTCTTACATGGCATGCAATTATGGATATCCTCTTTAAGTTTGTGTTTGCATTAATGATTTCAACCTAAAGAGGCATTATTATGGGTATGGTTCTGAAGAGGTGAGATATAATGGTTGAATTTTTTTTTCAATTTTTTAGATTATCTAAGCATATAGGTTATGCATATAATGATTTTTGTAATTTATCAGAACCAAAATTATGGCATTTGCATATGGGTGGATAGGGAATATACTGAACATGAGTTATTGTACATCAATGCATTGAGAAAAGAGGCCCACAACCTCTATAAAGAGAGGAATAATGCACTGTGTCAAGTAGCCTTGGCAAATGTTTTTGAAGATAAGATCATAAAACTTCATTTTGAGTACAGAGCAAAAATAAAAAAGCTAAAAGCCAAGTATGCAAAACTTGAGATTCATTTTGATTACAACTACAATCAAAAAAATATGGTTGAGCATCAAGTGCACATGTTAAAAGAAAAGAATGAAATGTTGAAAGAGGATACCAAGAAGAAGAATACTGAAATTGAAGTTTTAGAAAACAATGTTAAAGGTTTTCAAATTGAGAATTAAGAATTAAAGTGTGAGATGGGGTTATTGTACGTTAGGTATGAGCAACTAAAGGATGAGTTAGATAGCTTGAAAGGAAAAAAAGTTAATTGATGTTTGTGCTATTTTCATATTTATTTTGTTATGTCATGATGTTTTTTTCATGGTGAATAAATAAAAAAAAGTTGCAACTCATTAGATGTTGTTTTGTGTTTTATGACTTATGAATGAAGTTTTTGTTAGATTTCGTTACCTATTTCAAATGTGAATAACTTTGACCTAAAATTGTAATTGGACAAAGTTTGTATTTTTAAAGAAGACAACAATAACTTCATAACTAAAAAGAACATAACTTCACTTTGACAAGTTATATTTAGCCAACCTATTTCAATATAACTTTGCATAACCTAAAACATAGGCTCTGTCGACATAAGTGACTGAACAGAAATTGAGAAAATAACAAAAGTGTTTCTTAAGATCACAAAAAAAATCCATAAAGTTCTTATAAGTACACAAAGTATACAACCTAATTGCACATCATAACATAAGATCCAAGTCCATACATTTCTTCATCATGCACTATATCAAGTTTGTTAAGGGTTTCCAAATAGGGTTCACTCATATCCCTAATGCTTTCAAAGCTACATGTGAAATGGCACTATTGAATATGTTGTCCTTCAAAGTCACAGTCTCAACAGGTGCTTTGCCTTTAAATGTGGCAGTAGGCTTTCTTTTTAAAGGTGGCTTGGATGCTTTCATGTTTTCTACACCTGAAGTTGAACCTTTTGCTGGATCAGAATTATTCTTATAAGGACTAAATATAAGTCTTGAAGAATTGGATGTTTGCAAAAACAATAATTAAGTTGAATTTCAATTCTATATGTGTAATTACAACTAGATCAAGAACCATACCTCATGAAAAGCAGCTCCTATGTTTAGGTTAACAAAGCAACCTTGGCCTAGTGGTTGAAACTTTTTTTTCTTATTAAAAGTAGCTCCTATTTTAAAATTCTTTCCTGAAACAGGTTGAGAAGCACTTCTACTTGGTGTTTCAACTTTTGATCTTTTGGATGTTGGCTATAAACTTGATAATATTTTTTTCAATAGCTCTTCTTTCTTTTTCTTTTTCTTTTTCTTTTTTGGGAGGAACCTTCACTCGGTTTCTTTCTCTTCTCTTTTACTAACTTTAAAGCCTGAAAAGAAAAACAAAATCAATGCGTTTGAAAATATAACCACTAAGAGTATAAAACAAAGAGCATTACCTCTGAGGTTCTTTTAGGACATTTTCTGCTATTGTGTCCTTGTTCTTTACAAATCTTGCAACCTACAACCCTACTATTTCTTGGAAATTTTATTTAAATTTATCAAAAATGTAAAAAATATTTTTTTTTAAAAAAAATAACATTATTTTCTATAAAAATAAAAATTGAAGTGTTTTTTCATTATAATTTTATATATTTTACATTAAATTGTTTCACTGTAAAAAAACATAAATCACTTTTTATGAATTTAACTTTTATAATTTTTATAATTATATAAATTGAAATTATTTTAACAAATTTTATATAAAATTATTTGAAATTAACAAAAAAATAGTGATAGTTTATGAAAATATATCAAGTTATAATAAAAAGTATTAATTTTTTCACTTAGAAAATATCATGTCATTGTTGCATGAACTTCAAGTGAACGATATTGACAACTAGTACAAAAGATATCATCCCATAGAGATTTTGATCCAATCATTTATTTTTTTAAAGTGTGAATTTCAAAAATCTACTTTACAAAATAAATAATTCAATAAAATTAACTTTCTAGGGATTAAATCACCTCACAATTGCCAAACTACCCGAATTTACTACTCAATTAGTTAAGCATATTCTGAGTTTTCCTAAAACAATAATCAATCTTTCTCAAGAATCAATTAATTTGAATACATAATTATCATTCAGTGTAATAAAAACCCAATTCTCAAAGCAATCCAAATACCTAAACATCAAAATCATGTACTATGAAACATAACTCAAAAGAGAATTTAATCAAGTCAATTTATTTCTAATTTTAAGTTAAGTTAAACATGTGTCTATAGGTCTATTAGAATTACCATCTCTCGATGCATGCTTCTAATTAAAATTATTATTAGTGATCAAGCAACAACAAGCATTAAAATTAATTAACACAATAAACAACAACCAATAAGCACATTAAACTGAAAGCCTAGATCATGTTCAGATTATTAATCCCTACAAAGAAAAATTTAGCCTAACATATTGTTATTAATCATTAAGAATTCATAAGAAAAACCCATAATAAAAAGTATAAAAAGCAGAAGAAGAATAAAATAGTTATGATGAATCTTGAATCTTGAATTCTCAATCTTCATTTTCTAGATCTCTCAATCTTCTAGGGTTTATTGTGCCTCTAATAGTCATTCTTCCCTTGTTTCTAAGGTTTCTTGTGCATTTTCAGTGATGTTCTTCCTAAATACATCTAAAAACAACCTTTAAATAGCCCCTTCAAGTTACCCTAAAAATAACTTTACTTTATAAATAGTTTTGGGGCACATGGCTGCATGTATTTTAGCACATGACCATGCCTAACTCTTGCCATAATCACATCTTCAAATATGGTTATGTCAAGTAGTTCATTATTTAGTTGTGACTTGTAACCCAATACATAGAATTCGAGCTTGAGCCCTTCATGAAAGTTGTAGCTACAGAAATAGTCTTCCTATAACATCTTAAATCATTTCAATTAGACCTTTATAGCTTAAGATATCAGTGAAATGTTGAGAGCTGCACAACCTATACTAAAAATTGTATCTACTGACTTTGAATCAAATTTGAAAACTTAAACGAACTAAGATGTTAACGTGTAAGCTCATTTTTGAAAGCTCAAGATATCTACATAAAATATCTAAAAGATCTCTTTCTTATTCTGAAATTCCAAGAATGTCAAAATTTTTACTGAATCTTAGAGGTCAAATTAACCAAAACTCTAAAATTGCACTTTAAGCTCATATTGCTCATAATTCACAAAAACCAACCAATTAGCTCATAATTGCATAAAATAATCTTTAAAGTAAATATAGATGAGCTAAAAATACGCAAAATTTGACTCTCATCAATTGTTTAACAAAAAAGAAATTTTTTCACATTTTTCACAAAGAAAAATGGGTTTTAGGGAAAGGAAATTGCGGTTGCAAATATGTGAAAATAGGTCGCCAAAAACAATTTACGACTAGAAAATGCCAATCGCATGAGGTCGCTATTGGCTCCGCCATAAAAAGTTTTTTATGACCTAAAAAACTAAACGGTTACAAGTATCTTTTGCAAAGGGTCATACTATATTTGCTAATAATAAGTATTAGTGACCTTTTTTAAACCAATTGCGACCAAAATTACGGTAAAAAATTTAACACAACCATGGTTAATATCACAAATTCACCTATTAATGACCCAATTTTTTGTTGCAAATATTATGGTCACTTTTATTTTTTTCTTTTTTCTTTTAGTTATTAATATATTTATGTAATAAATTTAAAATAAAATCATACATTAATAAACAACACACTAAAGGAATATACATAATAAAAAAATTTATTTATACTAAAATAATTGTATTACATCAATATGTCATATCAAACATTTGAAAGTTCAAACATTAATATTGAGAAAAACATAATAATCAAATATCATAAAAATTGTTGAGAAAAAAAAAACAATCTAACATTTTTAATTAGTTGTGGTTGATGATAGAGTCAACAAGACTTTTGCACTACCTTGTGAGACTTGCATCCCTACAAAAATTGAAAAATAAAAATTAAGAAGAGAAACTTTAAATGACTAAGTTGATTTTTTTTCTTTTTTTTTGTTTAGCAATGAGATTATACAAAAATTTACAACATGTAAATTCTTATACAAGATGTGTTAATATCTCTAATCACTTATTAAACCTATTTTGGTCATAGGCACAAGTCCAACTAAAACCGTAACCCATTTTAGAGAACTAAAAATTTAAAATGAGCATTTGGAAAACAATTTAATAGAAATAACTAAAAATAAGCAATCTTATATCCAACAACCATATATAGCAGTGAAAATGACAACTATAACATTAGTCTTAAAAAAATAATATTAGAATATGCAATGCTAAATCTCAGCGAATCCTATTGCCATAAAAGTATTTCAGTGATCAAGTATTTAATATAATAATCCCCCATCCCCCAACAAGAACGAAATATCACCTTCATTTTCTTCTCAAAAATCTTTTCTTCTGCATTATACCAATTATATGCAAGGATTGTTGCTAGAAGGACCCTGCAAATAACAAAGCACACATGCACTATTAAGCAACCATAAATGGAAAACCAGAGATGTACTTGTTGCAGAAAAATGAATTTAGATGTTAAACTTCACTAAATACAAAGTTTGTGTAATGACCTGATATTTTAAATAATATAAAATTATTTTGGGATATGTGATGTTAATAAAATTTTAAATTTTATTTATATATTATCATAAGTTCTGTATATTATTCATTTATTTTATTCTAAATATTTTATTTGTGAGTTTTATTATTTAAAGTATTCAAACTCATTTTCATTACTATTATTTTTAATAGTATTATTATTATTTTATTGCTATTATTTTTAATAGTATTAGTGTTATTATTTTATTGGTATTATTATTATTATTATTATTATTATTATTATTATTATTATTATTATTATTATTATTATTATTATTATTATTATTATTATTATTATTATTATTATTATTATCGATATCTTCGGTCCTACAGCAGATGCAACCTCTATTTTAGCAAAGAACTTAAGATATGTCAATTCTACGTATATTCCATGTTTTGAATCTTGTTGATTTCCATGTCTTTTCAAGTGATGTGAACGCGAACTGCTTCTACTACATAGACAATATATATTGCTAAGTAGTCCTTTCAAGTTGAAGTTGTGATTCTAGTTTCAGCCCCTACTACACCTATCTAATATAAGGGTAGGTCAGAGGCAGCTGTAACTTAAAGGCCATATAAATTATTGTAAGAGATACAGGCAGTCTTTGACCTTGAACTTGCAGTAATTGTTGTTGGGATAGCCAGGGTTAATGAGGGCTTTATAGCACTTAATCAAGCATGACAATTTTTTTGAATATGCTTTGATGAAGGAATCAAGAGATATTTAATGCAAACACAACATTTTTGTACTCTTTGATGGTGAAGTTATCAATTTTGACTACAGTGTAAGATTGGTGCATGCAGTCAAATTAGTTTTATATGACTATTATGACATAATGGGAGTTTAAAGAGTGATTTCTAAGATACTTCTATCCACCTTCAAAGAGGGATAGTTACACGTGTCAATATTGCACAAAGTAATAGAAGAGCAGTTAGTTGAGAAGAATACCGTTGAATTCTTCAATATGTCACATCATGTTATAGATGTGATACTATATAAAAGGAGTATGGTAGAACTATATGTTATAGGATTAAGTTTAGTATATTAGCATCCGAGTTGAGAACTAAAATTAGAGAGTTATTCGCGGATTTAATCTTTTGGAGTAATTAATTTTGATGTGATTCTTGGTATGGATTGGTTGTCTCAACACTATGCCATAGTTGATTATCAAAGTAAAGAGGTGCTTTTTAGAATTCTTGATGAAGAAGAGTTTAAGTTTGTGGGTGACAAGAGTTTTGCACCTCAGAATCTCATCTCTGCTATTACAGCTAGGAAGATGTTGAGGAAGAGTTGTCAGAGATATTTAGCATTAGTCAGGGATACTTAAGTGGAGAAGTTATCTCTCATAGATGTTCCAGTTGCCTATGAGTTTCCTGATGTTTTTCTTAAGGAGTTACCAAGTTTACCACCTCACAAAAAGATTGAATTTTAAATAGATATGGTTCCAGGTGCAACTCTTATTTTAATGTCGCCCTATAGAATGGCTCCTACAGAGTTGAAGGAGCAATTATAGGATTTGTTAGATAAGGGTTTTATCAAATCTAGTGTTTCTTCTTGGGGTGGACTAGTCCCGTTTATGAAGAAAAAGGATGGTACAATGAGGCTATGCATTGATTATAAAGAGTTGAACAAGGTGCAGTGAAGAACATCCTCTTTCGAGGAAAGATGATTTGTTTGATCAACTTCAGGGTGCACAGTTCTTTTCTAAGATTGACTTGAGGTTGGGTTATCATCAGTTGTGGATTAGTGAAGTCGATGTTCCTAAAATGGAATTTTGCACTAGATATGGACATTATTAGTTTTAGTGACGTCGTTCAGGTTAACTAATGCACCAGCTGCTGTCATGGATCTAATGAACAAGGCATTCAGACCATATGTGGATCAATTTGTGGTAGTCTTTATTAATGATATACTAGTGTATTCGAAGAGTATAGAGGAGCACGTATATCACTTAAGGATAGTACTATAGACATTAAAAGAACATCAACTTTAAGTTAAATTTTTGAAGTGGGATTTTTGGTTAGAGAGTATTGCATTCCTTGGACACATGATGCCTAAAGATGGTATCCAGGTTGATCTACAGAAGATTGAGGCAGTATTTAAGTGGCCCAAACTGACGAAACTCACTATGATTCGTAGTTTTCTGGGTTTAGCTTGGTACTATAGGAGATTTGTGCAAGATTTCTCTAGAATTGCAACTCCCATGACTCATTTGACTCAAAAGAATGTGAAGTTTGCATGGTCAAATGCTTATGAGAATAGTTTTTAGTTGCTAAAGGAGAAGTTGACCACAACTCCAGTTCTGACCATGTCAAGTGGAGAAGATAAGTTCACTGTGTATTGTGATGCCTCCAGAGTTGGCCTAGGTTGTGTGTTAATGTAGAATGGTAGAAGGATAGCTTATACTTCAAGGCAGTTGAAGAAGCATGAAAAAAATTATCCTACTCATGACCTAGAGATGACTGCAGTGATCTTGGCTCTCAAGATTTAGAGACATTATTTGTACGAGGTGACTTGTAAGATTTTCACAGATCACAAGAGCCTCAAGTACATTTTCCAGCAGAGAGATTTGAACTTGAGGTAGAGGAGATGGTTAGAACTTTTAAAGGATTATGACTGTAATATTTTTTATCATCCAGGCAAAGATAATGTGGTAGCAGATGCTTTGAGTGGGAAGTCCTCGGGTAGTCTTGCTCATATTAGTGTGGAGAGGAGACCTTTGATCCAGGAGTTGCATGAGTTAGTGGATCAGAGTTTGATAATGAAGATTAACATATCAAGAGGATTACTAGCTCAGTTCAGAGTTAGATTAATGTTGAGAGATAGGATTAAGGTAGCTCAGGGCTGAGATCCTATTCTAGTAGAGCTTGAAAAGAATGTTTGTGTAGGGAAGTTCACTGATTTCACACTCCATGATGAAGGTGTTTTGTGGATCAGTGGTAGATTATGCATTCCTGATGTGGATAATTTAAGAGAAGAGATCCTTGAGGAAGCACATTCTACAACCTACAACGTACATCCAAGTGTCACTAAGATTTACCACAATATCAGAGATTTGTACTGGTGGGATGGATTGAGGAAGGATGTAGTTGACTATGTTTCTAAGTGCTTGACATGTCAGCAGGTGAAAGCTGAACATTAAAAGCCTTCTAGGAAGCTTCAGCCTCTTCCTATTCATGAGTGGAAGTGGGAGAGAATCGCTATGAATTTTGTTGTAGGGTTACCTTGTTCTACGGAAGGATATGATTCTATCTGGGTGATTATGGATAGGTTAACCAAGTCTGCTCCTTTCTTGCTTGTGAAAGCCATTTATTTTGTAGCTAAATTGGCAAAGCTATATGTTAAGCATATTGTGTGCCTTCATGGAGTACCTGTGTCCATTGTATTTAATAGAGGTTCAGTGTTTACCTCTCATTTTTTATAGAAGCTGCAGGAAGCAATGGGCACTAGGCTTGATTTTAGTACTACTTTTCACCCTCAGACAAATGGTCAGTTTTAGTGGACGATCAAAACACTTGAAGATATGCTGAGAATGTGTGTATTGGATCTTGGAGGTAGCTGGGATGATCATTTGCCGCTTATAGAGTTTGCATATAATAACAACTACCATAACAACATTGGGGTGGCACCGTATGAGGCTTTGTACGGAAGAAAATGCAGATCCCCTTTGAGTTGGGATGAGATTAGAGGGAGCATTGACTGGACCTGAGATGGTTTAGGATGCCGCTGAGAAAGTTACTATGATTAGAAGGAGGTTAGAGACTGCAGCTAACAGATAGAAAAGCTATACGGATCCAAAGCGTAAGGATGTGGAGTTTGAGGTTGGAGACTATATGTTTCTGAAAGTGTCTCTGATGAAGGACGTGATAAGATTTGCTAAGAAGTAGAAGCTAGCACCAAGATATATTGGACCATTTGACATTTTTAAAAGAGTGGATATAATTGCATATCGGTTGGCTTTGCCTCCAAATTTATCTTAAGTGCTTCCAGTGTTCCTTATCTTGATGCTGAGGAAGTATATTTCGGACCCTTCACATGTGTTGCAGCCTAAGAGTGTGGAAGTGAACAAAGACCTGATGTTCGAGGAGGAACCAATCGCGATAGTGGATTATTAAGTTCGTCAGTAGTGTTCGAAGCAAATTCCAATGATCGAGGTGTTGTGGTGAAGCAACAACATGGAGGAGCATACTTGGGAGACAAAAGTCGAGATGCGGGTTGCCTATCCTCATCTCATTCCTCAATTAATTCTTGTATCTGTTCTTTTATTTGAATTCGAGAATGAATTCTTGTAAGGAAGGAAGATTGTAATGACCAGATATTTTAAATAATATAAAATTATTATAGGATATGCAGTGTTAATAAAATTTTAAATTTATTTATATATTATTTTGTGTTGTGTATATTATTCATTTATTTTATTTATGTGAAATAATTAATTTGTGAGTTTTATTAGTTAAAGTATTCAAACTCATTTTCATTACTATTATTTTTAATAGTATTAGTGTTATTATTTTATTGGTATTATTATTTTTTTATTGTTGTTATTATTATTATTATTAGTATTATTATTATTTTATTACTATTATGCATGTGATAGTATTATTATTATTATTATTATTATATTGTTGTTAATAATATGTGCATGTGTTTATGTGTAGTGTGTATATATATATGTGTGTGTGGGTGTCATAAGTGTAAAGTTAAAGTCTATATATATATATATAAGTGCATCGGGATAAAAATGTGAAAAATTCTTTTCTTCCCTTCATTTTTTTTCTTCTTTTCCTCTTTACCATTTTTTTTCTTTCTTCTTCACTGCTTCTCCTTCCCCCACCCACGCAACCTAGTACCACCCTAAGCCACCGGAGCAGCCATTGCACCACTAGCGACCACCACCACCATCAGAAGTCGCCTGGAGCTCGTCGGAATGCAAGAGACTGAGAGAGCCACCATTGAAGCCGATGAAGTTTTCGGCGATGAGAGCTCTTGATTTCGGTCTCTAGGTGAGTCTAGTTCTAAGCTCAGTTTGAGCTCAAACTCCCTTGTTTTTTAGTTATGTCAAGTTTTTAATTAGGTGGCACTAGGGTTTCGATTTTTTTTTCTAATTATTGTGTTTGATCCATGGTTTTTCTCTTTGATAATGTGATTATAGGTAGCTCGATCTACTTAAATATATTTTTTGTATATATTTTTGAATTAATTTGAATAATGGGTATTTTTGAATATTTTAATATTAAAAAAATGGATTTTTGATAATTATATTATTTAATTATTTTGAATGGAAGTTTGAATAAATTAGTGTTAGTAATTTTAGTATTAATAAAATAATTTTTAGTGATTTTATATAATTTTTGGAAAATATATTATATTATATTATGGGAATTTTGGATATATAGGTTAATTGTGTACTTTTGTTGAAAATATAGTTAAATAATACGTTTTAAATAATTTTGGGATATTAAATGGGATTAAAATAATTTTTACACATTATTTACTATTTTTAACTAATTAATACTAATTTTTGAAAATTATATACAAATAATATATTATTTACTATTTTTGTGATTAAATGGGGTTTTAACTATTTTTATTATATATTTAAACTATTTGAGTAATTAATTGTAAATATTACTATTTTATGTTGAAAATTTAAATAATTATATTTTTATTAATATTATATAATTATTTGAGATTTTTATTTTATTAATGTGAAAATAAGTATATTTAGTGTTTTGATGTTTAAATAATTATATTGTGATTTATTATTGATTTTATGGATTTTTAATGATTTTAATATATTATTATTTAATATTTATTTTATTGCGAATTGTGAACCTCGGTTAGGGATTTGAGTAGTTTGGGGTCCCAACCCGAGGTGTTGAGCTATTACATTATTAGAAGTGTGTTTTTCTTGCAAGATCGACTCTATTGTCAATAGAGAGATGTCTGTTTTACAGAGTATATTCTGCTAATTTTTCAATAGAATTCTCATAAAACGTGACGTCGGGTCGATATGAGTTTCTGTGTTTGATCGAGTTTTGAATCCTTAGATCGAGTCTTCCTTTAAAATTCTTAGAAGTATGAGTTAGAAATTTATTTTGATATTATCATTATATTTATTTTCTAATTGCGCCGAGACCGAGGCCTATCGGACCAAGCCTGTCGAGTTTTTCTTAAGGAGCGCAAACCTGTGAGTTATTATTTGATATATACATTGCATGTAGATGCATGATTATAAGTTTTCATATTTTAATATGAGCTTAAACATGAATTATTTTATTAAATGAATAAGTATATTTTTGGTATACGTTAAGTATATTTTTGGTATATGTGACATTTTACTTAGTTTGTTTTAGTATATAATTTGTATATATGACATATCAATATTAGCATGTTTTAGTATATATATTTAGTATATTTGACATATATTCACCTGTCACGACCCAAAACAGGGGCCATGACCGGCGCTAGGGAACGGGAATTCTTTCGAATCCGGAACCCGTAGCAAGCCTAAAAAAATAAAAAAAAATAAATCATGCAATAACAATAACCATATAATATATATATGTGCAGCGGAAAATAAAATCATAAATATCATAAATATTACAATATCATCCATCTCAACTGGATATAATTCAAAACTCATCACATCGTATATATAATCTCATAAATGTATAATCTTTATACAAATCCAGTTTTAACATAATACATCTCTTTAAAATAAAGTACATAAAATCCAATACTGTAATTTACAGCTACTGCAGTGTCTAGATAAAATAAATAAGACTCAAGTAGACAATTTACATAAAGAAGCCGGGGCGGAAGAAATCCGGCGTATCGACCTGCTACTGAGGTCTGAGGAAGTTGACTCTCCTGAAAAATAGTCAACGGAGGGGAGTCAGACCTCACTGAGTGAATTACTATAGTATATATACATACACTCTAAGTGATAATGCAAACAGTCAACAGTATATGAGTAATATGTATATATACAGGCAAGTTCATACAGATGCAGAAAAATCATTTTATATATTTTGTCTGAAAATCAACTTTTATGAAGGATCACATAGAACCCTAGAATATCGCAACCTCAGAAAAATAGTGTTAAACAACACTCTAGCCATACAGGCTCACTGATTCCAAATATATCCACTTAATCCATATGGACAGTAGACTGGCCCCGAGACACTAAGTCAACCGAGCTCCAGCAGTCTGACTGCCAGTGTGATTGGCCCCGAGACACTTGGTCAACCGAGCTCCAGCAATCACACCCACAAACCACATCTCACACATCCAATAATCATAATCAAATCGATATCCACAAATAGTCAGTAATAAAGCCTAAATACTATAGGCGTACCGGTACGTACTCGGTCCTAGTGCTGCCCACTAGGTAGCACGTTCTATTGATATCCTTCAGTAATAAATAATAAAACATTCATTCACAAATACATGATGCATGAATTTAAATAAATCAACAATATAAACCATCTATATACCGAAAATATACCAAACATAAACCAGGTATATTTTGAGTATATATACGTCAAATAAATTCAATCAAATCATGAATTAAACTAAAAATATATTTAAAAACATTTTAAATATATTTTATTAATAAAACATGTATATAATTTATTATATACCAAAAATATACCAAAAATATACTTGAATATAAATCATGTTATTTATGCATATTCAGTCAAAATAAAACATGCATTTTCTAAATCATGCGTCCTAAGCATATATATATAATATAGTAACTCACCTAATGCGCTCCACGAGACAGGTCCGACGGGCCTGGTCCACTAACCCTCGGTCTCGGTGCAACTAAACAAGAAATAATTACTCGACATCAGAATAACCCTAACAGAAATCCTAGAATTAAATCTAGAGTATTAAAATACAGAATTGGAAATTAGGGTTCGACTGGATATCACGTTTTACGAGAATTCTACCGGAAATCCGGCAGAACCTCCCCTGTAAAACGGACATCTCTCTACTCAAAAGAGTAGAGCCGACCCTGCAAAGAAAATACACTTCAAAAATAACACCATAAACAATCACAACCCCTCGGTCGGACTCCAGACTACAATCTGTCGACCGGGGTCCACAAACACAGAAAATATATTCAAATATACCAAAAATATCCTTAAATCATAAAAATACATTTCATACGTAGAAATTACATAATTAACCTTGAAACACTGTAAAAATCGATTAAAACTCATTTTATTTGAAAAACCGTATATTATATATATAATTGAAAATAATTCACGAAAAATAGTTTTAATTAGTTAAAAATACCAAATATTTTGTAGAAATCATTTTTATACCTTAAATAAATATTAAAACCAATTAAATTACATTTTTAGACAATTTAGGGTAAAATTACCAAAATACCCCTATATATACATATATACCTAATTTACTTCAAAAATTCACCAAAAATCATACAATTATCCAAAATTAATTTTCTCAACATATTTATCAATAATATCAATATTTAAACTCAATTAACCAATTAAATTCAATTTAAAACACAATTAACTTAATTTTACAAAATCACATAAACTTCAATAATTAAAAATAAATACTTAGAAATTCATAAAAATTCCAAATAAATTCCTATAATTCATTTCAACACCTAATTCAACCATAAACTCCAATTTCATAATTTAAATAATTAATTTCCGAAAATTCGAAAATAATATTAAAATATTCAAAAATACCCAAAAATCCAAACAATCTCCAAAAATTCTACAAAAATTCATACATGAAGATTAAACTACCAGGAACAACATTTGTGAAGGAAGTTTCCATGAATCATCCAAATTGAAGCTCAAAAAAATCGAAAACCAAAAGTGGCCGAAATATTCAACTCAAAACCTAAGCAATTCTAGACCGTTTTAGCTCAAACAAAAGCTAGAATAACACTCACCGGAGCTCAAGGAGAAGATAGAGACCGGCGGTGTCGAAAACGGTGGCCGGAGGAGGGAGAAACGACGTGAGGAATAGTGGGTGGTCCGGCGCCTACCTACGGGAAGAAGAAGAAGAAGAAGAAGAAAAAGAAAAAGAAAGAAAAGGAAAGAGAAAAGAAAAGAAAAAGAAAGAAAAAGGAAAAGAAAAAGAAAAAAAAAGAAAAAAGAAAAAAAATAAATTTTAATAATTTAATAATAAATAAAATAATCAAATAATAATAAATAAATAATAAAATATTAGGGTAATAATAAACCCTAATTAAATATACACACACAGGCTTTATTTAATAATTTAAAAATATGTATGAGTTCATGCAAACCCGTAAATACATTTAAAATAATTAATAATACATTGTTTACGTGGAAATTTCCCCGAAAATGAAAGTCCCGGGAAAATTTTACGTAAAATACTGAAAATAATAGACAGTAATTAAAATAGGTTTAAAATACATATTAACTCATAAAAATATCATATAAAATACAAAAATTACTGACACTGCATATCCCGGTACAGTGTAAAAATATTTTAAAAAAACACGGGATATTACATCACCATATGCATTTAGTATATTTTTTGTATATTTACGGTATATGTTTAGTATATAAATTTTATATCCATTTTAAATGATTATCATTATATTTAAATTGTGCAATTTATTATTTTCCATTAAATACGATTTATTGAGGGATATCAATAGAACGTGCTACCTAGTGGATTGCACTAGGACTGTTGCATAACAGTTCGTTAGAATTAGGTTGAAATTCTAATGTCTGATTATGAATGAGAATATGGAGATTACTGGTTATCGAAATGGATGACTGTGGATCCTTGGTTGACCTAGTATACTCGAGGCTAGTCATGCCTGTAGTGAGATTGCGAATCTTCAGTTGATTTAGTGTACTCGAGGCCAATCTACTACCTTGAGTTGGACAATGAATTATTTGGATTTTTGATTAAGCTAGTTGGCTGTTGATTTTTTATTGAGGTTGCAAATATATTAGGGTTCTATTTAATCCTTCACTTAAATAAATGTTTTCTGCATTTATTATATATAAAAGTGGATTTTAGTATTTGTGTGAAATGCCTGTATATATTTATATATATACTGATGATTGATTGCATATGACATTAGGAGGTGCGTGTATATATATTATAATAATTCATTCAGTGAGGTTTGACCCCTTCTCAACCATTTTTTTTAAAGGAGATTCTTCTTCTTCAGACCTTAATAGTAGTACTTTACGCCAGTCTTCTTCAGCCCTGGCTAGACTATATATATTTTATATCTGACTCCTATTGTATTCTAGAAAACTGCAGTAGTATAGTTATTGTATCAGTAGTGTGTTATTTTGATGTTGGGATTTGTACTAAAATACTGTATGAATATTTCATTTATGAAATGATATTTGAGTATTTATTTTTATATTGATTTAAGTTTTAATTTTGACATATTTTTTATTTATTACATGCGATTTTATTTTTAAGGTTTTCTACGGGTTTCGGATTCGAAAGAATTCTTGTTCCCTAGTGCCGGTCATAACTCCCCGGTTTGGGTCATGATAGTTTGTTAGCATAACACACTAGGAGACATAATGAAAAAATAAATCAAGTTGATATAACTGAAAACATATGCATAACAGAAGATGATTTAAAATATAGAGACAATTATTATATCAAAATCAAAATCCATTAATGAACCGTTGAGTGAACTAGCAATTTGGCTTCAAGAACATTGAAAAAAAAAAGGCTTTCAAATTCTAAAGGTAGAGACCATAAAAAATGACATGAAGATAAGTCAATTTGGCTTCAAGAGCATTGAAAAGAAAAGGGAAAAAAAATAAAAGAGGCATTCAAATTCTAAAGGTAAAGACCATAAAAAATGATGTGAAGATCAAATCTATAAGATTTTCCTCTGTAGAAAAGAAAAATCATAAATAAATAAAGAGACTATTCTTTAGTAGAGTAAGACAAACTAATTATATAAGCATTTCAACATCCAAAGATTTTAACCAATAGTCAGAAGTAGGAATATATCAAACATTTTATTTACCTCACCACTAGAAAATCAAAATATGTTTTTAAATATCTAAATTCAAAATAAACAAATAAAATAATTTGATCATACTTGAGAATTTGCAACTTATTAAGAAAGTAATAACAATCCAATCAGACTTAGGCGAAGACCATTGCAACTGTTCAATTTCATTCTTGATGGGCTAAAGTGGATAAATTTCAAATTTACCTTTAGTTTAACAAGTTACAATGGTATTTTTATAAGAAGCTCATCCATGGTAGTGAGTATTGCAGTTGTTTCTCCATTTACCTCCACTATTTTACAGTATGAAAGATTAAGGTTATTAGACATGAATGCCAAGAGTTCAGCCACCTATAATCAATAAAAAAGAATGTTGTTAGCAAAGAAATAAATTAGTACTACCAAAATCTTTCATAATGAAACTTAAAAGAAGCTAAGAGGTTAAAGTTCTTATTACATAACATTTCTTGCATCCATCAATAACTATTTTGGTTTGCATGAGTAACCACACTGTTAAGCATCATCACTACCTCTGTAGCTCTAGAGACTTCTAGCATAATCTATAATAAAATAAATAGCTATAGAATTATCCAACAAGTTAGTAAGTTAAAGTTTAATAACATTCAAGTTTGCAAAGTTGGGATCACAGCCAATCAAGAAGGTTCTTCAAGCCTCCAACACCAACGTAGTATAACCATATATATGTGATATGTTAGATTCATTAGTGGGTGTGTGTGGTATCGTACATGAGTGAGTTGTGCATGAGGGGAGTGCATTTGTGTGTGCATGGTCCAAGAGAGTGTCATGTGCATGAGATGTACATGATTGTATGAGTGAGTGAGTATTGTGCATATGAGTTGTTTGCATAAGTATTGTGTATGGGTGTGGTATGTGAGAATTAGTTAGAGGATAGTGTGTCATGTGTTGTAATATTTTTGTATTAAAGTTTGTTTTAATATAATAAAAATAAATTTATTATAAAATTATTCCTCCATAAATTCTACAAGTGATACCAGAGCGGGACAATTGGAGACCCTTGTTGTGAGACGGTCGTAAGGCTTACATTGATGTCTCCTAAGGGGTAATTATCTTATGCATAGTCAAAAGGTATTGTGAAGCAGATTGCTTGCTTGGTTGAGAGAAGTCCAAGTCATGAGATGGACCTTACAATGGGAAATATACAGAAGTTGAACAATTACAACTATAGTACATGGTAGACATGTTTGGAGTTATATCTCTAAGGTCAAGATTTGTAGGAGGTAGTCGATGGAAGCGAGAGTACACTGCCTCTAAAAGCGGATGCAAATGCCTTGAAGAGGTGGAAAGTTAAGGCTAGGAAGGTGATGTTCACGATCAAGGTATCGATCAAAGAAAAAATGTTAGAACATATTAGGTACACTCCCACACCTAAAGAAGCTTAGGATATTTTAGCTTCACGATTTTCTAAGAAAAATGAGATGAGGTTACAAAATTTAGAAATGGAGCTAATGTCTATTAAACAAGGGGAGATGTTAATTAATTAGTATTTTACAAAAGCTCAGTCTTTGTGTCAAGAAATTTCAGAATTAGATTCTGCATCAAAAATTAGTGAAGATAGGATGAGAAGGATTATTATTTATGGAATTAAGCCATAATATAGAGGGTTTATTACTGCTGTTCAAGGTTGGCCTAAGCCACCCACATTAAATGAGTCAGAAAATCTGTTAGCCAATCAAGAGATGTTAGATAAACAAATGGCTAGAGTTTCATTGAAGAGTGAGATGAATGAAGAAGCATTATTTACCAAATATAGAAAATGTCGTCCTAGAGATTGCAGTTCTAGAAAGTTCAATACAGATGACAAAATTGATTCAAAGGAAGATAGAAATGAAAAAAGGTGGAAATGCCAAAGATGTTCAAGAGGAGCTTAACGACGTCAAAACCAAAAAGACACACAAGATAGAAGATATCGTGTAAGCACCCAATTTCGGGATGATGAGTTACGACAAAGGACTCCAATGATGAAAATGTCATGAATAAGCCTTCGATACTTGAACTTCAGAATTTCAGGGGTCTGATTGCATTTTTTCAAAGAAAGAATTTAATGTTTTTAAGGACTAAATTACAACATTTTTTAGGGCCTAATTGCAAAACTTAAATTCTTTCAGGGGTCTTTTTGTAATTAAAAGTTTAAAAAGAAAAAAGTGGTCAAAATTCTATAATTTCAATTGGAATTATGTAATTCTGATTGGAATTACATAATTTCGATCAAAATTATGTAATTCCAGTCGGAATTACACTAATTTCAATCGGAATTGTGTAATTCCAATCAGAATTAGACCTATTCCATCTATTTTTTGGATTTTTCAAAAAATATAAAAGGTTTTTTTCTATATTCTGATTGGTCCAAAAAATTTCTTAAGATTATTTTTCGTATTTATCTAATTTTTAAAGAAATAGAATCATTTTAGGAGTAAAATCCTGCAGATACGGAAACTAGGGTTTTCTGTGTGGTTTTACTATAAAAAGGACAATTTAGATCCTCGAGAGGGGGCTCTCTTTGGACTCTCTCTCTCTTTTTGCTTAAAAAAAAGTTCTCTCCATATTTTTCTTTAAAGCAATACGTAAAATATTTTTCTTTAGATTTTCTTTATTTTTAGAGCAAGAGCAATAGACTTTTGAATAGGAGGACATCAAGTTTTGAAGATCCATTAAAAGCAATGATGATTGATAACACTCTGAGTAGCTAATTAATATTGTATCCATTCAATCATCCCTTCTTCTATCATTTTCTTTTATTTTTATTTGATTATTTAGTTTGACTTTAATTTTATTTTTATTTAAGCTCTAATCATTATTTATTTTGTTTTTATGTTCATAATTATGGTGGGAGTAACCTAAGATGTGGAGTAGCATGTGATTGAACAAGAACAAAACTCATGAAGATCCATGGAATGTCATGGATTAAATTTTATATTTGAATGTAGTTTTTTAAAGTTTTATTTATTTATTTGCTATTATTTTATTGGTTATTTTATTTTGTTTTTTTTTTTGTTGTATTATTTTTTATTCCTATTTGTAGTAGATCATTGTAATAACCCCAATAGTGAGAATAATGGAAATTGGCATGTGTGTTTGTGTGTGTGTTTTTTTTTAATTTAATTAGTTAGTAAAATTAGGGTTTTCATTGGGTAATCAATTAAAATTAATGGTTATAGAAATCCTTAGGTTTTTTAATTAAAATTAAATTAGGGTTAAGTTAGTAAAATTGGTTTTGCTTGCTTGATTATTTTATTTTATTATTTATGGTCACTTTAATTAAATTAGGGTTTTAGCATAAGTTAAATTAATTGTTTGATCTTTTTATTTGTTTAGCTTGATATTTATTATTGTTTTTGGGCTTGTTTATTTGTGTTTATGTGTTTTGGGCCCTAGACCCACATTAGGCTTTAAACCATTTAAATTTAGGTTTTTCTAATTAAAATGCATTTTAGGCCCATAATTAATTAGATTTAGGTTAGAGATAACTTAGGCCCATTTAGTAAATTAAACATCGACCCATCTAATTTAACAAAATTAATTAGACTTAGTCCATTAAATTAAAGCATTTTTCATAACTTATAGATTTAAGATTACCATGGAATTAAAACATATAGAATTAGGCTCACTAATTTAAATATTCCATAATTTGTAGATTTAGGTCTATTTTTAGAATTAAAATATATAGACTTAGGTTCATTCAATTAAAATTAAACTGAATTAGGCCCTTTAAGCTCACATGTAAATTAAAACATGTAGATTTAGCTCATTTAATTAAAATTCATGTAGATTATACAAAATTAGGGATTGTATTGAATGCTTTATTTACTTGTATTTTTCATGACTAGTTTGCCTTGGAGTTAATTGCTAGAATAAGGGTTTATATGAAATTGCATGTAAATAAAGGATAATATAGTAATTCATAAAGTAATTCTAAAAGAATACGAGACTGAAAGAAGTTAGTATTTCGTATCCAGAATCTCATGGTTGTGGTGCTAGCTTTCTTTTAGGGAATCGAGTATTACCTTTTCGATTTGTTTCAATTATTACCCTCGGTGGCGACTCCTCATCTCCACACCATGTCTTTATGACAGTGGTTAGTGTGTTCTCTAGAGTCCTGAGCTCAAATAGTGTCATGGTTACTAAAATCTTGGACGCGCACTGAACTCCGTCATCTATATATAGTCAATGAGATGTGGAATGCTATAATTGTGGCAAGAGAGGTCATTATGTGAGAGACTTTCAATACAAGAGAGTTGAAGGAAATATTGTGATATCAACACAACATCAAGTTTAAAGTGAAGAAGAATGGGACTTTGACATTCAAGCATCATGTGTAATTGATGAGCAAGTAAAGAATGGTTCAAATAAGTTCATGAAGGCATGTGATAGTGAGAACGAATGGGATGTGCTAGCAACATCTACTATGTTAGAGTATCCTAAAGAATCCTACGAAAGTGAAGAAGAGTGGGATATGACAGACTCAAGTTTATTTGAAAGTGTTCCATTAGAGGAAGAAATTCAAGAATAAACGAGTTCAAGTGCCAAAGTTGGAAATATATCTCCAAGTATGGTCATGGAGAAAGAAGATGTTGAAGAAGTCAAACGCAAAGAAGAGAGTGAAATAGTGCACACTATGGGGGAGCAACTAGAAGAGAAGCATAAAAGTCCCAAAGTACAAAAGCTCTTATGGTCTTCGAAGGAAGAGATGAAGCTTTATTGCAAAAAGAAGAGCAAGAGGCAAATCAAAGAGCGAAAGACACTAACGTGACATTGAGTAAAGAAAATGTTGAGAAACACTTCAAAAGATACAGAAACAATTTCTAGAGCAATAAATGGAGGAACAAACACAATGATACAATGCAATTGTTAAGGAGCAAAAAAATCAACATACGAGATGGAGGAATAGGATATAATGATCAAGATGGACGTGGATTTCCAAAAATTAAAGATGTAAAGAGTTGGTGCTGAGGGGGAGTGTTAAGCATCATCAACGCCTCTCTAGCTCTAGAGACTTCTAGCATAATCTACAACAAAATAGACAACTCTAAAATTATCCAACAAGTTGGCAAGTTGAAGTTGATAATGAATAACTTGGCAAAGCTGGCATCATCGTCAATCAAGAAGGTTCTTCAAGTCTCTAACACCGACCTAGTACAACTATATATATGCGATATGTTAGCTTCATTAGTGGGTGTATGTGGTATGGTAGGTGAGTGAGTTATGCATGAGAGGCGTGCATTTGTGTGTGCATGGTCCAAGAGAGTGTCATATGCATGAGATGTACATGAGTGTATGAGTGAGTGTTGTGCAAGTGAAGGTGTGCATGAGTATTGTGTATGGGTGTGGTATGTGAGAATTAGTGAGAGTAAAGTGTGTCATGTGCTGTAATATTTTTTGTATCAAAGTTTATTTTAATATAATAAAAATAAATTTATTATAAAATTTGTCCTCCACAAATTCTACACACACCACTCAACACGGCTAAGTCTTCTATTTTTCTGTTTTTGGTAATAATATTCACTTTAATTTATCAACTGAAAAAATTTGTTCTAAAAGAAGCAAATCAGATTACTCATTACAATCCCAAGAAGCAATTATGGATGCTAAGAACATATGATAGAGCAAGCAAAAATAAAATAAAATCAGCTTGCTGAAGTCACAACATTTGCATTATCATCTTTCTGGATGACACAAATTTCTATAAGACGAGGAAAGCAATATAATGAAGGATATGAAATTGCTCCTTTTCCATTTTCCATGCCTCTAACGCCGGAACTGAATATTTACCAGATAGCAAACCATGCTCAAGCTTTGCTCTGCCATTCAGAAACAAGGCACAGGAATATCATTTATACATATAAGCAATACTATTGCTTCTAGAACTGACAAATTTTCTTGGGTACTTTGCAAAATTAAATGCCCAGATGAGAAAAAACGAAAGGCACAGAAGAAAAAAAAAAAGCTAGAAGTACATAATACATAAAATAGCAGAGAAGGAAACGTTAAGGCGAGTTATACACATATATCCTACTTGCAGCCTTGTAGGATTATAGGTTATTTGTGTTGCATTCACTTAATAGCAACAATAAAACAAAACAAAATCATCACTAGGCAGGTTGGATGAGAAAATGTAAGCATTAGAAAAGTGCATATAACTTACAATTGCATATTTAAGTCTACTGTCGGATCAGCAGGAGCCATCTCAAATGTTATTTTTAAGCTCTAGTTAGCATAATACCTAGTAGCATAATCACATCAAGGATCATTACTTTGTCAATTGAGAATCAAACCATATTGAACCCTCATACTCAGTACAAGCCCTCAAAACCAATTAAATAAAATACATATTCACGTAAACCAATCAAAATATGTTAAAATATGACAATTTGGATGCTTAGGATTATGTTGTCAACTACTAAAATTCTTGCCTCCAAAGTAAAAATGCATATGTAAAATCAAGCTAAGATTTAAACACCAAAAATTTTCACAGTCAGTATGTTGTCAATCTCAATTTGTATTCTCTATTCTAGACAATCAATCAACTGGAACAACGTAATAATGGCAAAGCGTAAGAAGCCAACGATAAAAGAATGCAGAGTAAAAGCTTATGGCAATAGGATATATCTAACCATTTTATGGCCCTTCACAACATTCTAATCTCTTGCTTTCAGAAATCGCACCAATGTTTCATTTGGACAACCCTGGTGCATGTTCTAGAGATCAAAGAACAAAGTTTACACTAACATTTGTTTTTTAACACTTCATAGAAATCCACATAAAGGGCATCTTAATGCAACAATACATCGACAAACATAACCCTCAAATGCAATAGGCAAAAAGGAAAGGGAAAAGAATAGCAAACGTATGTCAAATCAGTCTGAAAATTTCATTTGTCAGTAATGTTGCTGCAATTCAAAACCATCATGACCATAATATGAGAAAACTTGGAAGGAATTCTCACACCTATACACAATTTTTTATTTTTCTATCATGACAGAGTTTGTTACCCAACTTGTAAGTTAACATTAATGCCAAAATTTTCCAAAAGTCAGTGTCACAAATGTATGTAATATGATATTTTTATGCTAGCTACATATTAGCCACACGTCTGGAAAATAGAATCTATTGGGTTGGCATGTAAACATAGACAAAACCCTATGCTCCTAAAGCCTGTATGACCAAGCAAAACCCTAGCATTTGATGAATATTTCCGGAACATTGCATTAAAATGTAATTCAAAGTAAACCGCAAAGATTTTGACTTGTTTTTCAACTCAAAAACAAATTGAAATCTTCAACTAGAATGGAAGTATACAGGTGCACGTAAAAACTCCAGCTTAATTAAGCCAACTATTAACAGAAAGTAACTAGACAAATCAAACAAATTGATGCCATAAAAATCGACATGCTAGCATCATTCTTTTAGCAAACCTTAGGATCATGGAAGTCCAGGAATCAAAAGAATGTGATTTGATAATGATATATGCATATATACTTCATCACTTGAAAAAAGCAAACAGTTTTCTCAAGTTACCCAATGAATCTTGTGATCATCTAGATTTTGAGACCACCAAAAGTGCCCGATAGTTTTCTCAAGTTCTGTTATAATGCAGGAAGGAAGCTTAAAAACTGACATTATATAAGTTGGAATGGCTTGAATGACTGCCTTAATCATAATCTCTCTACCCTATGTAAAAAAGGGGGAAAAAAAGACATTAGAAAGCAGTAAAGCACGTATTAATATTATAAAAATGAATATGTTTACGTGCTTGGGTACTGTTATTGAACAAAAACTTCCTAAAAAAATCATGCACAAGCACATAAATATATTCATTTTTAATTAAATAATTATTACCTCTAAATTAATTAATTAATTAATTACAATATTCTTGTAATAACATGCCTCTACATATAAGGGGAAATATAATTTCTTTTTTGTGATAATAAAATTAATTTTATAGTATTTACAACACTTAAGTGCCTTAAATATTATAAATTTTATATTTTAATATTTTAAAAAAGTATAATTTAACATTAAAATAATATAAATATTTAACAATATAATTGAAATTTAATTAACTATAATAAACTTAAAATAAATAAGGTTTACACATATTTATTAATTTTATTAAACATAAAAATGATTTCTAAAATAAATTTACTGTATTTTCAAAAATAACCATTTATTTATATTTTTATAATTTATATATACAATAATTTTACCATTAAAATTTAATATGATATTAATATTTAAATAAACTTATAATAAATTAAGTTTGCACAGATATAAAGATTTTATTATAATAAAACTAATTTTTAAATTAAATATATAATATTTTACAAAATAATCATTTAATTACATTTGTTATAGTTTATATATAAAATAATTTTACTATTAAAATTTAATATAATATTAATACTTAAAATATTAATAAAGTAATTAAAACACTAAATATATTTAAAGATATTTATAAAGATAAAATTCAAAATTAGCCTCATACCTGCTTTTTAATGTCTTTATTGGCAACCCAAAAGTTAGTATATATATATATTTTTTTTGGAACAATAAAAAGTTACCAGCAGTCAATAATTGGTGCACATATTTTTACGTACGTTCTGAAGGGGAAGAAGGGATACAGACGCACTCATCAAGTATGGTGGGACCTAATGTATCACTACCATTGCCGCCAACCATCGTGGTCATTACCAAAATTTTTAGAAAGGATATTATTGGTATTATACTATTATAATTTTCTATGAATAGTATTTAATCACTATTTAAATTGACCTAAATATCCTTAAAAAAAGATGAATAGATTCTATCAGTATAGATTCGAAAAATAGAGATGTGTGAGATGTTGTAGACTGATAGATGGGCCACATTTAATGTTTGTGACAGAGAAAGGGCACAAGTGTAAACTTTAACTATGAAAAATAGAGAAAATATTATTTTTATTTTAAAAATAAGAAATTCAAATGTAAAGCAAATAGGGCAATTAAAATATTATTTGATTAAATAAAAATCCAATATTTATTCAAAGAAAGTAAAAATAAATAAAAAAAAAAGCATTGTTACATTAAACCATGATCAAAGTACTATTTTTACTTATAAAAATGAAGACTTTAATGAAATATATAAATAAATTATGCTTTGTGAGGATGATAATGATGATGATGTCACATGTCACATAAAAATATAAAATTTACATATTAGGCTAAATAAATAAATTGAATACTGCTAGATTAAATTTCATCACTTCCATCACAACATCACAACTACTTCAATAATTTAAAATAAAAAATTCAATACAAATGATATAGTAATAAAAAATGCTGAAATGAAAAAATAATCAAAATTAAAGAAGATTTAAATAAGATAAAATTAAATGAATATGTAGAGATGAGGAGAATGCTTTAAAAAAAAGTAAAATGAATGAAAAAAAAGAAAAGTAAAAAAAAAAGGTGAAAATAAGGAAAATTAATAAATAATAATAAAATTAAGTAAATAAATATAACAAAAATTAAGAAGAATGAAATATGTAAAATGTATTAAAAATGCAATTTTTAATGAAAATGATCAAATGGATCCTCAGAGGATTACCTTCATTGTGTGCTTTAACAATCATTTGTTTATATTTGAATTTTAGGCCCAAAATCTTTAAAAAAAAAAAAGAGTTTTTTTTTTTAGGCAATGAGTGTTTAGAAATCAAGTTTCCACAAGTCATTCACCCTTGTATTTAAGGGGTTTGAAGCTTTAATCCAATGATTTTTAATATGTTTTTGGCTTAAGAGAGTATAAATAAGTCCCTGAAATCGTTCCTAAAAAATTGTTGAAAGTCCACTAAAATTTAAAAAAAAAAAAAAATCAAATGTTGGACCCATAAGAAAACCCACACGTGTGGGATAAGTATCCACACATGTGGTTTCCATCTAGATTAAAAATCCATACCTAGGGATGGATGAAGCACATGGGTTTTTTTGGAATCCACTTGTGTTCATCACTTCCACAGTGTTTTGGGTTTGTTTTTTAGGTCATTTTTCAAATTCTTTGAGTTTTAGGGGTCTTTTGGGCCCTATAGGTTTGCTTTGGTGACATTTTTATGGTTCTTAGGTTTTTCAAGCATTTAGGTTTGATTTGGTCTTTTAAACAATTAAATCAAACATCAGAAGCTTCAGTTTAACTACTTATAGCCCTAGTTTGAGGTTTTAAAGTCTCAGTTTCATAACTAATGTCGATTTAAAGTAGAATCTCTTCTTGGATATTTCATGAAATGATTTGTCTTTTTGAGCTTTTGGTTCAAAGAATCAGACTCCCGGTTCAAGGGTTTGAGTGTTCAGTTTAATGCTTCAAATGCTTGATTTTAGAGTTTTTGGATTACGATTTTAGAATCACGCTATGGATAGCTTTTTTAATGTTATGCCTTGTTTATTATTTCATCATTGGATCACTTTGGAGGATTGTTGAAAATCAAATGTCAACAGCATCTTTGCCTTAAGAAATCATATTACATCTTGCACTAAAATCCTCATAATAAAGACATTAGGCAATTTTTATTGATATTGAAATGTGTTGTTAATGAATCTGTTGCATCTAAAAATGTTGGAGTGTTAGGAATATGGAAATTTGACAAGGAATTGATTAAAAACAAACTAGCTAAAATGGCTCTTGTTAATGTATTGCCATTTAAGTTTACTGAAAGGTAAGGTTTAAAAAAATTGATGTCTATGTGTTGCCTAGATTTAAAATCCTTTCTAGATGGACTATTAGTAGAGAATGTTATTGTATCTACTTGGAAGAGAGGCTGAAACTGAAATTATTCAAACAACATTGTCAAGGAGTCAGTTAGACTTCCACTCAAAGACTTAACTATATGTACATCACTGTACATTTTCTTTGGTAGCATTCTCATTAATTTACTACTAGAAATATGGCATTGCATTCATTGTGATGAATATTACTTGTGTCTCAAATTCATAATTCTTTTGCCTTTGCTTATTTTCACATTTATGTTGTATTACATCATGTTACTTATCTTTCTTACTTTGACTATTTCGTATGTTTATAGGCTTACTCTTTAATAATTCTGAATTTAAGTGATTCTTTTTATTACCGAGTTTGAATTTTAAGCAACATAGCAATTATTTTAACACTGGAAGCTATTCTCTAATTCTCCATAGTGTGGAAACAAACCAACTTTATTTTTTGCTAATATAAATTAGATATTTTAGAACTATAAATATAAATAGTAAATGTAAATGTTACATTAGACTTGAGTCTAGTAGAAGTTAGTTTTTTACCTAAAATAGACTGTAATCTTCAATGTACAAATTGGGTGTCATGACTCGAACCCAAAGGACATATGACTGGCACTAGGGAAAGGGAAAACGTGAGCTTCTAAAACCCGTAGAAAGCCTTAAGAAAATTTTAACAATAAAATTTTTTCAACTTTAATATTTTTAAAGAAAATCCAGTTGAGTTTCCTCTGTACCAAGATAAAACCAAAAACCTAAAAACTATAAATAACACTTCCAATATATTCTCCAATAAACACTACTTCACAATAACATCATAATCCATATCAAATCCACCACAATTACAATTATCTCCAACATAATAAAATCCACAATACAAATTATACAAGATAGTCTACTACTGCAGTGTTTTAGAATTCAATTATATAGCACATATATCAAATAAACATGCATAAAATAGCTAGAGAAGAAGAAACCCGACGTAAATGACAACTGATACCAGACTATTTGTGAGGTCCTAAAAAAATAAGATTTAGGGAAATTATACCTCACTGAATGAATTAATAATATAAAATGCATGTTGTTTTTAAAACACTAATTTAAAACCATTAAATAATTTAAATATTTAAATCCCCTTTTATTTTGATGAAAATGATCTTTATAAAATACCCTTTCAAAATCAGAAATATCTTTAATACAAAATCACTCATACTAAAATCATACAGTTTAAAACCTTTGGTAGAAAATATGGTAAAGCCCTAAACCTAAATTCTAATAGCCTTTAGGCTCTCTTTGATCTAGATGACTGCCATCCTAAGAGATCCAACTCAACCAAGTTACAACTACAGTCTCATCACTTAGTTACATCTCAATTCCGGCCCAAGAGCATAAGCTCCACTAAGCTCAGTTCACATATTGCTAAAGAGAACAAGCTCAATTGAGCCCAAACCATAACGCTGCCTAAGAGAATAAGCTCAACCAAGACAATCCAAATCTTTCTCAGACTTAAGATATTAACTAGTGCATGCATGGTCCTTGTGATATTCATCAGGTAGCACGTTCTAACATTTTTCTCCAAAACATATTTATGACATATATAAAATAAATAACATAAAACCAACTAATGCATCTTCCCAAAATTATCTACAATAATAAAATAAATAAAGCATGCATATGGTAAGATTTATGATCTTAAATAAATATATATATTCAACTTTTATTTTATATTTACCACATACAAAACAGTTCTAGTTTAAATATTCTCAATAAATATTTTATAAAATTAACTTACAGATGGAGTGTGATAGCCTCAATTGCCTTTGCTCGATACCTCCAACTCTCGAACTCTCAAAATAACCAAATATTTACTTAATAAATAGCTTTAAACAAATTCTTAAAAATTTTAGAAAAATTATAAAAATCAAGAAATAATCAAAATAACCTTAAAACACTAAAATAATTAATTTTGAAGCTCAAAGAATACTTATAATGAATTAAACTAATTTATGTGAAAATAAATAATTTTCCCGCATAATCAATCCGGAAATTTTATCTTAAAATCCATAAGGAATTGGACTTTAGTCCAATTACAAAAATTGATCAACTCAATTTATTCTATTTATTAAAAATAAACTCTAAATTTTCCGGGCTAGTTACGGTTGTCATCGGAATTTGGGTAGGACCTACCGGATTCTCACTGGAAAACACAACACCCAACCAAAAAAACTATATCAAAACATTTCCCACATTTTTAGAACATATCTAAAGCCTCAAACAACCCAAAATAAGCATTGAATAATGAGATCAGAAAATAAAAAGAAAATTATGTAAAAATTCACAAAATATTCTAGAGATGGAGATAAGATGCGTGGTTAGTGGCTACGGACTCTTGGTGATGAGAGGAACATAATGGAAGTAATCCCAAAAGCTGAAAGTTGCTGAAATAGTGAGAAATGGTGGAATTTAAGCTGACTATTTTTTGTTAAAACCGGGTAATTTTGGGCTTATTTTTGCAAAATCAAAGCTACTGATATAAAGAATAGAGTGAGAAGCTATGGTTCACATTTTGGGATCAATCAAAGGTCGTTTATGTGGTTAACGGATGAGAAGAAAATTTTTGTATGAAAATGAAATTTGCCACCCAAAATCACATTCTCACACTACTTCTTCTTTTTCTTCCCTAGCAGCTCTTTTTTTTTTAGCACACAACTTATGTATACTTGCCTGCTCCCATGTGACTTTTCTTTTTTAATAATAATAATAATAATAATAATAATAATAATAATAATAATAATAATAATAATAATAAAATTGTATTAATAACCACATAAATTCATATTATTACATTCTTCCCCTTTAATAAAATTCATCCCCAAATTCTACAATATTATTGAAGATAAATAGGGGCATCGATACTGCATATCATCCTCCATCTCCTAAGTGCAATCTTCCACTACATGGTTGCTCCACAGTACCTTCACTATAGGAATTTTTTTGGTATGTAGTTGGTGAACTTATCGATCTACGATCGCCATTGGGTACTCTTCATATGTCAAATCTTCATTAAGCTCCACTGTTTATGGCTGAAGAACATATGAATGATCAAAGAGATACTTCTTTAACATAGAGTATGTCTTCTTAATTGGTAAAAAGTGAGCTAACTTGGTTAGCCTATCAATTATCCCCTAAATGACATTATAACCTCTAATTGTACGAGGTAATCTAATGATGAAATCCATAGCAATCATATCCCATTTCCATTCTAGAATAAACAACTATTGTAATAATCTCAAGGGCCTTTGATGTTCTAATTCACTTGCTGACATGTAAGACACCTAGATACAAACTCTGCAATGTCTTATTTCTTCCCATTCCACCAATATGTATCTTTTAAATTATAATATATCTTGGTAGAACTTAGATGAACACTATAAGTAGAAAGTGAGCTTTTTCTATAATCTCCTTTCTCAACTCATCCATATTTGGCACACACAACCTAATGCCTAAATGTAGTACACCCTCACTATCAAGAATAAAATCTCTAGATTTACCTTGTTACACTTCTAACATTATCTTCTACAATTGTAGGTCCCTTCTCTAAGCTACCTTAACTCAATCCGAGTACACTAATCATACTATGAATTGAGCAAATAAACATTTCTTGGTTTCCTTCCACTACAACCCCTGATTAATCAATTCATGTAATTCTTTAATGATTGGCTTCCTCTTTGAGCTACTATGACCAAGGCTCCATGTTGACTTCCTGCTTAAAGCATCAACCACCACATTAGCTTTACTCGAATGGTACATAATGGAGCAATGATAATCTTTAAGGAGTTATATCCATCTCCTCTACTTCAAGTACAAATCTCTTTACTGGAAAATATACTTTAAACTTTTATGATTAGTGTATATTTCACAAGTTACACCATACATGTAATGCCTCCATATTTTCAATGCAAACATCAATACTGTCATTTCCAGATCATGAGTAAGGTAATTCTACTCATGCTTCTTTAACTGTTATGAAGCATAAGCAGTTAATCTTCCATTCTGCATTAATACAAACCCCAGTCCTACTCGAGAAGTATCATAATACACTGTATATCCTTCATTTCTCGAAGGTAGAGTCAATATTAGAGTTAAAGTTAACCTAATCTTGAGCAATTGGAAGTGCTCTGCACACTTATCTGCCCACACAAACTTAACATTTTCTGGGTTAACTTGTTAAAGGTGCAGTATTTTTGGATATTAGTCAACCTAAATAACATTACCAAAAAATTCATAATGGCCATATCTCATTCGAAATGCAGCCTTAAGTTTGTCCCCACTTCGAATTCTCAACTAATGATACCCTGACCTTAAGTCAATCTTAGAGAAACACCAAGCTCCTTGATGCTAGTTAAACAAGTCATCGATTATTGGGAGAGGATACTTGTTCTTAATGGTTACTTTATGCAACTATCTATAGTCGAAACAAAGTCGAAGACTACCATCTTTCTTCTTTATAAATAACACTGGTGCACCTTAAGGAGACATACTAGGTCTAATAAAACCCTTATCAAGCAACTCTTGCAACTGCTCTCTAAGCTCTTTTAACTTTATAGGCGCCATTCTATATAGTGGCATAGAGATAGGATCTGTACTAGGTATAAAATTAATACAGAATTCTATCTTTCTTTCTGGTGGTAATCCTAGTTGCTCTTCTGGGAAAACATCCAAAAATTCATGCACAACTGGCACATTCTCAACTACCCTATTATCTACCTTTGTATGTCTAACCATAACCAAATAGCCTTAACACCCCCTTTTAAGCATATTTCTAGATGTGGTAGTAGAAATAAGATTCTGAGGTATTAAACTCTTATCAGCTCTAAATCAAAATTCCATATCATTTGGAATTTTAAAAATCACCTCTTTCTCTTAATAATATAATGTAGCATAATGTCAAGCTAACCAATCCATTCCTAAAATCACATTAAAATTCATTACATCCAATAATACTAGTTCTACCAATAACTCTCTACCTTCTACTAACAATGGACAAGATGGAAAAACTATATCTATTTCTAACTTATCACTGAGGGGAGTTATTATAAATAATGGAATTTAACAGCTTGGATGGCTGCCATTCCATCTAAGAAGCAAAGATAGGATATACAAAGGAGTGCAATGCATTAGAATCATGTCAAACTTTAGCACCAGAATCACATACTAGAAGAGTACTTACAATCTCTACCATCTATAATTTTCCTCCATCAAAGGCAGGCAAAAGTATCTCCAGGATTGCTCTTTAAACTCCAAATATGTCATAGTAGTCATATATAACTATATTGACTACATGAACTAATCTTGTGTTGTAGCCTAAACTAATAACTTCACAGTCATTATCTTTTGATAATCTATGTATCATGTCCTCGCTTATAACTTAAATGTGTTGATCAAATACAAAGCATCTTTTAGTCTATCAAAATGAACTCTACACATCATAGAGTTAAAAAATGTTGCATCAACATTAGACATCTCCTTATTCCTTCATTAAAGCATCTACTAAAAAATTATCATGCTTTATGAAGTGCTACTAAAAAATTAGACATCTCATTAATCCTTGCTACCCTCACGATAAATGATGTAACTCCTAGTTCAAAAGTTGCTTGCACCACTTACGGTAATGACTCTAGCCTTTGAGTTGCAGCTACCTCTAACTTACCCCGATACTAGATAGGTGGAATAAGGGTTGGGACTAGAATTGGAACTTCATCTTAAAAGGATAGCTTATCATTATATGTTATCTCTGTAGTAGAAGCAATTCGCGTTTGCCTCATTTTAAAAAGGCACAGAAACCAATAAGATTCTAAACATAATAAAAGAACTAATATATACATATAATTCTAGAAGAAATTATGACAACAAATGAAATTTATCAACCTAATCATTGTAGTAGTTTTAAGAAAAGACAGACACTCATAGATAATAGAATAAGAATTCAATAAGACCTCTAATACTAACTTTGTCATTACCCAAACCTAAATGGCATATGATCAATACAAGAAAATAGGAAAGCATGAAGCTTTCGAAACCCGTAGTAAGCCTTAAGAAAATTTTCATAGTAAAATTTTTTCAACTTTAGTATTTTAAAGAAAATTCGACATAGTTTTCTCTATATCAAAATAAAACCAAAAACTTGAAAAGTACAAATAACACTTCTAATATATTCTCCAATTAACACTACTTCACAATAACACCATAATCCATATCAAATCCACCACAAATATAATAAAGCCCATAATACAAATTATATAAGATAGTCTACTACTGCAATGTTGTAGAATTTAATTATACAGTACATATATCAAATAGACCTATATAAAATAGCTAGAAAAGAAGAAACCCTACATAGATGACAAATAATATCAAACTATCTATGAGGTCCTGAAAAATTAAGATTGAGGGGAATCAAACATCATTGAGTGAATTAATAATATAAAATACACATTAATTTTAAAACACTTATTTAAAACTATTAAATAATTTAAATATTTAAAAGCCACTAGTATAAAGAAGAGAGTGAGTAGAATCTATGGTTCAAATTTGGGATCAAGTGGAGGTAGTTTGGGTGGTTAACGTAGTAGAAGAAAAGTTTTGGTATTAAAATGAAAATTTCCACCCAAAATCACATTATTCGATTATTTCTTCTTTTTCTTCCTTGACAACTCTTTTTTGTCTTTAATACACATCTCATGTGTACTTAGTTGCTCCCACATGACTTTTCTTTTTTTAATAATAATAAAATAATAACAATAATGGTAATAATAATAATAATAATAATAATAATAATAATAATAAAAGTATTAATAACCATATAAATTCAGGCTATTACATTCTTCCCATTTGAGAAAATTCGCCTCCAAATTTTACATCATTATTGAAACAAATAGGGGTATCAATGTTGTATATCGTTCTCCATCTCCCAAGTGTAATCTTCCACTGCGTGATTGCTTCACAATACCTTCACTATAGGAATTTCTTTGGTATGTAATTGGTGAACCTGTTGATCTACGATCGCCACTGGGTACTATTTATATGTCAAATCTTCACTGAGCTTTACTATATGTGCTTAAGAACATATGAAGGATTAGAGACATACTTCCTTAACATAGAGACTTTGAATACTTGATGAATTCATAACAACTATGGCAGCAACACTAGTTTGTAAGCCACATCGCCAATGCTAAAGTGAATCTCAAAGGGTCTAATATATCTTGGAGCTAACTTACCCTTTTGACCAAATCGCTTTACTCCTTTCATTGGTGACACCTTGAGAAACACCATGTCTCCAACAAAAAATGATACATCCTTCCTCTTAGGATCTGCATAACTCTTATATAGGTTAAAAGATGTCCTTAATCTCTGTTGAATAAGAGGGACCTTCTATGAAGTCACTTGCACCAATTTTGGGCATATTATATGTCTTTCTCTAACTTCCCAACACACAAGTGATATACACTTTCTTCCATACAATGCTTCATATAAAGTCATTTTAATACTTGCATGATAACTATTGTTATATGCAAATTTAATCAAAGACAAGTGTAAATCCCATTAACCATTAAAATCTATCACACACATCCTTATCATATCTTTTAATGTCTGAATGGTTCTTTTTGACTAATAATTTATTTGAGGATGAAACGCCATACTAAAGTCAAGTCTTATGCCTTAAGCCTTAAGCAATTCTTGTCAAAATACTGAAGTAAAAGTGATTCCTCTATCAAATACTATACTTTCTGGTACTTCATGGAGGTAAATAATTCGATTAATGTATAATCTTGTGAAAATCAAGAAATAATCAAAATAACCTTAAAAACACTAAAATAATTAATTTTGAAGTTCAAAGAATACTTCTAATGAATTAAATTAATTTATGTGAAAATAAATAATTTTCCCTTATAATCATTCTAAAAATTTTGTCTTAAAATCTGTAAGGAATTGGACTTTAGTCTAGTTATGAAAACTGATCAATACAATTTATACTATTTATTAAAAAAATTAGAATTTTTCAGGCTAGTTAATGTTTATTTCTGGAATTTGGGTGGGAATTCATGCCAAAATGTTTCCCATAATTTATAGAATATATCTAAAATCTCAAATAACCCAAAATAGACACTAAACAAAGAGATCAAAAAATAAAAGGGAAATTACCTAAAAATTCATAGAATATTATAGAGATGGAGATCAGACTCATGGTTGGTGGCTACAAACTCTTAGTGATAAAAGGAACACGATGGAAGTAATCCTATAAGCTGAAAGTCGTCAAAACAGTGAGAAATGGTGAAATTTAAGCTGACTATTCTTGGCCAAAATTGGGCATTTCTTAGTTGATTTTCATAAAATAAAAGCTATTGGTATGATAAAGAGACTAAAAAGAAGCTTTGAGTCAAATTTGGAATCAATTGGATGTCATTTGAGTGGTTAACAAAGGAGAAGAAAAGTTTTAGTATTAAAATGAAATTTGCCATCCAAAATCACATTCTCCCACTGCTTCTTCTTTTTCTTCCTCGACAACTCTCTTTTTTTCTTAAGTACACAGCTCATGTGTACTTGGCTGCTCCCACATGAATTTTTTTTATAATAAATAACAACAATAACAACAACAACAACAACAATTATAATAAAATAATTATATTAATAACCACATAAATTTGGATTATTACATTGGGTTTGGCTCAATATAGTTAACAAAATATACTTAAATTTTATTATTCTTATGTGGGAGCCCAATAACTAAAGGCCCTAGCCAAAGGTTCAAAATTGAATTTTTCATCCGATGTTAACCCAAAAACTTTGGAATTCTAAACCGTTGACTTCCTTTGTATTCTGTCTCAGTTCGATTGAAATATATATGAAAATTTATTTGATTTGTTTACTTGACATTCCACTCGAACTGTAACCCACTCGATGCACCACTAGCTATATGGCTCAGAATAATTTTCAAATAGAAAAATTAAGGGACTTTTTTCAGAAATGTATAATAAAATGAAAATTTTTTCAAAAAACACAAAATATAGAAATAATTTTTCAAAAATATGTAAACACATAAAAACTTTTTGAAAACTATGGTCTTTCTTCTTCTTGTTCTTGTTCTTTTCTTTTTCTTCCTTTTTTTTTTTTTTTGTGTTAGATCCCATCAGATAAGAAACCCACACCTAATCCATATTACAAAAGCCCTAGATATAATAGATCAACTCAAAAAAAGAGTATATAGAAATCAAAAGAAAAAGATTAATAAAGTGAGTGATGTTGAGAGTTAAATCGTATTTTATGTTTTTTTTTTTTTGAAAAAAAATTTCATAGCTAAAAATGTTTTGGCATTGAAATTTGGGTGTTATAAAGACTCTAGTTTGATTTGTTTGGATTGATATGAGTATGTGTTTTCTTTTTTTGATTGTTTTTCTAGTTTTTTTTTGTGGGTTTTTTTCGTTAGGTTGTTTTTTTAGTTTTATGAGTTTATTTTGCAGTGATTTTTCTAGTAGTTTTTTTTTTTTTTAGTTATTTTCATTGTTTTGGTGGTTTTTTTTTGTCGGTTCATTTTTTAGTTATTATGGTTGTCTTGAAAATTGTTTTTTAGTTGTTTTGACAATTATTTTTCTAATTGTTTTGATAGTTGTTTTTAATTTTTTTTTGTTGGTTCTTTTGAAATTTTATAACCTCATTTTGTAATGGTTTTCTAGTTGTTCTTAAGGTTGTTTTCATGGTTATTTTATAGTTGTTTTTAAAAAACAACCATGAAAATAGCCAAAACCCAACCACTGCATGACATAAATCTGAAACAACAAAAAAAAAAAAACCACAAAAACAATAAAAAAAATGTTGTACAAATGAAAATATAATAAAAAAGTAAATAAAAATGAAAGAATAAACTATAAACAACCAGAAAAAACAACTTAAAATGACCAGAAAAATAATAAAAAGAAAAAAAATAAATATAATAAAAATAACTAGAAAAACAACCAAGAACAAAAAAAACTAGAAAAACAAATAAATTTAACCAGAAAACAACTGCTAAAATATAGTAAAAATAAAATAAATAAATAAAAAACCATAAAAACAACCACTATAAAACCTCATAAAACATAAAATTGAAACAACAAAAAACTAAAAACAATTACGAAAAAGCCACAAAAATGATGTACAAATGAAAAGATTAAAGAAAAAAAGTAAATAGAAAAAAAATAAAGAGAGAAAATAAAAAATAAAAATAAAAAACACGAAAAAAAAAAGTAAAAAATAAAAGAAGAAGAAATGAGTCTTGTACTTTTAAAAGAATAACATAAAAGTTTTTTAAAAAAAAGTAAGCGTGCAGCAAAAATAAATGACCTTAGCTTTTAAAAATATTTTGCAAAAAACCGTATCCAATCTAATTTTTCCAAAAATTAAGAGTTCTTTATATAAATATATCAAAAATTAAAAAAAATTTCAAAAATGTCATTGATTTTAAAAATTTTAAAAACTAACTTTCATAACTTTTTTTTTTCAAATATATATTACTCTCCTTACCATTCTTATTTTTAGGGTTATTTTATTTTTTCCAACATTTTTTTCCTTTTTACTAATTTTTTCAACCTTTTTTTACTTTATAGTTTTTTTTTCAACATTTTTTTTCTTTTTTTTTTATTGTTTTCATCTATTTTTTCCCAATGTTTTTTGCTCAACATTTTTTTCTACTTTCTTCATTTTTTTTTCAACATTTTATTTTTATTTTATGGTACTATATTTTTTTTCAACATTTTTTCTTATTGTCTTCATCTTTTTTCTCAATTTTTTTTCTCAAAAGTTTTTTTATTTTTTATTTTTAAGGCTATCTTTATTTTATTTTCAACATTTTTTTTGCTCAATTTTTTCTCTTAAAACCTTTTTTTTAATAAATAATTATTAACTAAATATTTTCAATTGTTGTTAAACCAAGCAATAAATATCTTTAACTTTTATAACAACAACAAATAAACAAAATTTTCTCCTTTTATGTTATTAAAAAACAAGTATTTTATTTTATTTTATTTTTACTTTAATTTGTGTTTATTATAACTTCTAACACCTTTTAAAAAAAAAATATTTGATACTTATTGATCATCAATGCATACAAAGTTTATAATCTTTATGATATATTCATAACATCAACAAAAAAAAAGCCAAAAAATTAAAAATATCAACAAAATTTTACAGTTATTGACTGTTGTTGATTTACAATTATTGATTGTTGTTATTGATTGTTGATTTTTTTACTGATTTTTATTGTTTTTTAAATTATTTTTTCATTAATAATAATAAAATTAAAGTCATAAATTAAATTTTTACTTTTATTAGTATTAATGATAAAAATAATATTTTTTTGACATATTTCATAATTTTAATTTTTGTTGTTGTTATTTTCTTTATTTTTAACAAAAATCAACAAACAAAAACAATTAAAAACAACAACTGAAATAACTAAAATCAACAAAAGTAACAAAAAATTGTAGTTGTTGATGTTTGTTGTTTTTTCAGTTTTTTTATTATTAATAATAATATTAAGGCCATAAATATAATTTTTACTTTTATTAATATCAATAATATAAATAAATTTTTTTTGATATATTCATAATTTTTTGTTATTTTTATTGAAAAAATAATTGTTGAATACTATGTACTATGGGTAATTTTACTTTAACTAGTTTAATTTCTAAATTCTAAATAATTATGAAAAAATAATTATTGAAGACTATAGGTAATTTTAGTTTAATTAGCTTAATTTTTATATTCTAAATAATGGTAAGTTTTAAAATTAAAAAAAATGTTATTTAGAATATTAAATTAAATTATTTAAAATATACAAATTAAATAAATAGATACAATCAACTTAAATTAAAAATACCTTAAAAATAATAAATGGTAAAAAATTATAAAAAAATAAAGATAAAAAAAGATGGAAAATGCAAAAAATATGAAATGAAAACACTGAGCTATTCTGTGTATAAAAAGTGAAAACAACAAAAATAAATGTAAATGAAAAATGGAGTAGGACCACAAATAATATAAAATTGGTCAAAGAGGTCATGGGTTCATATTTCCCAAAAAAATTAGAGATATTTACCAAAAATGCCTAATTTTTAGACTTATTTATTAAAATGCACCTACTTTTCGTTATTTACCTTTATGTCCCACTTAGTTTCTTGCGTGTCTCTTTTTTATTTTGCATTTTCCTTTTTTCCCTTGTGTTTTAAGGTGGTTTATGAGCAGCTTTTTAGTGGGTTTTTTTTGTTCTTCGTGCTATCTCTTTGTGAATTGATTTTTTTTTTTTGGAAAATAACTACTATTAAAACTTGCATTGTTGATTTTGACTGACTATTTTTCTTTGTTTATACAAGTGTTTTCCTTTTTCATGAATGATTAAATGATTAAAACTCATTTTGAAAAGAGCAAAAATATTGATGTTTTGAAGATGGATAAGTCTAAAGATGTTGAAACGAGAAAGAAGATGATTTTCAGGTCTACAAAAAAGGGCACTAAAAAGGATAGGTCTCGCGGTGCTAATGTTGGTGGTATTTTTGGTAAAATGGATGGGTCTAGTGGTTCTGCTGGTGGGAAAAAGGGTTCTAGCATTTAGATGAAGGAGATGAGAAATTGAAGAAGAAGTCAAAAGTAGACGTTGAAGAAAAAATACTGCCAATGATGATGGTTTTTTAAAGGCATGGTCATTTTTAAAAATTTTTAATATATTTTTTATTTCTGTTCTTTTTTTTTACCTTATTTTTTATTTTTTATAGGATTGGAAGCCTATCATGAATAGAGATGAGTATTTCTTTGCAAAGATTGGCTGCTCTTTATCTTATGATGTTATTGTTCATTTAAAACAAGTTTTAAATGAACATTAACTTGCTTTGTTTTGGTCTTTATATTTCAGGTATTTTCTTAATTTACCTAGTTTTGAGATGCAATGTCAGTTGATTCATTATTTATTATTAAGAGAGTTGAAACAACGTAAGATTAATGAATAATGGTTTAGTGTTTGTGGAAAAAGATTGAAGTTCAGTATTAAGGAGTTTGCACTAGTTAGTGGGTTGAAATGTATAGGGGACTCTAGTAATTTATCTATTTTATTTGAGAAGAATAGGTTGGTTAAGAAGTATTTTGGTGGTTTGAAAAAAAATTAATGAACAATTTGTTCAGGAGTGTTTCTTTTCAAAGTGTTAGGCTAATGATGAGGATTATGTTAAGATTGTAGTGTTGTTTTTTATTGAGTTATTTTTGTTTTCATCTCCCACTGATAAATTGGTTAAGACATTGGATATTATGGAATCTAATTTCTACATTGAATATCAATAAAGATGTGTTTGATATGACTTTTGAGTGTTTGAAAGGGAGATTAACTAACATAGGAAAGAAAGTTCATAATGATTTCTTTTATAGGCTAAATGGGTTTCCTTATGTTTTACAAGCATGGTTCTATGAATGTTGCCCTTTTCTTTTTGGCAATATTTATTTTTTCAGTGGTGGTAGAATACCACGGATTTTGAATTGGAGTTGTAATACTACTCCTAGCTATAAGGTGCTTCTACAGACTGTGTTTTCTAAGTCGATGAAGAAGGTATTGTTATTGTTTATTTTTAAAATTTTTTTCTTACTTATTTTTTGATTGATTATTTAATTATTATTTTTTTCAGTTAAAGTGGTGAAATATTTTTCCTAATGGTGAAAAAAGGGATAAGTTGATTTTGGGTGACTTTTTTTACAAAGGGAAAGGGAAGTGTGCTAATGTTGGTGTTGAGGATATTGGTGATGATTTTGTTGATTCTTCAGCATCTATTAAGTGTGGTTCCTCTTCACATTTTGGAGGTAAATTTTCAATTGAATTTGAAAGTGTTATGGAGAAGCAGGAGTCTCTTTCTAAAAAGTTGAATGAGTTAAAATGTGATATGAAAAAGAATTTTGAAATTTTATTTTCTTGTTTGAAAATGTTGATGAAGAAATTTAACCTTAATGTTGATAGGGTTGGTGTTGCTGAGGTATGTTATAGTCTTTTGTAGTATACAATTTGTATAATATAAAGATTTTCACCATGTATACTTTTTTGAATAGGCATCAGATTTTAAGGAAAGAATGGATACATCAAATGATAAAGAAGAAGATGAAGATTCATATGAGAGTACTAAATTTCTTTTGAAAAAGAAAGATAAAGATGGAAATAGTGATAAAGATGATGGAAAGGGTGGTGGAAATATTTATCTTGGTCTTGGAGGTGATTTTTTTGGTTTGGTTTTTTTTTTAAGTATTTTGATTTAAAATTTATTTTGTATTTTTTTACTTATTAGGTTCGATTGGTGGTGAAGCTGGTTTTGTTAATTCTGGTATATATATACATATATATTTACTTTTTATATATGTTTGGTTTTTTTTTTTGGTTTCTGATCTTATTTTTAAATTTTTTTGTTTTAGGTTGAGATGAATATGGTGATATTGTTGATATGGTTAATGCTACTGTAAAATTAGTTGTTGGTGCTTTTGAAACTACTGTATGTTATTTTTGTATTTTATTTTTTTATATGTTTAGTCTTTTTTTTCTTTTAAAAGTTTATTTTAAAGTGTTGTATTTTTTATATTGAGTATGGTGATGTTTTTGTGTTTTGTTTTTATTTTAAATGATTCTATTGTATGATATGTTATTTATATTTTAGTTTTTTTAATGTTTGGTTTCTTTTTGGTTTTTTTATCTTACTTTTCAATAAATTGTTGATTTTAGAAAAATAATGTTGTTATTGATTTTGAGGATGATTTTGTTAGTCCTATACTCAAGAAAATGTAGGTCAAACATGTATCTTTTTTGAAGCCTCCATATTTGAATGGGTTCGGTTCAACCAATAACTCTAGAAAGGGAAGTAAGAGTTATATCGATTTAACTATAATCAAAGGAATTTGTCCTTTAAGTTTGAAGATTGATGAATCTTTGAAATTTAAAAATCAGAGAGAGTTTGATTTGTGGCTTGAAGTTGGTTTGATGAAAAAGAATAAGTATATTTTTTTTTTAATTTAAATTTTATGTTTGATTTGTTTTTGTTATTTTTGCTTTTATTTTATAGTTGTTGTTATTATGTTTTGTAGGAAAAAGGTGCATGTTGCTGATGATGATATATTTTCTCATAGTTTGAAACTTGGAGTTACTATTATTTTAAGGAAAAGTTGGTTTCACACTTTGAATTATTATGGCCTTTCTCTCACATCTTGTGTAAATTTGATTTCTTATTTTTTTTTTTTAGTTTTTGCAGTTTAAATTTTAGTTTATTTATTTTTTTAAAATTAAATTAGTTTTTGTTTAAGTTATAGTATCATATACAGATAATATATTGAACATATACTCTTTTTAAGTAGAAATTTTGTTATTTGATGAATATTTTATATTTTTTTATGTTTATGTTTTTTCTTTTATGTTTTCTAGCATATTTATGTGTTGTTTTATTATATAAGGAAGAAGCGAAAAATCTATCCCAAAAGTTATTTGAAGTTTATAACAAGTGATAATTTATTTGATCAAAGGATTCAAGCTTTATATGGTAAATATCTTAGCAAACAGAAAGATGCTTTGCTTGTTTGTATTGATCATTGTGTTTCTGAATACATGCTTGGGTATTTTATGTTATGTAACAAGCCATGGTTTGAAGTTGATAATGTTTTGCTTCTTATTAACATTGTGAAATAAAAGCATTGGATTCTGGCATGTTTGAGTTTCAAATACATGCGTTTTTATGTTTATGATTCTATGAGAGGACTAATTCATAATCGTGTGGTATTAGAGGTTATGGATTACTGCAGCGTACTTTTGCCTTTGTTTTTGGATGTTGTTGATTTTTGGTCTAAGCATGCTGATATTGATGTTACTAGTGGACCATATTCTTTAAAGAAATTGACTTATCCATTTAGTGTTTCTTGGGTTGATAACCTTCCTTGTCAAGAAAGCAAATGAATACATAATTTTATCTTTTTATTTTATTTATTTTTTTCTATAATTCTTGTTTTATTTTTTTTTATTTTGTAGTGATTGTGGTGCATTTGTTATTTCATTTGTTGAGTTTTTATTGCATGATTTGGAGATTCCTAAAGAGTTGAACATTGAAGATATGAGAATTCGTTATGCTGTTAGTTTGTTTTCTTATAGGAGGTGGAAGGAATAAAGTAATATTGAAAATGATTTTGATTGTCGAGGAAGGTTGAAACCAAAGGACAAAGGAAAAGGAAAAGTAGTTTGGTTATTAGTTTTATTAGGTTTAATTGTTGTTTAGAATATATAATTATTTAGAATGTTTGAAGGATTTTAATATTTGGTGATTTTTAGTTTGTTAGATGTTTGGTTAAGTATTATAATTTTTTAAGGAAAAAAATATTTGATCATAGGTTTTTTGGATATTTTTGAATGTCTTAAAGATTTGAATATATGTTATTGTCTTATAATTATTATTTTTGTCAAAGTTATGTTGCATAAGAAACATATCATATACCAAACAAATACTTATCATATACCATAATATATTATACATTTATTTTTTTATCTATTTTTTGTTCATTTATTTTATGATTGGGCTTTTAAGTGTTTTGATATATTTAATAATATTTTTTAATACAAACACTTTTTAGAATTGATTTATTTATTGATTAATTTTTGCTTTTACAATGTTTTGAAATTGTATCATATACTAACTGACCATATTCAAAATTGAGTAATTTGGCTTTTATAGTGTTTTGAAAATGTATCATATACTAAATATATACGAAAAAGAAACCAATAAAATTCAAAATTGAGTAATTTTGCTTTTAAAGTGTTTTGAATTATATCATATACTAAATATATATTGAAAAGAAACCAATTATATTAAAAAATGTTTGCACTTAAACTTAAAAAAACTAAAATTGAAAATATACTAGATATTTGAATAATATTTTTTTAATATATTATTTAATTTTCTTGATGAATTTGAATAAGAATGGAAAAAATTATTTTATACACTTGAACTGAAAACAAACTGAAAATAAACCAGTACTCTCATGCTTTCTTTGGTGGATTTTTACAGGTTTTTTTGTTGTGTCTATATATACTACATCTTCCACACCTATTTTCATTTTTGAGTTCCCATGGTGCTTTACATCTTCTATTTTTAGGTCTTCTAGTTTGAACTCTTCCTTGTGGAGGTAAGACAACTGTGTTCTTCACTTTATTCAGTATGTTTCATGTTTGTTGGCTTGGAAGTGGATACACTGTTGCTTCATATGTGGCTAGCATTTTTTCTGTGGTGTAGTATGGTGGAGAATGTGTATGGCTCTTGGTTTAGCTCTCTCATAATTGCTATGCATGCTTATATGGAAGTTGGTCAAGCTAAAATTTGTTGCACGTTCATGTTCTTTCTCTAAGGTTAACTATATTTGGATTTTCATCACGAAATACATTGAACAATTCATCATTTGATCTTCTGACCTGCAAATAAATTTTGATGAACATAAAAAATTAGCATTTATTACAGATTAAGAGTATCATAAACAAAACAAAAATCAAAGGTATACAAAACTTACCTTGAGTTTTAAAGATTTAATATAGTTTTTAGTGAGCTTTTTAAAGCAGGCGTTGGAGAAATTGCAATTCGGTTTATGAAAAATTACATTAGTGGCATTTTCATAATTTTCAACAACTTTGGAGTTTCAGATTTTGATGCAATAAGAGCCTAATTTAATTGGAATCGGCCCAATGATTCCAAGTCACTAGCTATGCTTATGAGCTACATTGCTTTTTGGGCAAATTCCATTATTTAGGCCTCCAAACTAGCAATTTTCTATTTTTAGTTATTTTAGGGTTTTTTCCTATTTTGTTTAGGGTTTTTTCCTATTTAATCTATGTTTTGGACTTTTTGTCGTATTGTTGATTAATAAGAAATTTTGAATTCCTTTCAATTCCCAAAATTCTTTGAATTTTGATGCCTATTTCCTGAATTTATGAATAATGGGTTATAGAAGACAGTCATATACAATTCAACGAATGCTAATTCCTTATTTATCGCTCTTCCACTACGTTAGCTTGGTATCAAAGCTATGATCCTCAGATAAGATGTCTCACAGATGACAATAGCAGCAACCATAATTACAATGTGTTAAAGAGGTGTATGAACGTGATGACCTTTGTCGACTTGAGCAGTGAGTAGAGTAGATTGATCAACAGTTTAACACCTTCATGCGCAGCTCACTGAGAGGATGGGCAAGCTATTAGAATATCAGAATATGAGGCTACCAAATTACCGACGGATCCCTAACATGGATGATCATACTAACCCTATTACTGCTGATGATGAAGATGACTATTCTGATTACCCTGATGATGTCCCATGTAGGCATCCATGGCAGCATGTTAAGTATATGAACTGAAATCCCTGAATTTTATGGCACCTTATAACCAGAAGAATTCCTTGATTTGTTGGCCATAGTATAAGAGATCTTGGAATTCAAAGAAGTACTTGAGGGCCAACAAGTGCCATTGGTGGCCATGAGATTTTGAGCTCGAGCAATGGCTTGGTGGTAGCAAACTAAATAGATGTGAGTTTAACTGGGGAAGTTAAAAATTATGACTTAGGAGAAGATGAAGAAGCAGATGTATACCGTGTTTCTTCCTTTTAATTATTAATGTTTAATATATCAGTGTCTGCAGAATTTGAGACAAAGTAATTGTTTAGTTGATAATTATACCACAGAATTTTATCAGTTGATTGCTCACAGTGATGTGCATGAGGCAGAGGACCAATTGGTTGCTCGGTATATTGGAGGGTTAAGGGAACAAATCACAGAGATAGTTAACATGTTCGACCCTATGTCTATTTCCACAGCACACCAATGGGCATTATAGATCGAGAAGTGGCAAATAAGTGGTTTTATGTAGGCACATGGATTCAGGAGTGCAAGAGGCAGTGGCATTATGAACCGTGCGACAAACGGAATGGCCCAAGAAAGTGTTATGAACAAAGTTGGGGCAGTACCAACCACTGTATAGAAAGTTAGTTCAAGTAATGGTATTAAGTGTTTTGCTTATGGAGAAGTGGGTTATAGGCAGTTTGACTGTAAGAAGAAAGAAAAAAGAGCATTATTTGTTAAAACATATGAGCAGTATGAAGATGAGGATGTAGTTGACCTAACTCATGACCTAATATTTGATCCAGATTCTGCTGATGAGGAGATCATGATTGAAGATGTAGAAGCTACTTTGGTTGTGTGGAGATCTTATCTAACACTTAGAGCTACTAACGATGATTGGTTGTGAAAGAATATTTTTCAGTCCACCTGCACTATTAAGGGCAAAGTATGCAGATTTATGATCAATGGAGGTAGCTGTGAGAATATAATTGCAATAAAGGCGGTCTAAAAATTAGGGATTCCAACTGTAAAGCACCCTAAGCCTTACAAGTTGGCATGGCTGAAGAAAGGAGGCAAGGTAACAATGTTAAAGCATGCCTTGGTTTCCTTATCTATTGAGGAAAAATATAAGGATGATGTTTGGTGTGATGTGATAGCCATGGATGCATGTCATTTGTTGTTGGGGTGACCGTGGCAATTTGATAGAGATGTAACTCATAATGGCAAGAAGAACACATACTATTTCATGCTCAAAGGTGTGAGGATTGTGTTAATGCCTAACAAGGATCATAATCAGCCTGAATAGTTATAGGAAGACAGCAAGGGTGGTGTGAGTTTATTAGCCCTGGCATAATTTGACAGGGTAGTGCAGAAATATGAGGTCATTTATGTCCTATTTGGGAAGATGGTGGATAAGTAGGTAGTAGTTCCTAATGTAATTTTGCCACATTTACAAGAGTTCAATGATTTTTTTCCAGAAGAATTACTTGAAGGGTTGCCTCCTATAAGGGATATCCAATACTAGATTTACTTAAACTAGGTGCAACCTTGCCAAATTGACTGCATTATAGGAGGAGTCCTATTGAGCATGAAGAATTAAGGAGGCAAGTGAAAGGTTGCCTGCAAGATGTTATATTTAAGAAAACTTGAGTCCTTGTGTTGTACCAACCCTTCTAACACCAAAGAAGGATGGTTCTTCGTGGATGTGCATTGATAGTCGGGCCATTAACAAAATAACTATCAGGTATTGCTTTCCTATTCCTAGACTGGATGAATTACTTGATCAACTTAGTGGGGCCAAGATTTTTACTAAACTATATCTGAAAAGTGGCTATCACCAAATTCAGATTCAAGCTGGCGATGAATGGAAAACAACCTTTAAGACAAGGGAGGGATTATATGAGTGGCTAGTTATGCCATTTGGGTTATCGAATGCACCAAGCACTTTCATGCGTGTTATGATTCAGATTTTAAGGCCTTTTATTAGAAAGTACATTATTATGTACTTTGATGATATTTTGGTTTATAATGCTAATCCGAATAAGCAATTTAGTCAGTTGTGAGATGTCCTCATAGTGCTGTATAGGGAGAAATTCTATGTGACCATTAAAAAGTGTATATTTTTTACTATCAGTGTACTATTTCCTAGGCATGTGGTGTCGGGTCAAGGATTGTGGGTAGATCTTTCAAAGGTAGAGGCTATGAGATGTTGACCAAAACCGACCACCATCACCAAAGTGAGGAGTTTCCATAGGTTGGCCTCATTTTATAGGCGTCTTATTCCACATTTTAGCAGCATTATAGTGCCTATCATTGATTGTATGAAGCAAGTGGGAAGATTTATGTGGACAGATAAAGGCAAAAAGGCTTTGGAGTTTATCAAATTACGCCTTACTACAACTCCCATTTTAGTGTTCCCTGATTTTCATTAACCTTTTGAACTACATTCAAATGTATCTAAGGTGGGAATTGGGTTGTTCTGAGTCAAAACAACAAGCCAATAGCATATTTCAGTGAGAAGTTATCGAGCTCAGATTGCGATATAGTACCTATGATTTCTAATTTTATGCTGTGGTTCAGGCATTTAAACATTAGCATCACTATTTATTTTAGAGGGAGTTTATCTTGTATACAGATCATGAAGCATTTACACTAGCAAGATAAAATTTCTACAAGACATGCTAGTTGGTACTTAACTTTAGAGATTAACCTTTATGGTAAAGCATAAGTCAGGTGTGACCAACAGAGTAGCGGATGCATTGAGCAGGCGAAAGAGTTTTTTAGCACAAATGTCCATTTAGGTACCTAGTTTTGATTCCTTTGCATAATTATTTGAGATTGGCCCATATTTTTCTAATATTGTGCCTAAGGTTAAAGTAGAGGAGAGAATAGATTTCATAATCCAGGAAGGATTTTTATTTAAGGATAATCAACTATATGTCCTAGATTGCAGTTTGCATTTAAAGATTATTAAGGAATTACATGGTGTAGGGCAAGCAGGATAAGACAAGACTATGCAGTTAGTGAAGGCTTAGTATTTTTGGCTTACCATTCATAAAGAAGTGGAAAAACTGGTGTAGTGATGTCATATTTGTCAGGTTTCTAAGGAGATAGCATCCAATGCGGGTTTGTATATGCCCTTGCCAATTCCTTCTCAACCTTAGGCGAAGCTTAGTATGGACTTTGTGCTAGGCTTGCCACACACACAGCGAGGTAATGTTTCCATATTTGTGGTGGTTGATTGATTTTCAAAAATGGTGCATTTAATCCATCTAAGAAAACCACATATGTTATTTATATTACTCAGTTGTTCTTTAAGGAAATTTATAGACTGTATGGGTTGCCTATATCAATTGTGTCTGGTCAAGATACCAAGTTTCTTAGTCATTTTTGGCATAGTTTATAGAAATTGGTGAATACACAGCTTAATTTCAACAATGCCTATCATCTATAAACAGATGGGCAAATGGAGGTAGTGAATTAGTCTTTAGGGATCTACTGAGGTGTTTAGTAGGTGAACATATGAAGAGCTACGATTAAAAGCTATGTCAAGCAAAGTTCGCTTATAATTTTATAGCCAATTGGAGCACTAGATTTAGCCTTTTGCTGTGGTATATTTTGTGCTACTAAGAGGACTACTGGATTTAATTCCTCTTCCAAAAAAATAAGGGTTCATGGCAAGGCAGAGGATTTTTTTAGTGGATTATAAGAGGTTCATAAGACTGTCCATGACAATTTGATCTAAACTGCCTTTAAGTATAAGCAAGTTGTTGGTAAGAAAAGGCAGGCATATTGAATTCAATGTGGGGGATTACGTGTGGGTTGTCCTTACCAAGGAGAGATTTCCTATAGGTAAATATAACATACTGTCTGCCAAGAAGATTGGACCGATGGAAGTCATTGAGAAGATTAATCCTAATGCCTACCATTTGAAGTTGCCTAGCCATATTCGTACTACTGATGTTTTTAATGTTAAGTACCTGATTCCCGATACAGGTGATTCTTCAGACGAGTCAGATTCATGGGTGAATTTTTTCCACCCTAGGGAGAATGATGCAGGTGTTGAAGAAATTGCAATTCGGTTTATGGAAAATTATGCAAAATTGCATTGTGGCATTTTCATAATTTTCAACAAATTTAGAGTTTTAGATTTTGATGCAACAGGAGCCTAATTTGATTGGAATCGGCCCAATGATTCCAAGTCACCAGCTTTGCTCATATGCAACATTGCTTTTTGGGAAAATTCCATCGTTTAGGCCTTCAAATTGGCAATTTTCTATTTTCTTATTATTTTAGGGTTTTTTTCCTATTTTGTTTAGGATTCTTTTTTTAGGGTTTTTTTAAGTATTTAAGTTATGTTTTGGACTTTTAGTAGTGCTTTAGATTAATAAGAAATTTTGAATTCCCTTCAATTCCCATAATTCTTTGAATTTTAATGCCTATTTCCTGAATTTGTTAATTATATGTGATAAAAGATTAGTGTTTGATAATTGTGTGCGATTTAATGAATGCTAATTCCTTATTTATCACTCTTTCGCTACGTCAGCTTGGTATTAGAGCTGTGATCCCCAAACAAGATGTCTCGCAAACGATAACAGCAACAACCACAATTACAACGTGTATAAAAAGTGTATGAACATGATGACCTACGTCAGCTTAAGCAGTGAGTGGATAAGATTGATCAACGGTTTGATACCTTCATAGAGAAGCTCATAGAGAGGATGGGCAAGCTGTTGGCCAATTAGAATAGGGGGTAGCCAAATCAGTGCTAGATCCCTAAAGTGGATGATCAAACCAACCCTTTTGTTGTTGATGATGAAGATGACTATGGTGATGACCTTGATGACATCCCATGTAGGTGTCCATGATAGCATGCTGACAATGATAATCGAAGATAGTGGGAGGCAAGTATGAAAACTAAAATCCCTGAATTTATGGAACCTTATAACTAGAAGAATTCCTTGATTGGTTGGCCACGGTAAAAGAGATCTTGGAATTCATATGAGTACTTAAGGGCTAGCGAGTGCCATTAGTGGCAATGAGATTTTAAGATCCAGCAATGCCTTGGTGGTAGCTAATTAAACAGGCGTGAGTCCAATTAGGGAAGTAAAAAATTATGACTTGGGAGAAGATAAAGAAGCAGATGCATACCACATTCCTTCCCTTTAATTATCAACATTTAATGTATTAGCATCTATAAAATTTGAGATAAGGTAATCATTTAGTTGATGATTATACCACTGAATTTTATCAATTGATTGCTCACAATAATGTGCATGAGACAGAGGACCAATTAGTTGCTTGATATATTGGAGGGTTAAGGGAATAAATCGCAAACAAAATTAACATATTTGATCCTATATCTATTTTCGTAGTGCACCAACGTGTGTTATAAATTGAGAAGTGGCAAACATGTGGTTTCATGTAGGCCTCTAGATTCATGAGTGCAGGAGGCAGTGGTACTATGAACCGTGTGATTAGTGGAATGGCCTAAGAAAGTGTTATGAACAAAGTTGGGGTAGTACCATCCACTGCATAGAAGGTTAGTTCGAGTAGTGGTATTAAGTGTTTTGCTTATGGAGAAGTGGGTTATAGGCAGTCTAAATGTAAAAAGAAAGGAAAATGAGTGTTGTTTATTGAGGCAGATAAGTAGTATAAAGATGAGGATGTAGCTTACCTAACTAGTGACCCAATATTTGATCTAGATTTTATTGATAAGGAGATCATGATTGGTGATGTAAGGGCTGCTTTGGTTGTGTAGAGATCTCATCTAACACCTAAAGCTACTAATAATGATTGGTTGAGAAATAATATTTTTCAGTCCACCTGCAGTATTAAGGGTAAAGTATGTAAATTTATGATAGATTGAGGTAGCTATGAAAATATAATTGTAGCAAAGGCAGTCCAAAAATTAGGGATTCCAACTATAAAGCACCCTAAGCCTTACAATTTGGCATGGCTGAAGAAAGGGGGTGAGGTAACATTGTTAAAGCGTGCCTTGGTTTCCTTTTTTATCGAGGCAAAATATAAGGATGATGTTTAGCGTGATGTGATAGCCATGGATGCACATCACTTGTTGTTAGGGCGACCATGGCTTAATAGAAATATAACTCATAACAGTAAGAATAACACATACAGTTTCATATTCAAGGGTTTAAGGATTGTGTTAGTGCCTAACAAGGATCGTAATCAGCTTGAACAGGTGCAGGAAGATAGCAAGGGTGGTGTGAATTTATTAACCCTAGCACAATTTGACATGGTAGTGCAGAAATCTAAGGTTGTTTATGTCCTTTTTGGGAAGATGGTCAATAAGCAAGTAGTACTTCCTGATATAATTTACCACTTTTATAAGAGTTCAATGATTTGTTTCTAGAAGAATTACTTAAAGGGTTGCCTCCTATGAGGGATATCCAACACCAGATTTGCCTTGAACCTGGTGCAGCCTTGCCAAATCGACCATACTATAGGATGAGTCCTATTGAGCATGAAGAATTAAGAAGGCAAGTGGAAGAGTTATTGGCAAGAGGGTATATTTGGGAAAGCTTAAGTCCTTGTGTTGTACCAGCCCTTCTAACACCAAAAAAGGATGGTTCTTAGCATATGTGCATTGATAGTGAGGCCATTAACAAAACAATTATCAGGTATCGCTTTCCTATTCCCAAATTGGATGACTTACTTGATCAGCTTAGTGGGGCTAAGATTTTTACCAAACTGGATCTGAAAAGTGGCTATCATCAAATTTGGATTCGAGCTGGCGACAAATGGATAACAACCTTCAACACAAGGGAGGGATTGTATGAGTGGCTAGTTATATTGTTTGGGTTATCGAATGCACCAAGCACTTTCATGCGTGTTATGAATAAGATTTTAAAGCCTTTCATTGGTAAGTACATTATTGTGTACTTTGATGGTATTTTGGTTTATAGTGCTAATCCGGATGAGCACCTTAGTCAGTTGCGAGATGTCCTAACGGTGCTGTGTAGGGAGAATTTCTATGCAACCATTAAGAAGTGTGTATTTTTTACTGCAAGTGTACTATTTCTTGGGCATGTGAAGTCAGGTAAAGGATTGCAAGTAGATGAATCAAAGGTAAAGGCTGTGAGATGTTAATCAAAACCTACCATCATTACTGAAGTGAGGAGTTTCCATGGGTTGCCTTTGTTTTATAGGCATTTTATTCCACATTTTAGCAGTATTATAATGCCTATCACTGATTGTATAAAGTAAGTAGGAAGATTTATGTGGACAGAAGAGGCAGAAAAGGCATTGGAGTTAATCAAATTGCACCTTACTATAGCTCCCATTTTAGTGTTCCCTGATTTTCATCCAACTTTTAAACTACATTCAGATGCTTCTATGGTGGGAATTGGGGCTATTCTGAGTCAAAACAACATGCCAGTAGCGTATTTTAGTGAGAAGTTGTTAGGGCCCAGATTACGATATAGTACCTATGAAGTCAAATTTTATGTTGTGGTTCAGGCGATTAAACATTGGCATCCCTATTTATTTTAGAGGGAGTTTATCTTGTATATAGATCATTAAGCATTGAAGCATTTACACCGGCAAGATAAAATTTCTACAAGACATTCTAGTTGGGTCAATTACCTTTAGAGATTTACCTTTGTGGTGAAGCATAAGTCAGGTATGACCAACAGAGTAGCAAATGCGTTGAGTAGGCAAAAGAGTTTGTTAGCTTAAATGTCCATTTAGGTACCTAGTTTTAATTCCTTTGCAGAATTATTTAAGACTGGCCCATATTTTTCTAATATTATGCCTAAGGTTAAAGCAGAGGAGAGAATAGATTTCTTATTCTAGGAAGGATTTCTGTTGAAGGGTAATCAACTATGTGTCCCAGATTGCAGTTTGCGTTTGAAGATTATTAAGGAATTACATGGTGTAGGGCATGTAAGATGAGACAAGACAATGCAGTTAGTGCAGACTCGGTATTTTTGGCCTACCATTCACGGAGAAGTGGAAAAACTGGTACAACAATGTCAGATTTGCCAGGTTTCTAAAGGGACAACATCTAATGTGGGTTTGTATATGCCCTTGCAAATTCCTTCACAGCCTTGGGTGGAGCTTAGTATGGACTTTGTGCTAGGCTTACCACATACACAGCGAGGTAATGTTTCCATATTTGTGGTGGTTAATCGATTTTTATAAATGGTGCACTTGTTCCATCTAAGAAAACCATAGATGTTTTTCATGTTGCTTAGTTATTCTTTAAGGAAATTTACAAACTGCATGGGTTGCCTATAACTATTATGTCTGATCGAGATACTAAGTTTCTTTGTCATTTTTGCCACAGTTTATGGAAAATGGTGAATACACAACTTACTTTCAACAGTGCCTATCATCCATAAACATATGGGCAAACGGAGGTGGTGAATTAGTCTTTAAGGAATCTACTGAGTTGTTTAGTAGGTGAACATGTGAAGAGCTAGGATCAGAAGCTATATCAAGCAGAGTTTGCTCATAATTTTGTAGTTAATGGGAGCACTAGATTTAGCCCTTTTGTTGTGGTATATTCTATGGTACCAAGAGGACTGCTGGATTTAATTCCTTTTCCAAAAAAAAGAGGGTTCATGGTAAGGCAAAGGATTTTTTTAGTGGATTATAAAAAGTTCATAAGACTGTCCATGACATTTTGATCTAAACTACCTAAGTATAAGCATGCAATTGATAAGACAAGGTGGCATGTTGAATTTAATGTGGGGGATTACGTGTGGGTTGTCTTTACTAAGGAGAGATTTCCTGCAGGTGAATATAACAAGTTATCTTCCAAGAAGGTTGAACCAGTGGAAGTCATTTAGAAGATCAATCCTAATGCCTACCATTTGAAGTTGCCTAGCCACATATGTATTATTAAGGTTTTTAATGTTAAGTGCCTGATTCCCTATGTACGTGATTCTTTAAACGAGTCAGATTCATGGATGAATTCTATCCACCCTGGGGAGAATGATGCGGGTGTTGAAGAAATTACAATTCGATTTATGGAAAATTATGAAAAATTGCATTAGTGACATTTCCACAATTTTCAACAACTTTAGAGTTTCAGATTTTGATGTGACATGAGCCCAATTTGATTAGAATCAGCCCAATGATTCTAAGTCACTAGCTTTGCTCATGAGCTACGTTGCTTTTTGGGCAAATACCATCATTTAGGCCTCCAAACTAGTAATTTTCTATTTTTGGTTATTTTAGGGTTTTCTTTCCTATTTGTTTAGGATTCTTTTATTTAGGGTTTTTTCCCTATTTATGTTGTGTTTTGAACTTTTGGTCGTGTTGTTGATTAATAAGAAATTTTGAATTCCCTACAATTCCCAAAATTCTTTAAATTTTGATGCCTATTTCCTGAATTTATGAATTATAGGTTATAGAAGATTAGTGCTCGGCAGTTGTGCACGATTCAATAAATGCTAATTCCTTGTTTATTACTCTTTCGCTATGTCAGCTTGGTATTAGAGTTGTGATCCTCGGATAAGATGTCTCGCAGACGACAACAACAATAACCATAATTACAACATCTAAAAGAGGTGTATGAACATGATGACTTACATTGTCTTGAGCAGCGAATAGAGCGAATTGATCAATGGTTTAACACCTTCATGGAGCAAGTCACAGAGAGGATGGGTGAGCTATTGGCCAATCAAAAGCCAAATCAACATCGGATCCCTAACGTGGATGATCAAACTAACCCTTTTGCTATTGATGGTGAAGATGACTATGGCGATGACCTTTATGATGTCCTATGTAGGCGTCCAAGCCAGCATGCTGAGAATGATGATCAGAGTTAGTGGCATGCAAGTATGCAAACTAAAATCCCTAAATTTCGTGGCACCTTACAACCAGAAGAATTCTTTGATTGGTTGGCCACAATAGAAGAGATCTTGGAATTTAAAGGAGTACTTGAGGGCCAACGAGTGCCATTAGTAGCCACAATATTTCAAGATCGAGCAATGGCTTGGTGGTAGTAAATTAAACAGACACGAGTCCAATTAGGGAAGTCAAAAATTAAGACTTAGGAGAAGATGAAGAAGCATATGCATACCACATTCCTTCCCTTTAATTATCAAAGTTTAATGTATCAATGTCTATAGAATTTAAGATTAGGTAATCGTTTAGTTGATGCTTATACCATTGAATTTTATCAATTGATTGCTCACAATGATGTGCATGAGACAAAGGACCAATTGGTTGCTTGGTATATTAGATGGTTAAGGGAACAAATCGCAAAGATAGTCAACATGTTCGATCTTATGTCTATTTTCATAGAGCACCAACTGGTGTTATAGATCAAGAAGTGACAAACATGTGGTTTTGTACAAGCCTCTAGATTCAGGAGTACAGGAGGCAGTGGCACTGTGAACCATGTGACTGGTGGAATGGTCCAAAAAAGTGCTATGAACAAAGTTAGGGCAGTATCGACCACTGTATAGAATTTTAATTTAAGTGGTGGTACTAAATTTTTTGCTTATGGAGAAGTGGGTTATAGGCAGTTTGAATGTAAGAAAAAAGGAAAAAGAGTGTTGTTTTATTGAGGTAGATGAGTAGCATGAAGATAAGGATGTAGTTGACCTAACTGGTGACCTTGTATTTGATCCAGATTCTATTGATAAGGGGATCATGATTGGTGATGTAGGGGCTACTTTGGTTGTGTGGAGATTCTATCTAACACCCAGAGCTACTAACGATGATTGGCTATGAAATAATATTTTTCAATCCACCTGCACTATTAAAGGCAAAGTATACAGATTTGTGATCAATGGTGGTAGCTGTGAGAATATAATTGCAACAAAGGCGGTCTAAAAATTGGAGATTCCAACTATAAAGCACCCTAAGCCTTATAAGTTGGCATGGCTGAAGAAAAGGGGTGAGGTAATAATGTCAAAGTGTGCCTTGGTTTCCTTTTCTATCGAGGAAAAATATAAGGATGATGTTTAGTGTGATGCGATAGCCATGGATGCATGTCATTTATTGTTCGGGTGACCATGGAAATTTGGTAAAGATGTAACTCATAACGATAAGAATAACACATATAATTTCATGTTTGAGGGTGTGAGGATTGTGTTAGTGCCTAATGAGGATTGTAATATGCCTGAACAAGTGCAAGAAGATAGCAAGGGTGGTGTGAGTTTAATAACCTTAGCATAATTTGACAGAGTAGTGCTAAAATCTGAGGTTGTTTATGTCCTCTTTAAGAAGATGGTGGATAAGTATTTAGTAGTTCTTGATGTAGTTTTGCCACTTTTGGAAGAGTTCAATGATTTTTTTTAGAAGAATTACTTAAAGGGTTGCCTCATATGAGGGATATCCAACACTAAATTGACCTTAAACAAGGTGCAACTTTGCCAAATTGACCACACTATAGGATGACTCCTATTGAGCATGAAGAATTAAAGAGGCAAGTGGAAGAGTTGCTGGCAAAAGGGTATATATGGGAAAGCTTAAGTCCTTGTGTTGTACCAGCCCTTCTAACACTAGAGAAGGATGGTTTCTTAAGGGATGCACATTGATAGCTAGGCCATTAACAAAATAAATGTCAAGTATCACTTTCCTATTCTTAGACTGGATAACTTAGTTAATCAACTTAGTAGGGCCAAGATTTTTACCAAACTGGATCTGAAAAGTGGCTATCATCAAATTTAGATTCAAGCTAGCAATGAATGGAAAATAGCCTTCAAGACAAAGGAGGGATTATATAAGTGGCTAGTTATACTGTTTGGGTTATCGAATGCACCAAGCACTTTCATGCGTGTTATGAATCATATTTTAAGGCCTTTCATTGGTAAGTACATTGTTATGTACTTTGATGATATTTTGGTTTATAGTGCTAATCTAAATGAGCACCTTAGTCAGTTATGAGATGTCTTGACGGTACTGCATAGGGAGAAGTTCTATGCAGCCATTAAGAAGTGTGTATTTTTTACTGTCAATGTACTATTTCCTAGGCATGTGGTGTCAGGTAAAGGATTGCAGGTAGATGAATCAAAGGTAGAGACTGTGAGATGTTGACTAAAACCTACCATCATTATCGAAGTGAGGAGTTTCCATGGGTTGCCCTCATTTTATAGGCATTTTATTCCATATTTTAGTAGCATTATAGTGCCTATTACTGATTGTATAGAGCAAGTGGGAAGATTTGTGTGGATAGATGAGGCAAAAAAGGCATTGGAGTTGATCAAATTACGCTTTACTACAACTCTCATTTTAGTGTTCCATGATTTTCTTTAACCTTTTGAACTACATTTTAATGCTTCTAAGGTGGGAATTAGGTTTTTCTGAGTCAAAACAACAAGCTAGTAGCGTATTTCAGTAAGAAGTGATCGGCGCCCAGATTGCGATATAGTACCTATGATGTTGAATTTTATGTTATGGTTCAGGTGATTAAACATTGGCATCACTATTTATTTCTGAGGGAGTTTATCTTGTATACAGATCATGAAGCATTGAAGTATTTACACTGGCAAGATAAAATTTCTACAAGATATGCTAGTTGGGTCACTTACCTTAAAAGATTTAACTTTGTGGTGAAGCACAAGTCAAGTGTGACTAACAGAGTAGTGGATGCGTTAAGCAAGCAAAAGAGTTTTTTAGCTCAAATGTCCATTGACGTACCTAGTTTTGATTCCTTTACATAATTATTTAAGACTAACCTATATTTTTCTAATATTTTATGTAAGGTTAAAGTATAGGAGAGAACATATTTCCTATTATAGGAAGGATTTTTGTTTAAGGGTAATCAGTTATGTGTCCCAGATTGCAATTTACATTTGAAGCTTATTAATGAATTACATGGTTTAGGGCATGTAGGATGAGATAGGACTGTGGAGTTAGTGCAAGCTTGATATTTTTGGCCTACCATTCATATGGAAATGGAAAAACTGGTGCAAGCTCAATATTTTTAGCCTTGGGTAGAGCTTAGTATGGACTTTGTGCTAGGCTTGCCACACACAAAATGAGGTAATGTTTCCATATTTTTGGTGGTTGATCGATTTTCAAAAATGGTGCACTTATTCCATCTAAGAAAACCACAAATGTTGTTCATGTTGCTCAGTTATTCTTGAAGGAAATTTACAAACTGCATGGGTTGCCTATATCTATTGTGTCTGACTGAGATACCAGGTTTCTTAGTCATTTTTGGCACAGTTTATGGAAAATGTGAATACACAATTTAATTTTAGTAGTGCCTATCATCCATAGATAGATGAGCAAACGGAGGTGGTGAATCGGTCTTTAAGGAATCTTCTGAGGTGATTATTAGGTGAACATGTAAAGAGCTAGGATCAGAAGCTATGTCAAGTAGAGTTCACTCATAATTTTACAGTAAATTAGAGCACTAGATTTAGCCCTTTTATTATGGCATATTTTATGGTACCAAGAGGACTACTGGATTTAATTCCTCTTCCAAAAAAATGAGGGTTGATGGCAAGGCAGAGGATTTTTTTAGTGGATTATAAAAAGTTAATAAGACTATCCATGACAATTTGATCTAAACTGCCTTTATGTATAAGCAAGTTATTGATAAGAAAAGGTGGCATGTTAAATTTGATGTGTCGGATTACACATGGGCTATCCTTACTAAGTAAAGATTTCTTACAGGTGAATATAACAAGTTGTTTGCCAAGAAGGTTGAACTAGTGGAAGTCATTGAGAAGATCAATCCTAATGCCTACCATTTGAAGTTGCCTAGCCACATTCATACTGCTGATGTTTTTAATGCTAAGTACCTGATTCCCTATGCAGGTGATTCTTTAGATGAGTCAGATTCGTGGGTGAATTTTGTCCACCCTAGTGAGAATGATGCGGGTGTTGAAAAAATTACAATTCAGTTTATGGAAATTTATGAAAAATTGCATTAGTGGCATTTTCATAATTTTTAGCAACTTTGGAGTTTCATATTTTGACGCGACAGGAGCCCAATTTGATTGGAATTGCCCCAATAATTCCAAGTCACCAGCTTCAATCATGAGCTCCATTGCTTTTTATGCAAATTCCATCATTTAGGCATCCAAACTAGTAATTTTCTATTTTTGGTTATTTTAGGGTTTTTTTCCTATTTTATTTAGGATTCTTTTGTTTAGGGTTTTTTCCCTATTTAAGCTATGTTTTGGACTTTTGGTTGTGTTGTTGATTAATAAGAAATTTCAAATTCCCAAAATTCTTTGAATTTTTATGCCTATTTCTTGAATTTGAGAATTACAGGTTACAGAAGATTAGTGTTCAGCAGTCGTGTGCGATTCAACAAATGCTAATTCCTTGTTTATCACTTTTTTGCTATGTTAGCTTGGTATGAAAGCTGTGATCCTCATACAAGATGTCTTGCAAATGACAATAATAGCAACCACAATTGCAACGTGTAGAGGAGGTGTATGAACATGATCACCTACGTCGACTTGATCAACGAGTGGAGCTGATTGATCAATGGTTTGACACCTTCATAAAGTAGCTCACAAAGAGGATGGGTGACCTATTGGCCAATCAGAATAGGAGGCAACCAAAATCAACGTCGGCTCCCTAATGTGGATAATCAAACCAACCCTTTTGCAGCTGATGTTGAAGATGACTATGGTGATGACCCTGATGACGTCCCATGTAGGTGTCCATGGTAGCATGCTGAGAATGATAATCAGAGATAGTGGGAGGCAAGTATGCAAACTAAAATCCTTGAATTTTATGGCACCTTACAATTAGAAGAATTCCTTTATTGGTTGGCAATGGTAGAAGAGATCTTGGAATTCAGAGGAGTACTTGAGGGCTAGCGAGTGCCATTGGTGGCCATAAGATTTTGAGATCGAGCAATGCCTTGGTAGCAGCAAACTGAACAAGCGCGAGTCCAATTGGGGAAGTAAAAAATTACGACTTGGGAGAAGATGAAGAAGCAGATGCGTACCACATTCCTTCCCTTTAATTATTAATGTTTATTGTATCAGCATCTACAGAATTTGAGATAAGGTAATCGTTCAGTTGATGATTATACTACTGAATTTTATTAGTTGATCGCTTACAATAATGTGTATGAGACAGAGGACCAATTGGTTGCTCGGTATATTGGAGGGTTAAGGGAACAAATCGCAAACAAAATCAACATGTTTGATCCTATATCTATTTCTATAGCGCACCAACGGGCATTACAAATCGAGAAGCGGGAAACATATGGTTTTATGCAGGCCTCTAGATTCAGGAGTGCAGGAGGCAGTGGCACTGTGAACCATATGATTAGTGGAATGGCCAAAGAAAGTGCTATGAGCAAAGCTGGGGCAATACCATCCACTACATAGAAGGTTAGTTTGAGTAATGGTATTAACTATTTTGCTTATAGAGAAGTGGGTTATATGCAGTTTGAATGTAAAAAAAAAAAAGGAAAAAGAGTGTTGTTTATTAAGGCAAATGAGAAATATGAAGATGAGGATGTAGCTAACCTAACTGGTGACCTAGTATTTGATATAGATTATGTTGATAAGGAGACCATGATTGGTGATGTAGGGGTTGCTTTAGCTATGTGGAGATCCTATCTAACACCTAGAGCTAGTAACGATGATTGGCTGCGAAATAATATTTTTCAATCCACCTGCACTATTAAGGGTCAAGTATGCAGATTTGTGATTGGTGGAGGTAGCTATGAGAATATAATTACAGTAAAGGCAGTCCAAAATTTGGGATTCCAACTATAAAGCACCCTAAGCCTTATAAATTGGCATGGCTAAAGAAAGGGGGTGAGGTAATAATGTCCAAGCATGCCTTCGTTTCCTTTTCTATCGAGGCATAATATAAGGATGATGTTTAGTATGATGTGATAGCCATGGATGAATGTCATTTGTTATTGGGGCGACCGTGGTAATTTGATAGAGATGTAACTCATAACGACAAGAATAACACATACAATTTCATGTTTGAGGGTGTGAGGATTATGTTAGTGCCTAATAAGGATCATAATCAGCCTGAACAAGTGCAGGAAGACCAAAGGGTGGTGTGATTTTATTAACCCTGGCACAATTTGATAGGGTAGTGCAAAAATATAAGTTGTTTATGTCCTGTTTGGGAAGATAATGGATAAGTAGGTAGTAGTTCCTGATGTAGTTTTGCCACTTTTAGAAGAGTTCAGTGATTTGTTTCCAAAAGAATTACCTGAAGGGTTGCCTCCTATGAGGGATATCCAACACCATATTTACCTTAAACCAGGTGTAGCCTTTCCAAATCGACCACATTATAGGATGAGTCCTATTGAGCATGAAGAATTGAGAAGGCAAGTGGAAGAGTTATTGGTAAGAGGATATATTCAGGAAAGCTTAAGTCCTTGTGCTATACCAGCCTTCTAACACCAAAGAAGGATGGTTCTTAGCGGATGTGCATTAATAGCTGGGCCATTAACAAAATAACTATCAAGTATTGCTTTCCTATTCCTAAATTGGATGTCTTAGTTGATCAGCTTAGTGGGGCCAAGATTTTTGCCAAACTGGATCTAAAAAGTGGTTATTATCAAATTTGGAATCGAGCTAGCGATGGATGGAAAACAGCTTTCAAGATAAGGAAGGGATTATATAAGTGGCTAGTTATGTCGTTTGGGTTATCGAATGCACTAAACACTTTCATATGTGTTATGAATAAGATTTTAAGGCCTTTTATTGGTAAGTGCATTGTTGTGTACTTTGATGATATTTTGGTTTATAGTGCTAATTTGGATGAGCACCTTAGTCAGTTGTAAGATGTCCTCACTATGCTGCATAGGGAGAACTTTTATGCAACCATTAAGAAGTGTGTATTTTTAACTGCCATTATGCTATTTCTTGGGTATGTGGTGTCGAGTAAAGGATTGCAAGTAGATGAATCAAAGGTAGAGGTTGTGAGATGTTGGCTAAAACCTACCACCATTACCGAAGTAAGGAGTTTCCATGGGTTTAGCCTCATTTTACAGGCATTTTATTCCATATTTTAACATCATTATGGTGCTTACCATTGATTTTATAAAGCAAGTAGGAAGATTTGTGTGGACATATAAGGCAAAAAAGGCATTCGAGTTGATCAAATTATGCCTTAGTACATCTCCCATTTTAGTGTTCCCTGATTTTCATTAACCTTTAAAACTACATTCAGATGCTTCTAAGGTGGGAATTGGGGTTGTTCTAAGTCAAAACAATAAGCTAGTAGCATATTTTAGTGAGATGATATCGGGGCCCAGATTGCGATAAAATACATATGATGTTGAATTTTATGTTGTGGTTCAGGCGATTAAACATTGGTGTCACTATTTATTTCAAAGGGAGTTTATCTTGTATATAGGTCATGAAGGATTAAAGAATTTACATTAGTAAGATAAAATTTCTACAAGACATGCTAGTTGGTTCTCTTTACTTGAGATTGACCCATATTTTTATGATATTGTGGCTAAGGTTAAAGTAGAGGAGAGAATAAATTTTCTATTGCAGGAAGGATTTCAGTTTAAGGGTAATTAATTATGTGTCCTAAATTGCAGTTTGCATTTGAAGATTATTAAGGAATTACATGGTGCAGGGCATTTAGGATGAGATAGGACTGTGCAGTTAGTGCAGGCTCAGTATTTTTAGCCTACCATTCACAAAAAAGTGGAAAAAATGATGCAATAATGTTAAATTTGTCAGGTTTCTAAAGGGAAAGCATCTAATGCGGGTTTGTATATACCCTTGTCAATTCCTTTATAGCTTTTTATAGAGCTTAGTATGGAATTTGTGCTAGGCTTTCCACACACACAGTGAGGTAATGTTTCCATATTTATGGTGGTTGATCATTTTTCAAAAATGGTGCACTTTGTTCCATGTAAGAAAACCATAAATGTTATTCATATTGCTTAGTTATTCTTTAAGGAAATTTACAGATTGCATACGTTGCCTATTTTTATTATGTCTGACCAAGATACCAGGTTTTTTTAGTCATTTTTGGCACAATTTAAGGAAAATGGTGAATACACAGCTTAATTTTAGCAGTGCCTATCATCCATAGACAGATGGACAAATGGAGGTGGTGAATTGGTTTTTAGAGAATCTACTAACATGTTTAGTAGGTTAACATGTGAAGAGCTAAGATCAGATGTTGTGTCAAGCAGAGTTCGCTTATAATTTTACAGTTAATCAGAGCACTGGATTTAGCCCTTTTGTTGTGGTATATTCTGTGGTAACAAGAAGACTGTTGGATTTAATTCCTCTTTCATAAAAAAAATAGGGGTCCATGGCAAGGTAAAGGATTTTGTTAGTGGATTATAAGAAGGTCATAAGAATGTCCATGACAATTTGATCCAAGATGCCTCTAAGTATAAGCAAGTTGTTAATAAGAAAAGGTGACATGTTGAATTCAATGCAGAGGATTATGTGTAGGATGTCCTTACCAAGGAGATATTTCCTATAGGTGAATATAATAAGCTTTCTGCCAAGAAGATTGGACCGGTGGAAGTCATTAAGAAGATCAATCCTAATGCCTCACATTTGAAGTTGCCTAGCCACTTTCGTACTACTAATGTTTTTAATGTTAAGCACCTGATTCCCTATGCAAGTGATTCTTTAAAACAGTCAGATTCATGGGCAAAATCTATCTACCCTAGGGAGAATGATGTGGGCATTAAAGAAATTGCAATTCGGTTTATGGAAAATTATGAAAAAATGTATTAGTGGCATTTTCATAATTTTTAGCAACTTTAGAGTTTTAGATTTTGATGTAACAGGAGCCCAATTCGATTGGAATCAGCCTAGTGATTTTAAATCACTAGCATTGCTTATGAGCTTCATTGCTTTTTAGGCAAATTCCATTGTTTAGGCCTTCAAACTGGCAATTTTTTTTAGGGTTTTTTTTCCTATTTTGTTTAGGATTCTTTTGTTTAAGGTTTTTGCCCTATTTATGCTGTGTTTTGGACTTTTGGTCGTATTGTTGATTAATAAGAAATTTTGAATTCCCTTCAAATCCTAAAATTCATTGAAGTTTGATGCCTATTTCCTAAATTTGTGAATTGTAGGTTATAAAAGATTAATGTTCGGCAGTCATGCGTGAATCAACAAATGCTAATTCCTTATTTATTACTCTTCCTTATGTCACTTTTGATCAGGTTTTTTTGAAGGTAGCTCTTGAAATATCTCTATTTGTTGAAGTCCATTCTTGCACTAGTGATCTTAGGTATTCTAGAAGAGTAATGACTAGAAGATCTGTTGCACAATTGATCATTGCATTGATGGATTCAACAATATTTGATGTCATTGTGTGATATTTATCGTTCACTGAGTGCACTTTCACCCACTTTTAGTATCCAATGGTTTCCAAGTAGTGCTTAACACATATATTCAACTTCTCTATTTTTGATATATATTTCTGAAACTCTTCTATTTTATAAGACATTGCAGCTCCCATAAATAGTTCTTTTATTTGAGATGTATTTTTTAAAAAATTTGCTTTGATGTTACTGATGATATAAAATATGTAGAATGCATGAGATGCATCGAGATAAACAGTTTTAATTTTTGATTGAATGTTGTCATGCCTATCAGACACTATGCACAGTTTTTCCTCATCCCATATGTTTTTTTTCTTCAATTGAATGAAGAACCATTTCTAGGATTAATCATTTTATGAATTAGCAACAGTAAAAGCAAGTGGAAAAATTTTACCTGATGCATCTTGCATTGATGCTATAAGAAGTGTTCCTCCAAATTTTAATTTAAGGAAAGTTCCATCTACGACAATTATAAGTAGACAATATTGCCATCCTTTTATGCTTGGATGAAGTGCCATGAAAAGGTAGAGAAATGTGTTATCTTCATTGGTTTTTAGCTCAACAATTGATCTAAGGTTTATTTCTTGTATCATATATAAGAAAATTGGCATCAATGAATATGATTCTTCTGGTTTCCCTTGAATATATTCAAGAGCTATTTCTTTTGACCTCCAAAATTTCATGTTGTTGATGGTTATTCCGTATTCTTTCTTTATATCTTTGATGATGTCAACAGGAATATACACCGTTTTTATGTTATTGTATCTTAATTTGATGCAATTTGCAATTAATGTTTTTAATGCTTGACAATGATTCCCTAGTCTGACTTCCAAGCCGCAGTTGTGTTTGTCCATGAATTCTCGAATGAGAAACATTTTTGTTTTGTTGTAGCTTGATGCTTTCATTTTCCACATGCAATTTTCATCCAAACAATGAAGATAGTACTTTCTGGTGCATGATTTAAAGACTTAGAACTAAAAATTCTTTAAAATTACATAGAAATGCATAACTATTTTTGGCATTTATTTGTCTTTGTACAGTTGTCCTTATTTGATTTCTTTGCAATTCATGTCACTTATTATTAATTGTAGATAAAGAGGGTTTTGGACTTCATTTTCTTCATTTTGACTGCTTTCCTTTCCATTCATTGTTGCATAATGAAGAATATCTGAAGTTGTATCTGATGTTTTTCTGCTAGTTGAGTGATGCTCTGAAGTTGTTATTATTGTTGGTGTAGTCTCCTAAAATTTGCTTTGGTTTGAATTTGATGTGATGCAAAAGGGATACTTTATTGTATCTAATTCAGTTGCCTTTAGTTGTATATAAAACATTAGACCTGAATCATCTTCAATTTGTAGTGCTGGATATTGTTCCTTCACTTGGTAAGAAATCTTTAGACTATTTTCTTCATTTTGGATTTTGAGACGTTCGAAAATTGTCTCGATGAGTCTTTAGTAGCTACAGTTTTTCTGAATTTGTATTCCAGTGACTTGAAAATTTTTGTAAATGAAATTGTCAATCCATTCCCCATTGTAATGAATAAACACCAATAAATTTTCCATTTTTGCAAAAAAGAAAAAAAAAGTATCAAAAACCAAAAATATATTAAATGTATACTATTTTGTTAACATATATGCAAAATTCCTGTTTGTTTTGTGACATTGTTTTCAATGTATATTTTTATTAAAAAAAAAAATTGGTTAAGTGTATATCATTATACTTTTTATTTTTGAATATTATACGTTGTGAAATTAATTTTTTTTATTATCATTAGAAGAAAATTGATTTTGTAATTTGAAGGGAGTATTAAAATCTAAATTGTAATTTCTTTATGCAAACAATCAAAGATAAATATTATAAATTTGCTCAAATATATTCAATTTGTTACCTAAAGAACATGAGCAGTAATAGACAAAAATTGATGATAAAGCTCATTAAATTTTGTAAAAATTGAATATGTTTAATGAAATTATAGATATATTAGGTGATTTGCATGTATTTAAATATCAAAATCGTAGCATTGGATTTGGATATCTCACCTTCAATATATGATTTTTTGTCTTTCACTTGATTTATTGAATTGATGTTGGATCAAATTTGAAGAATATTGTTTTGAATCTAAAGTTTTATTGTTTTTTTGTTTGGTTTTGATGATTTTTATGAAGAATTGAAAAATTGATTTCTTTTTTTTGAAGAACGAAAAGAAGGAGAAGTTAGGTTACTGCACTTATTTGCATGCAGAAGTAGGGAAGCTGAAGGAAAGGGTTGGATCATGCAGGTCACACATCTCACGCTTATATAAGTTGTACTAAATAATTATTTTAGATTTTAGTGGGTATTTTAGTAATATATGAAAAGTTAGTATCTTGATGAATAGCAGCCCATTTTTTAGCATTTATGTTAAAATCCCCAAAAATTAATGAGCCAGCAAAACAAGATGTGGGTTAACCCCTCCGGTTCAAGTAAATTGGCCTGTCTCCGGTTCAAGGCTCACTTGGTGCTGCTCATGTTGTCAGAACTTATAGCAGAAAGGTGGAGAAAATGAATGAGCTTTGAACCTGAGAGACTACAAAATCATACATTGGCAACTTTGGAATAAATCTGGCACTAAATATATAATAAATATTCATTCAACCTTGGAATTTAAATCCACAAACACAGATTCCAGTTTTGGTAGTTAAAAGCATATTACACCACTGAACTGCAAAGCATTTTATAACACTTTCTAACCGATTCTAGCCTTGGAATTTATCTAAGATGCTCCCAGCAGAGTCTGTATGTCTTTCTGTAAAAGGAAAAGAAAGAAAACGAGCATCAGTTGAAGTTCCCAGTAAATCCATTAAAGCAAATAATGTTACTATTCATACCTCAATTTTAAGTGGTGGCGTGATTGGAGCATATCGCTCAACAACCTTCCCCTCCTTGTTTACTAAAAATTTGGTGAAATTCCACTTGATGGCATCTCCAAAATATCCGCCTTTTTCTGATTTTAGATATTGGTACAGAGGTGCTGTGTTCTTCCCATTTACCTCAATCTAATAATGATTACGAAATAAGAATTAATAGATTGCCACCCACTGTCAAAATAAAAGAGCCTGAGGCATGGCATGAAGTAGCACCTTATCAAAGATTGGGAATTCAGCTTTGAACATCGTGCATGCAACTTCTTCAATCTCCTCATTGCTTCCTGGTTCTTGTCCTTTAAACTGGTTGCAAGGAAATGCCAAGATCTCAAAACCTGCCATAACCATACATTCCCATAAGGATCAAACTTCAAAACCATAAAAACATTGTGAAGCAGATCAATTATTTAAGGTTGTCTCTACAAATAGGTTACCTTGGTTTTTGTATTTTTCATACAAGACATTCAACTCCTTGTAGTTTGATTGAGTTAACCCACTGCACAATGAAGAACAAACTCAGCAATATTGCAAGAGTTTAGATTATCATTGAAACAAATAAATTTGATCGAAACACTACATTTTCTGCGTAAATGAAAGAAGGAAAAGTGGCGTAAAAAAAGACGTGCAAAGTTTGAATAACTTAAAAAGGATTCACTATCGATCAGATAGAAAAAGCACAGGACTAAACCTCCAATATATCAGATTGAAAACAATATGGCATTTTCGGCCTTTATTCATATACAAGTATGATTGGTTTACTTATATCTTCTTCAAACAATGAGGCAAAAGTCATTTGCTGCACATTGTTCAAACAGCCCTCCAAAGTCAAAACTATTCTATTTAACTCCAGTTTCCTGATCAATACTATGAAATGATTTTATAACACCTTAGTCTCCCAGAGGATTCTGTACTGATTGTGAAGCAAAAAAGAATTGGGAGCACCTCACTCCTCTCTACATGCCAAAGGATTATGTTCTAACATAATCTGATATAAACATTTGAAGGTTCTTCGAATTATCTTCAAGGGGAGAAATTTTAATTCCCACAACGAGAGAGGCATTTTTGAGACACCACCACCATGACAGATGAAGAAGGTTACACATCCCACAGCAATTTCAATATAAATTTTACTTTCAAGGATAAAATTACTTATCTTGGTCAGAACCAAAGAAAGAATTTTCTTGCAAAATCCAGAGAAAAAAGCTCTAGACACATGGAGCACTACAGAAGATTTAATCACTTTTCCTAGAACTATGTAGAGAGAAAATATCAGACCATCTGACCAAGTTGAACTTTACATGTAACTTAATCACAAATGGGTCGAAGACTAAAGCAATTCACAAAGGGCAAAAAAAATGAAAATGAAATTCAATAGCTAAAGAAGCCTTAAATGTCCTAGAGACTGAGATTACCATTTAGAAGCAACATTCACAATTAGAAGAACCTTCCCACTGTATTCACTCAAACTCACATCATTTCCACGGATATCCTGCAATTCATTGTAATTAGAGACTTACAACCAACCAAGTCTTTAAGTCTAAAAGAAGAAGCCGAAGTGAAACAAGTAAACAGCCTCTGATCTGAAATTACAAATATGTATCACTTAAATTGCTTTCATTTCCAAATTTTGGACAATTTGCCCTTTTGTTTCTTGTATAAACCTTTTAACTGGGATTGATCCAAACAGAAAATCATAATTCAGAAGATAAGTCAAATCATTAAGAAAACATAATGAAACCATTGTTGCAAGAGGAGAAAAACAGGGCTGAACCAAACAACCCAAAATCAAAAACTACGAAAGAGACTAATCAAAGCATAAAATTGAAAGCTTTCTTAAGTGTACTATAGTTTCATCAGCAGCCCATAAACAATAAAAATGAAAGAAACCCAATTATGAGATTAAAAGCATAAAATAATAAGATTAAAGGAATACCTTGACAGTGAAATCATAAATAGACTTGGGTGATTCTTCAGCCATATTCTTAGAAGAAGATAAAGAAAATGGTTCTGGGTAGCTAAAATAGAAGAGCAAGACTGCAAGAACAGGAAAAACAAGAGAAACCCAGTTGGGGAAATTCATGATTCAAGGCTAAAACTACCAAATATATATACACATCATTTTCAAAGAAACCAAAACGTTCCTTATCAGGCAAGATAACCACAAGACTTATTGAAATTGTAAATGCGGAAAGTTGACAAAACAAAAGAGAAATAAATAATTATAATTGATTCTGCTGTTAAATGCATCTAAATAAGAGTTGACGTAGCGTGAAATGCTGGCGGGTGTTGGCAAGCAAGCAAGCTATGACAGCTTCATGAACCTAATAATGTAATAATACATGTGATTGATGTGAAAGGGTAATTAATATTTGTTAATTCGTTGGACCATATTTGTTAATTAGTTGGACCATAATTAATTCTTCATTGTTGTTTCTTTCTGAATTTTCAGGTCAGTCATAAATGTTAAAAACAAAAAAAAAAAAGAATTTTCAGCCATGATTTTTATGTTGATTCACTTCTCTCTCTTTTTTTTCCCCTCAAATCCTTTGGAATTCAAAATTTTTGGTAACCTTGTTTTCCTTCAATTTCATCAAAAAAATTGATTTTATAATTTTTTTTATTAATGTAGTATATTTATTTTAAATAAATTTTATATATAAAAAAAATTATTTAATTTTAAATAATTTTATAAAATTAAAAAATAAAATTTCAAATAAATTTTAAAAAATTTTCATTTTTTAATTTATTCTTTCTATATTACTTTTTTTGTAAAATTAAATTTTATAAAAATTTTGTAGTGTTAATACTTAATTTTTTTGAGTTTTTATTTTAATTTTTTACTAAAATAATTATTTAAAGTATTAAAAATTTAAAGAATTGCATTTTTTTTTTTACACTTTTCAGCTATAATTTTTATGCTGCAACACTTTTGTCCAAAATTATTTGTATTAATATGTATTCAATTAATTGAATTATTATATCAGTTTTTAGTTTTACTGAATTTAATTTTTAACATTATATTTTAACCAAACTTTATGTTTATACAAAATATTTAATTACTAAGAAATTCTGAACTTTACCCTTATTTTAAAATTTAGCACTTGTTTTGTTTTTTTTTTAATAAATTATGACTTTTTTCAGCATATAGCCAATCTAATTTCAAATTCATATGTTTTTTACAGAGTTGGAATCATAATTTATTTTAATAACAAAATGAAAAAAAATTAAAGATTAATTGAAACCTTATGAATTCACAAAAATAATTTCAATTGAGATAACATCATTTTTAGTTCTATAATTTATAGCATTTTTTCAATTAAGTCCTATAAATTTTTTTTTTTTACAATCAAGTTCGATAAGTTTTAAAAAGTTTTTTCGTTAGTTAATTTAATTTTCTGTTAATCAACTTTTAAAATAAAACTTTTCTTTTATATTTTGGTCCTAAAACTATTAAAAAATATATTAATTATATTTTAAATAAATATTATTTATTTATGATTTATTTTATTATTTAACTTGCACAATAACTATATAACTCACTAAAATAATATAAAAAATTAAAAATGAAAAATATTTTTCTTAAATTACTAGTTTAATAAGCAATGTTAAATAAAATTAACTAAATATTTTAAATATATTTAAATATATAATTTTAATTATTATATCCTAAATAAATAAATTTTTTATATGGATAAAATTCATAATTTATGTTATATTTAAAATAATTTTTAAACTCAATTGAATTTAAAATAGACAATGTTTTTAAAAAATACTCCTTAATATAGATTGTTTTATGATAAATATTCAAGCAAATTAATTCAAATATGATTGAATTCAATAGAAATTTAAATTCTAACACAAATTATAATGTTGACAAAACTAATTGAATTTATATAAACATAAAAAATATTATTGGTAAATGATATATTAATTAAAATTATTTATTTTAAATAATAAAAATAATACTTGATTAATTTAATTTGACATTGTTAATGCAACTAATAATTTAAGAAAGAAATTTTTTGATATTATTTTTACTAAGGAAATACAGTTATTATCAAAATTAAATAATATAATAAATTAAAAATAAAATTATTTTTTTAAAATATAAAAAAATTTCAAGTTTTAGGATTAAAATGTAAAAGAAAAGTTTAATTTTTGTCACGAACCAAAACAGGAGTCATGACCGGCGCTAGGGAATAAGAATTCTTTTGAATCCATAACTCGTGGCAAGCCTTAAAATAAATAAAAATAAAAACATGCAATAATAATAATAACATAAATAAAATAACTCGCAGCGGAAATAAATCTCATAAATAAAATAAAATAATAACCTGCCAATAGATTTAATAATACAAATTCATCTCATATAAATAATCTTTTAATGCAAATCTCAGTTTAAATCTTTAAAATACATATCTCACAGACATAATACATAAATCTCACAACTGACTATAACTACTACAGTATCTAGATTATAAAATAAAATCAAGTGAGCAGTTTACATAATAAAGTTGGGGCGAAAGAAATCTGGCATAAGGGTCTGCTACTGAGGTCTGAAGACAAAGACTCTCCTGAAAAATAATCAACGGAGGGGAGTCAGACCTCACTAAGTGAATTGTTATAATATATATACATGCATAACTAAATGACAAATGCACACATTCAATAATATATATACTAAATATATATATAGGCAAAATCACACAGATCTAGCAAAGTCATTTTATATGTATACTAAAAATAGCATTCGTTTATGAAGGATTAAATAGAACCCTAGAAAATCGTAACCTCAAACAGTGTTAGACAACACTCTAGCCATACAGACTCACTTATTCCAAATAAATTCACTTGTTCCATTTGGACAATAGACTAGCCCCGAGACCCTAAGTCAACCGAGCTCCAGCAGTCTGACTGTCAGTGTGATTGGCCTCGAGACACTTGGTCAACTGAGCTCCAGCAATCACACTCTCAAATCACATCTCACATCATAAAAATCAATCCAATCAATATCCACAAATAGGTTAGTAATATAACCTAAAATTTATCGTCGTACCAGTACGTACTCGGTCCTAGTGCTGCCCACTAGGTAGCACGTTCTATTGATATCCTTCATTTATATATAAAACATACATTCATAAATTAAATGATGCATGACATTAATTAAAATAATAATATAAACCATATATATACTAGAAATATACCAAAAATAAATCAAGTATATTTCCAGTATATATACGTCAAATGAATTCAATTTAGTTATAAAATAAACTAGAAATAAACTATAATTATACTTAAAAACATTTTAAGAATAATTTATTAATAAAACATGCATATAATTTAAAATATACCAAAAATAAACCTAAGCAATTATTAAACCATATATGTATATTTGATACAATTAAAACATACATTTCTAAAACCATGCATCCTAGAACACGTATATATAAGATAACAACTCACAGTTATTGTGCTCCACGAGACGGGTCTGACGGGCCTGGTCTACTAAGCCTCGATCTCAGCGCAACTAAATAAACAAATGACAATATGAAATTAGAACAAATCTAACGAAATCCTTCGAGACTCGATCTAGAATACTGGACACAGAATAAGAATAGGAACTCAACCGGATATCATGTTTTACGAGAATTCTACCGAAAATCTGACAGAACCTCCCCTGTAAAATGGATATCTCTCTACTCAAAGAGTAGAGCTGGTCCTGCAAAGAAACACATTTCAAATAAAAACAGTCTCACAACCCCTCGGTTGAACTCCCAAACTATAATTCTACCGACCGAGGTTCACAATTCACGAGGTAATTACAAAACACATTTAAATACTAGAAATACCAAAAATACCCTTTAATACTCAAAATATAGCAAATTAGAAATTTAAATGCTAAAAATAATTATTTTACTGATAAATACATAAAAACCCTAATTTTGATAAAATATTATTAAAAATTCATAATTCTCGATAAATTCATAAATATTGACCAAAATACATTTTAAAACTCCAAATTACATAATTAACCCTAAAACATATTATAAATCGATAAAAACTCATTTATTCAGAAAAATAGTATATTATATATAATTTGAAAATAATTTATGAAAAATAGTTTTAATTAGTTAAAAATACTAAATAATTTGTAGAAATCATTTTATACCTCAAATAACTATTAAAACCAATTTAATTATATTTTTAGTCAATTTAGTGCTAAATTACCAAAATACCCCTACTGTATATAAATCCACTATAATTATTCAAAAATTCACTAAAAATAGTATAATTACTCAAAAATTAATTTCTCAACATATAATTCAATAATATCAATAATTATACTCAATTAACCAATTAATTTCAATAACATACGTAATTAACCTAATTTTCTAAAAATCACATAAACTAAATAAATTCACAATAATTATACAAAAATCAAAAAAATTACAAATAAATTTCTAAAATGTATTTTAACACCTATAAAAACCATAAATCACAATTTCATAATTTAATTAATTAATTTACGAAAATTAGAAAATATTAATGAAATAATCAAAAATTCACAAAAATCAAAATAATTCCCAAAAATTCCACAAAAATTACAGCATGTAGATTGAGCTATTAGGATCAATCTTTGTGAATGAAGTTTCCTTGAATCATTGAAATTAAAGCTCAAAAAATTCAAGAACTAAAAGTGGCCGAAATTAAAAATTAAAAACCTAGGGAAATCTAGACCAAATCAAGTGAAACCAAGCTTAGAAATGCACTCACCGGAGCTCAAGGAAGAGATAGAGACCAATGGCACTTCAAATGGTGGCCGGAATCGGGCTGATCGGCAATGACTTCAAGTTTCGGCTTCTTAAGGAATATCCAACCAAAACTCGTCGGAAATGGAAGCTAAGGGCGGCGGGATGGGCTGGAGGTGGAGGAGGAAGGGTGAGAGGCACACTGATGGTGAGAAACAAAGGTGATAGACGCCAGAGATGGGTGAAGGTCGACGAGAATGGGGAAGATGGTGATAGTGGCAGTTTGGTAAATATTGTGAACTTTGGTTTTAGGTATATATTATGTATATATATCTATATATATATCTATATTTTATATTATTTTAATATATAAATATTATATGCACAATAATTATTCATCACACACATAATTAATAATATCTCTATACATATATATATATATATACACATTTAACTATTATTAAAACTATATAATTTAATTTAATTTAATTAAAATAAACCCTAATTTAATTTAAATGTGCATATATGCTTGTATATGTATATATTTTTATTCGACATTGAAAAATCATGCATGGACTCATGCAAATTCACAAAACCGTCTAAAATAATTAATATTTATTTATTTACATCTTAATTTCTCCGAAAATAAAACTTTCGGAAAAATTTTACGTAAAGGACTTAAAAATAATTTAAAAAAATGACTTTAATAAATAACAAACAAACTAAATAATCATAAATATATATGAAAATTATTAACATTGCTTATCCCGATCCAGTTTAAAATTATCTAAAAACTCGAGATATTACAATTTTAAGGGTTGACTAATGGATAGGACTAACGGGAAAATTTTTTAAAACTTATAGAACTTTATTGTAAAAAAAATTACTTATAGGACTTAATTGAAAAATTGATATAAGTTATAAAACTAAAAATGTCATTATTCCATTTCAATCGTAGTAACAGTGATTTTTTTTGTGAAACAGTTAATATTGGTAAGATTTTTTTATCAATTAACTTATTGATTTTTATTCTAATTAATTATTAGAATCAACATCACGACCATTTTAATTTTAAAAAATAAATTTGAAGTCAATAATGCAATTTAAAAATTGAAATCAATTAAGCAATAAGCTAAAATTGAAAAAATATAATTTATTATTAAATTAAAAAATGCTTTATTAATACATCTATAAAGTTAACGATTTTATTATCATTGTAATTCCACAAGTACAAAGAGGGAGTGAATTGACTTTTTGAACTAAATGAGAAATTTTGTTTATTTAATAAAGAGCAAGCTAAAAAGGGTTAGAGCACAATATAATGAAAAAGAAAAGCAAAAAAAACACAAGGAATTTATAAAGGTTCGGCCCTCAAAGCTTACGTGCTCTCCTTAACCACTTATTGAGAGTTTTAGTCCACTATCAATTTATTCCAAGGTATGTAGATCAAACACAAACTTAATCCTAAGCTGTCTAAGTTTTTTTCCAAAGCTCGCACTCAAACTCAAATGCTAAGAACAATTTTCTTAGCTTACAAGTGTTTTCTCAGGGCTCATACTCAAACCAAATTATTAAAATCAATCTTTTTAGCTTGCAAGTGTTTTCTTAAAGCTCACACTCAAACTCAAATGTTAAGAACAATTCTCTTAGGTTACAAGTATTTTGCTAAGGTTCACACTCAAACCCAAATGCTAAGGACAATCCTCTTAACTTATAGGTGTTTTCCTAAAACTCAAACTCAAACCCAAATACTGAAAATAATCATCTTAGCTTACAAGTATTTAAATCTCAATCCCAACTCACTCAATGTCATTATTGAGCTATTAAATGATAATATTAAACACTCAACAACCCACACTCAAGAACACTTGAGATAGAAAATATTATAAAGAGTAAAGATAAAAATCTTAGGTGGTTGAAGATTAAATTCAAGAATAAATGCTCAAAGATAGCTTTTAGGATTTTTGCTCAACTTCTTTTTTTATTTCCAACTTATTTATGAGTAGTTTTTATACTCTTGTAGACAAAAAGAGCTATTAGAAGTGCATTAAATGCAGAAAGAGCCATTGAACCACCCAGAATAAAAAAGTCTTATGTGACTTTGTCATGACTCATGACAAGCATCGTCATTGGTTATGACAGTCGGGCACCAAAGCAAATTTTGAATTTTAGTGCTTTTATAAGTGTTGATGCTTCCTTTCATTAGTCGTGATAAGTTTTTGGAACTCAGTGGAGGTCGTCATTGGTCATGATAAGTTGATCACTACTTATGACTAGTGTGCATCACGACCATTTTGCTCATGACAATGGTAGTGACACTGATCATGATAACTCTCATGAATTTTTAGAAAATTGCAAATTGAATCTCTAAATTTTTTCTTGAAAAAATTCTTTTATGATTGAAATTTGCTTATGCCCACTTATAATGAAGATTCCCATCATATTTGACCAAATTTGACTACAACTTTTACCATAAAATTGGATCTTTGATTTTGCCCCTTGTCATCACTTATGACAATGTTGTCATACCTATGACAAAGTTGAAGACTTGATGAAATCAAAGTGTCGACTTCTTATGTTTGACTATTTGTGATCATGATGCATTTATTCTTTTGCTTATGTCAAGACTTGAATTTTGTAAATTTAATTAACCATCTATTGGAATTTATTTATATAACTAACCAACTTGTGGATATATTTACTAAACCTCTTTATGAAGAAAGAATGAACTTCATCAAAAGAGAGATTAACATGTTGGATGGTAATTCATTGTGATAGATGTGTATTTGTATCATTATAATCAATTGTTTAAACTTTAAGTGATTAATTTATTATATCATTGAACTTTTAATAATTAGCATTAACTCGATCCCTATTGTGTTTGAAATGGCTAAATCCAAATTCAAAGTTTTATTTTTAAAAATTCAAGGTTTTTCTTCATGATCATTATACTTTGATTATTAGAGGTAAAGGTTTTACTTTTCAAAATAAATTTCCATTTTTATTAAAATTATAACTGGTGAAATAATTTTCATGACTGTGATGATCTAGTCACTAGTTGTAACTCTTTTGTTATTAGTTTAAATATTTATTATTAAATTATTTATTTTTGGTGGATTATGAACTTTAATTGGGGATTTGAGTAGTTTGGGGTCCCAACTTGAAATATTGAGTTTGTGTGAATTTAGAAGTGTATTTGCTTACTGAATTGACTCTATGTCATTAGAGGGACGTCTGTTTTACAGAGGAGACTCTGCCGAATTTTTGGTAGATTTCTCGTAAAACGTGACATTAGGGCAATCCTAAGTTTTGAATTTTGAGTCAAGTTTTCCTTAAAAATTCTAGAAGTTAGGGTTTCTATTTTCTGATTGTCGTTTCATTTTCTATCTTTTAGCCGCTCCTCCAATCTTGTCTACCAATCGAGGTCGGACATGACATATCAGAGGAGCACCTTCATCTTGTAAGTTAATATTTGATTTGAGCGTCGGGTCTTTCAATTGAAATCATATTAAATTTTGATGAATTATATTTTACGAGATTCTAGTCAGTATTCTTATATAATGTTGCATGATTTAATTTATAGTTGATTGATTTTATTTTTATTTATTTAATTTTATTTGTCTTATTTTCATTTATTTTAAATAAACTATGATAAAACGGACTACCTGATGGATTTCATCAAGATCGTGTGCGCACTGGTAAAATATTTGATTATATTACTGGGGTCAATGATCTACAGATACTTTGCTCTCGAACATCGCTAGTAATATAATATTTGATTATTTAACAAATACTTGAGGTCTGGTGCTGCTTTGCTCTCGAACACCGCCAGTATAGTTGGATTAATATTAATTAAATCACTGGGGTTGATGGTCTAGTGATACTTTGCTCTCGGACGCAGCTAGCGATATTGGATTAAGTGATGTGACTGTGGTTGTGCATCTTGGTGATGATTTGCTCTCAGGATCCGGTAGTCTTGGATATAAGTGAGCCAGATGACTATCAAAAATTGAGAACTCGGGTTCTACCTAGTTATTTTTATACTGAAATCTTTTAAAAAGCATTTAAATATTTATTTCTTTCCTTTTGAAAAATGGGTTTCTTATATATATATCAAAGAATTTGAATAAAATTATAAATATATTATAATTTCATAAAAACTTATTTGAAAGGAAATTTTCAAACCACATTCATTTCTTTTATTAGCTTACTCAGTGAGGTCTGACTCCCTTTTATTTATTTTTTTAGGAGTTTGGGAGTCTTCTGTTAGGCCTACTTCTCTACATCGTGTAGCTTCTTCACCGGCTATCTTATGTAGGTCTATATAGTTATATTTGTATTAGTATCCGTGCACCGCAGTAGAGAACTGTGTAACGACATATTTTAAAGTTGAATATTATGTATTGAGATTTATGTACTGAGATACTATTTGTATAACTGATGATGTTTATATATTTTATGCACTATTATGTTATGGTTTAATTAAATTGAGAAAAATCAGTTTGATAATGTACATTATGATTTAATTATTTTATTGTGAGGTTTTAAAGGGAAATATTCTATGTTTTTCTTTTAAGGCTTACTACGGGTTTTGGTAGCTTTATGCTTTCCCATTCCCTAGTGTCGGTCACGTGCCCCTAGGTTCAAGTCATGACATGCTCAAACTATTTTTGTGCATAACATATGTCTAAATTCATAACTTCACCATTTATTGTGTAGTGCATATTTTTTATTAGTGTTTGGTTATATTTTATCTCTATATGCCTAATTTAGTAGGAAAAAGAATCAGGTCATTTGCCATTATGTGGAATAAGTTATTCATTTTTAAGTCTAGGGTGTTACATTTTGAGTTAATGCCATCAATTTGTTCTATTTTCTATTAATGCAAATTCACACATTGAGTTTCACATACTAATAAAAGTCCTTTTCTTGAAGTTGATTCATTTCTTTTTCCATTCCTCCATATTAATAGGATACTTGTAACTTTAGTTATGTATAGTTTTTCAATTTGTTTTATAAGCAATCTTCATTTAAGATAAGAATGATTATTATTTTGACTATCCTTTTTCTCTTTAGTTTTGTTATGATCTTTCATTCCTATGTGGAATTTTATTACTATTAAGATAAGAATGAAATTTTGTTTTCTAAGCAACTTTTTGTTCATAAGACTGATAATTTTATTAATATTAATATATTTATATCATTTAGTATTACTGATATATTGGTTTTTATTGTTTTATAGGTAGTTGGAGATAAGATTGACTGTAACTATGCACAAGCCATTCAACAACTAGTGTTAGATTGCGATTATTTTTTTTGGACAATTTCTTGAAAGATGTTGACATAAAATTAGATTATGAACGAGTTCTTGAATTTCCTTCTATTTAATACTTTAACAATTAATATTGTTATTATGTTTTAATTAATTTATTTAGCATGGTTCTCAATTATTGGTATAATAAATTTTAATTCTGTTATTTATTATGTTAGTATTTATAAATCAAATTTTGTATATTATTGTTAAATATTAAATAATGGAGGAATGGATCCTTTTCAAAAAATATTGGATGAATAGTTATGGAATATAATGATAGGAGAATGAAAGATATAATAATAGAAATTGTCGTCGAAATTATTATATATTATGACAATATAATTAACTTAATAGAGATGAAAAAAATCGTCATTATTATAGTATTTTTAATTTTTAATGACAGAAAAAATTTCTTTTAATGATGGAAAATGAAGTCGTTATTCTAGTTTTTTAACGATAGAAGAAATAACTTTTAATGACAAAAATAGCTCTTGTTATTGAAGACTTATAATGATAGAAAAAAAAAAAAAAACCTTTCAATGATGGAAACTTACATCGTTGTTGAGAGTTTATAGCGACGGGATACTATCCAGTCATTATTTGTTTTAATGACGGGATTTATGTTTCCATCACTATTTACTTTTAACTATATAGCTTATAATGACAGTTCATGATGGTAATTTTCCTGTCATTAAAATTTTTTAACGATGGGAAATGCACTTTTAATAATGAAATTTCCTCTTGCTAAAACTTATTTTTCTAGTAGTGTTTCTCCAATATGTATAATCGGTACCATCAAATAATGGAGGTCTTGTGTAGTTAGGACCATGGATATCAGGGGTGGCAACAACCTGACTTATGGAAGCCATTATCTTTTCTCCAAGATGGTTAAATCTTTAAAAATGGAGACTAAAGCTTTGATACCAAATGTAATTCCACAAGTGCTAAGAGAGGGTGAATTGGCCTTTTAAGCTAGATAAGGAATTTTGATTAATTAACAAAGAGCAAGCTAAAAGTAGGGGTGTAATCGAGCTGAGCTTTGGCTAGCTTGGGCTTTGTTCATTTATAAATGAGCTAAGCTCTAGCTGAGCTTGCTATCCCACTTGGTGTTCACGAGCTTAAATGAGACTAAAGAAATTTTAAAAAATTAAAACTATACATTAAAAATTTAAAAATAAATTACAGTATATTTAATAAAATTTATTATTTTATTCTAATAATATATTTTAAAAAATATTTTTTTAATACGAATTTATATATTATATATCTAAAATCAAATTACTAAATATTAAAAATAATGAACTTGCTTACAAGCCTTTATTTGAGCTTGTTAGCGAGCTTCATGAGCAGAGATTTATATAGTTTAAGCTCAACTCATTTATTAAACGAGCTTCAATATACAAGCTCGAATGAGCTTTTATCAAGCCAAACACGCAGCTGCTCACAAGCGGCTTGGCTCATTTACACCCCTAGCTAAAAGGGGTTAGAGCATAATATAATAAAGAAGAATAACAAGAAAAACATAAGGAATTTATAGAGGTTTGACCCTCAAAGCCTACATCCTCTGCTCAGTCACTTATTGAGAGTTTCAATCCACCATCAATCTACTTCAAGGTGTAGATCAAACCTTTACAAGCTTAAACTTAAGCTACCCAAGTGTTTTTCCAAGGCTCATACTCAAACCCAAATGCTAAGAAAAATCTTCTTCGCTTACAAATGTTTTTCCAAGACTCACACTCAAACTCAAACAATCCTCCTAGCTTACAAGTGTTTAAATCTCAATCCCAACTCACTCAATCTCACTATTAAGCTATTGAATAATGGTATTAAATACTCATCAACCCACACTCAAGAACATTCTTGAGATAGAAAAGATTATAAATAGTAAAAATGAAGATTTTAGGTGGTTGAAAATTAAATTCAAGAATAAAAGCTCAAAAATAGTTCTTAGGGTTTTTGTTTAGTTTTTTTTTTCAAATTATTTATGAGTAGTATTTATTCTCTCATATAGAAAAAGAGCTATTGGAGGTACATTAAATGCAAAAAGACTCGTTAAACCACTTAGAATAAAAGTCCTCTCCAACTTTGTTTGACTCATGACAAGCATTATGATTGGTCATGACAGTCGAGTGCCAAAGCTAATTTGGAATTTTGGTGCTTTTGTAAGTGATGAAGCTTCCTTTCATTAGTAGTCAAAAGTTTTTGAAAATCAATGGAGGTCATTATTAGTCATGATAAGTTGATCACCACTCATGACTAGTGTGTGTCATGACTACTTCGCCCATGACAATGGTGGTGACACTGGTCATGACAACTCTCGAAAATTTTTAGAAAATTGTAAATTGAATCTCTGTAATTTTGCTTAAAAAAATTCTTTTATGATTGGAATTTGCTTATGACCACTTATAATAAAAATTCTCATCATATTTGACTAAATTCAAGTTCAACTATTGCATAAATTTAGATCTTTGATTTTGCCTCTTATCACCACTTGTGACAATGTCGTCATACCCATGACAGAGTTGAAGACATAATAAAATCAAAATGTTGACTTCTCATGTTTGACTTGTCCATTTATGATCATGATACATTTATCATTGCTTATGTTGGGACTTAAAATTTGCAAATTTAATTAACCTAAATATAAACACTTAAACACACAAATTAAATATAATTTTACTTAATTACTTATGACCATAATAAAATAACTGTTTTCCCCTCAAGGTTCAATAATAATTAAGCTTGCAAAAAATATATCATGTATATAGTCTTTAATATTTAATTAAATATTAAAAATAAAATTATTTTCAATTGAAATTAAATTTTTTATAAATTATAATTGCCAACTATGTAGATTAAGTATATAAACCATAATTGCAAATCAGTTGTCCACCTAGACATTTGGTTTTGTGGACCAAAATTCAATTGCATCAAATTTATATTTATAACTTTATTTTGTTTATACTGCATACTATTATAATAGTAAAAAATATAATATAATATAATCTAGTATTAAATTATATATATAGTTTTTAGTTACCTATTAAAATTTATAAATTCAATTATAGTGCCATAAATTGGTGCTAAAAAGATTTTGTTTTCTTTGTGGATTTATTTGACTTGAATTTTAAAGTAGTCAAAGTTGTTATAGTTATAACATACCAAAAATATTACATAGTGAATCAAATTAGTCAAAGTTCAATTCTAAATACCAATAGCTTAGGGAAAAAAATTATATTATCAATATGCATTCATAAAATTTGATTATAAATTAGTCTTAAATAGTAATTATTATAAATTCTATCAAGGAGACTAATTATTTTTGCTTTGGTAGGATGTTTAATTCAGTTGCTAATTTTTGCATTCTAAAGATATTAAACATCCAAGGCATTTCAGGTCAAGCTCCAAAGATTATTCTTGTTTCTTAGCAAGCTCCTCCTTCTGCTTGGATCAAAGTGAATACTGATGATTCTTCATTTGGATCATCGGGTGTCGCCAAAGCTAGAGGTATTGTTAGAACCTCCTCTAGTTTCCCTCATGGTGCTTTTGCTTCTAGTGTTGGGAATGAATTCACGTTTATTGTTGAGCTTTCGGCTACCGTCTATGCTTAATGTTGTTTGGTTTAAGGGATGGCATCATTTGTAGCTTGAATGTGACTCAATGTTGGTCATGCAATTGCTTTGTCAATTATCAATCCAAGTTCCTTGGAAACACTAGCAACAATGGCTGCACTATCTGCACTTAGTTTCCTATATGAATTTTCGAGTGACACATTTTCAAAGGGGTAATTCATTAGCTAATGCACTAGCTAAGCATGGAGCTTCTACTTCTTTATAGTGGTGGGACTTTGCACCACCGTTTTGTTCGTAATTTATTTGTAATGATTTTAATAGGCAAGCATCTTATCACTTTGCCTAGGCTTTTGCTATGTAAGCTTTGGATGCTATTTGTATCTCTTTTTTTATTTCAATTTTATTCTCTTGGACTATAAAAGTGTGATACAGATGCTAAGAGGATGTCAACCTAGTTGAGATACTCAAGTGCATTTCCTGATTTTTGAACTCCAAATTTGCACTTAAAGAAAAAATTATGCTTTAGAAACTAGTAACTAATATATAATTCCTTCCAAAAAACTAATATACAATTATTCATAGTGAAATAAATAAAATAAAAATTAATATGAAAACTAAAATTAAAATCTAAAAGTATTTACTTTCATAAATTTTTAATAATTTACTTATTACATTATCATGCCTAAGTTTAATGTTCTAAATATTTAATTTATGTTATAAATTAAATATATTGGGGAAAATAATTTGTGAGGACAAGTTATGACAAAAATAGTCAAACGTTTTTTTTATCCAACTTCTCAAAATTAATTTATTTAAATTAGGAGTTTATATGATCAAAAGTTAATATTAATTTTACAGGTATAAAACTAAAATTTTGGATGACTAATCAGAAGTTTAAAAAAAAGAAAATTTATTTGACAGAAGTTGTGCCTAAAAATTTAACACAAATCGATTAATGCTAAATATAATAATTTATATATTCCTTCATATGTTATCTTAAAAATAAAAAATATTAAAATTTTCATAAAATATTTTTGTTTTATAAAATTATATATATAATTTTGTTGTATAAATTTGTATTACCATCCAAAAAAAATACCCTCGATAAAAATTTGCATCAAAGAAAAATTCCTCAAAAAGCATAATCTTAACAAAATTCTTGAAAGCCTTCCAAAAAAATATTTATTTATATTATTTAAATACTAATATTGTCTTACCAATTTATAAAATTTGAATATATCAATTATTATAAAATTAATTACATATAATAATATAATTTTATTTCTTAGTGAATATTATTTTTTTTATAATAAAAATCCTTACATGTTACCTTATAAAAGAAAAATTTTCACAAAACCATCCATTGACTATTGCGATCAATATTGCCATTGGAATTCACATGCGCCATACAAACTAAGTATCCATTTTATTTTGTATTTATTAATTGTTTCTCATACTACATATTCTTTTTGATAAAAAAATTAACTTGATTAATTAAAATTTAGTTTGTATTTCTTAATTTTTCTCAAGTGCTAGATAAACCCAATACTAGCTTGAGTTCATCTTGGGACTTCATTTTATTAAACTTTGCCACTATCATGATCACAGCCTTCTTATTGGGGCAACCCCTCACCCAATGTGGTTAAACACATATGAATCAAGGCTTGGAAGGTTCAACAACATTGCTCTTATTTGAAGGACTGTTTGTCTTGCTTGGAGCTGCTGCTAGTAGCCTTTTAGTTACTACTCTTTATTCGAGTGGATTCCTTTTTTTGTCCTCCTTTCTTTCTCCTACTTTTACCAGAGTTGGGCTTATTACCTTTGGCTTAGGCAAAGTAATTAATAATTGTTTCTATAGTAGCAATGACATTATTGAGGGTCCAAACTCCCTTTCAATCAAGCTTCATCTTAGCCTAACCCTTTAGCCCATACTTAAAGTGGAACAAGAGCTCTTAATTGCACAAGTCACTAATTTTTTACTGTCACTGTAGTAAATTCCTTAATGTAGTTAAAAAACTACTTGTATGCCTTAACCATCACAACTTACCTCACACCTCATTATCCGCATTACAGGGCATAAAGTGTTTATGCAATTTAGCCTTAAACTAGTCTCATGTATTGATTACACAAAGCCTTTTTTTCCTCTTAAAGCTTATTTCCTAATCTTAGTATAACAGTGTTTCCAATCTTAATGAAGTCATCAATAATATTCATGGCTTCAAAGTATTACTCAAGACCATATAAAAAATTCCACACAATGGTGGCATATGGTTGACACTATACATGATAGGTTTAGGGACTTCAAGCCATATGGGTTAATGGCACTAGTGCTAGCGATTTTTCTCATCGATAGTGGGCTACCTCAATGAATTTCACCCACTTCCCTATGATGTTCTTGAATTTCAGCTTCAATGGAAGTTAACAAACTCCTGATTTAGGGAACTTAATTCTCCTATAAAGGACTTATTATGCTCTTCAATTATAAACATGGTAGCCTTTGTGATTTCAATATTCTCATATATCAAATAATAAATTTGATCACTGAGCTTACCAACAGTTAAAGTGACACCAAACAAGTTCTTCTCTAGGCCTACAGTTTGAGATTCAAGGGGCTCTTTCATTAAGGCCTTGGATTTTATATATTTGGAATACAACATTAATTTTCTTATTTTTTAAACCTATGGTTTAGTGTGTTTCTCCTTGACAACAGTAACAACAACAACCCTTTCTCACTAATTATACTTAACACTCAATCAAATTGTACTTAAGATGAAATCATTGCTCTAATACCACTAGTGACGAAGTTAAACTTGATGTGAACTCGACTCGTGAAGTATTTAGTCAAACTTATAATAAGTTAATCTAAGCATTTAGTAAATTTAAGTGAGTTAAAGGTAACCAAGGTAGGTAGCTTAGAGGTTATGATAAGTGTGAGTAGTAATAGGCATAAGAGTTCACTAATATGTAAACTTCTATTAATTTGTTATCAATCTTTGTAAATGGGAGGAGTGGTCTATATATAGACTTTCCACCTCTTTAATGTGTTATTAGAATTAATCCTTTTAGATATTTATAAAAAATATATTAGATTTAGAGCTTCCTAGATGAACTACATATTTACAATAATAAGAGAACATTTTAAAAGGGCAGCTTTCCTTGTTTCAAGTGGGAAGCTTCTGGACACCCATTAGACCATAGGTAGAAGCCTTTAGTCTCAGTCATTTTCAACAATCTTCCTCAATGTTATAGATCCTTCCCTAGCTCTCCTTAGCATCTTGCCTAGGTTAGTCATCAATCAGCCTATTGTTGCCCATATTCAGCCCAAGTTTGTCTCTATGCCATATCAGGTTGCTTATTTAAACAAAATATAATGGTATGCTCGCAAAATATGTAATTTATTTATATTTTATTTTAGATGCTAGGGATCAATAGTTGAGACAAAATATTATGCAATTTTATTAATACATAAGTCAAAAAAATTATAACTCATGTTTTTCAATTTTATTTATCAATTTATATTATTACTATTTTGTTAATGTTGGTTGTACAATTGCAAGGGATTTTTTTATCCCTACATGGGTAACCTATTAATGATGTGCTATGGTACAATTATGTAATGGCCACATTTTGATTTTGTCATATTTTTAAGTTTTTTTAATAAAGAGGCATTTTCATTATTGTTTTGTTCCATAAATAGTTACTTCTGCCTAAGGTCATCAAGTATATGACTTGATAATAAAACTCTTAGGTGAAAGTTAGATTTTATTCTAAATTGTTAATAATCGATCATTATTATTGGAACAATGATGAATAAAGACTAGTATGAGGTTTGATTGATGATTACATTTTACTAATCATGTTTATGAAATATTAAATCAACTCATAGGTACATATTTGAGAAATGATGTACTGAATTGACCAACTGTGAAAATGTTTCATGGATAATAGTTATAAGTAATTCTCATTATAGTAATATTATTTTAGTCCTCTCACTTGAAATCATTGCGGTTTCCTACATGAAAAGTTTTAAAATTTGACACATTCTAATATTATGTTTAACATGATGATGGAACATATTGTTGTATGATATATAATGCATCATGTGAGGAATATAAGTGATTAAGAAGGAATTTGCCCCCCATTTAATTTGAGTAAGCTATTTACAAGCCTCTCAATAAGTTAAACTAAGAAAAATTTCATGTCCATATTAGAATTAATTAATAAGGGGTCATCAATATCAGTCTACTTGAGATTGAGAAATAATATGCTTGGATTGTATAAGGATGACATAAACAGTGTCTTATATTCAATCAAATATATTGTGCAATAAAAGGACTATAATACTTATTGTTAATTAGGTTATGTTGGATTAATAGCTTTCACATGACTTGGGTAATTATAATGTCTTACTAGAGGCTACTTATGATTTGTAGGTCAGAAATAAGATTTTAGACCCATTGCCAAAGTTGTGTGAACTTACAGGGTCACACACTTAGAATATACCCAAAATGAATTTAGGTTAAAATTCTCTCTCTAGATAAAATAATAAATAAACAAATACACATACATACACATATACATACATACATATAATTATTTATTTAAGGGATGATGACTTTTTTAGTCCTATGAGTTAAGTGGTTTTCATAAATTAGTCCTAAAAGCCATTTCCTTCACAATAGAATTCATAATATTTTTAAAATGATCACCATTAGTCCTTGTCTATTAACTTGGATGGAAATTGATATATATAAAGCAGTAGACCCCACTTAACTTCATGCTTTACCTACCATATAAACACACCCAATCCACTTAGTAGCCACATCATCATCATCATCTTCTTATTCTTATTCTTCTTCTTCTTCTTCTTCAATAATGATAATTCATTCAAGGGCAAATTTTTGGGAGAAAATGATATGTCCTCTTCTAAACTGATCTTCTAAAGTTCATTTCTCCCAACCCAAAACCTTTGCTAATATTTTCATAGCCATAGGAGGTGTTGGCATTCTTGGTCTCCCTTATGCTTTTAAATGCACTAGATGGATCATGAGCCTTCTCATGCTCTTCTTTATTTATTAGTATAAATGATATGCCCTAGGGGCCAATCATATATTTTGACATTGTAAATAATCTTAAATGGCAATAAATAATATTCATTTAAATAAAGTGTTTGTTTATTTATGTATTTATCCATCAGCATCATGTTAAATAAATTTATCATCAAAAGTTAATAATATGAACTACAAATTTATTTAGTACATATGCTATAAAATGTTCATAGTTAATAAATTAATATTTGGGTAATATTAATTCGACTACACCATTATTTATTTTCCTTGATGAGCATGTGATACTAATAGTAGGAGGTAGTGAGTCTCATGCTACTTGATAAGAGATATCAGAATAGAGATATGGATACTTAAGTGATGGTAGATCGAACAATGACGTTATATTTATGATCATAAGGATATTCACTTATAGTCAACAATCATAAGCTAGGTCATAATGATGCATATAGTCCTTTGACCTGAGGTAACATGATCATCCATATTTAAGTGGTTAAGGTTTATTACTACTTACATAATTGTGTTAATCATATATGTGTACATGGTGTGCGGTGACATTAGTCTGTTAAATGTAGGGATAAGTGTTCGACCATGATAGGATTCATTACCTAGAGTGAACCAGGTTAAGATCCTATGCTATCTAAGTTTGTTCTTGATGAATATGTTCCTGGACAAGACAAACATAACATAGTCTAAAAGAGTTTCAATGCTAGAAAGTGTTTCTAGTATTCGTTATATTTTATCAAGAATAGAACTTGAGATGAGGTCATATGATGTAACTATTAGAGTTTGATCAAACATTCACATTAGGCTATATCGAGATCTTCTAATAAAGAGATTTTAGTGTGCAGTAATTATGACCAAAGGGTTTGTATGAATAAATACATGAATTCATTTCTAATTGGGTAGTTATAATATCAATGCTAGGGGTTACTCACAACTTATGAGAACTAAATGCGTATAATTGGGATTTTCACATTTAGATCTAAACGAAGTTTCAAATAATATCAAGTGTTGATATTATCTTTTCATTGCCAAATAGATATGAACCTAGTAAGTCACACCTAAAATTGTTTCACAAAATCATCATCAATATTAATCTAATTATTGATTAAAGTGTTTAATCAATTAATTAAGATAAATTGAATTGGATTTATGCTTTAAGTAATTATTCTAGTATATTATGAAATCTAATTTAAGTAAGGGTTTAATTATTAATTTATACTTAATTAATATGAAATATTAATTAAGGTATTAAATTAATAATATATGTTATTTCTATTTGGACTTGGATTAATGGCCCAAGTTGTTTAGGCTTAGACCCAAAAGGGTTTTAGACCAAATATTAGTTCAAGATGTTAAGAAGGCCCATGAACCTTATCTAGGCCCATTTGTCTAATGGATTGGACTTGGGCCAAGTGTTGGCCCAATTACTAAGCCCAAGTCTATACAAATTGATGTGGTAAAATTTATCATTTTAGGCATATTATCTTTTATGTGTAAAATGTTGACCATGGCAAATTTGTCATATTAGCAACACATTATCTTTTGTGTGTAAAATTTTGACTATGATATTATAAGGTGTATATCACATTGGTATGTGTACATAATGTATATAGACATAATAGATAGGATGTATTAATTCTCTACACACTTTACAACTTGCATACTTATCATGACAAGTTATATACTTATCACAGGACAGGGTTTGCTTTTTCAGTATATATATACATAACCTAACAAGTGGTTTAAGGTTAAAGACAATTAGAGAGTGTAGAAACACATACCAAAAGGAAACAATATACACAAAATAAAACCTAAGTGTTCTTACAAGGAGATTAAATTATTGTAAGTTTTATGAGGGTTATTAAAGAGGCTACTTGTAATCTAATCTAAGCAAAAAAATGATTTGGTAGCGTTTTGGTGTTTCAAGCTAGAGACCTAACATTTAAGAGGTTAAAGCATTTAATTCAAGAGTTAAACCTAAAGCATCCAAAGCTTGTAGATTAACTATTATGGCATACATCAAACTTTGGAGTTGGTAAGTTTTCTTAAACTTAAAATTCTTAGGATGTTATTTTACATGTTGATGTGTAGTTTAGCTATATGTAAAATGAAAATTGGATATATAGGAATGGAATTGTTCATGTGATGAAGGGTTATACAAGTAAAATTTTTAAATTTTACCTTATCAAAGGCATGTACTTACCACACTTGGTTATTGCATAACTGTTTCCTTCACTGTTGTTGCTTTAACTTATTACTGCATAATGCTGCTAGTGCACACTCTGTGTAAAATTCAATCTTTGTCTTATGATTTTTCTAAAATTAACTCTTTTGGAGATCTAGGTTTTGTAATATGTCATTCTTTAGTAGGTTTATTGTTGATATTATGATTATTTTATCTTAGATTAGATTTTATGTTAGGTATTTAATATTTATCTATAATACTTTGATCAATTTATTTACTTTATCCTCACACCCACGAGTTTACATTCTCAAATTATAGGTTTGTCTGCTAAGAGTCTTTTAATATAGGGTTGCTTTCCTTTTCAATTAGGGTTAAATTCCATTACTACTTTAACCCATCTAATATCTTTGAGTATTTTTAATGATATTTTTTTATCTTAGTGCTATAGGTATAGTTATAGTAGAGGATGTTTTTGTTATATTTAAAAGCAAGCTAAAAGTACACGCTTTTGAAGGTTTGTATGTTTTTTTTATGGCATGGTGTAACTATTTGTGCTTTTGAAAGGATTAGTATGGCTTTACCTTTAGAATCAGAGATGAAAGATAAGAATAATTTTAGTAAAATCTTGGGGTTAGGCATAGCATTTATTTCATTGCTTTATAGAGCATTTGGTGTATTGAGATATTTTGCTTTTGGGAGTGAAACTAAAGATATTATCTTTGCCACCTTCAATACATAACTTATTAGCACTTTGGTTCAATTGGGTCTCTATATTAATCTTTTTTTTTTTCATATTTCCTTTGATGACGAACCTAGTTTTTGAGGTGGTGAATAGAAGGTTTTAGGATGGATAATATTGTTTTATGGCTTAGATGGCTCTTGGTTTTAGCTATGAGTTTGGTTCAGTGGCTCTATTAGTGCCAAATTTTTACTGATTTTATGTCCTTAGTAAGACATAGTATATGCCATGGATTATGATTTGTTTTACCACCTTTATTATTTCACTTGCTTATATTTAAAGAAGAGATAGATTGAAAAGAAAAGGAAGAAAAAGAAGAAGATGATGATGATGACAATAACGATGATGATGATGGTGATGGTGGTGATGATGATGTGGCTGCCAAGTGGATTAGGTAAGTTTATGTAGCAAGTTAAGCATGAAGTTAAGTGGGGTCTACTGCTCCATCTAAGCAATTTTTGTCCAAGTTAATAAACAAGGACTAAAGGTGAAAATTTTAAGGACTCAATTATGAAGGAAATGACTTTTAGGACTAATTTGTGAAAATCACTTAACTTATAAGACTAAAAAAGTCATTGTCCCTTTATTTAATTATTTAAGGTAATTGTTATCTTAAATAAATTAGTAATAATTCTATTTTGGAATTAAAATTAAGATAGAAAAGGAAGGTGAACATATCAAAATTGTTTTGGTAAGTAAAATGTTTGAGAAACCCTAACTAGGTTCATAGGATGTGTATATATACATCTCTTTCTTTAGGGTTTTTGCCATTCAATTTTTCCATTTACTTTCAAAATGTTCTTTTGAGAAAAAGAAAAGAAAATCTTCAAAGAGAAAAGTAAGGTCTTTCAAATAAGGAGCTAGCACACCAACATCGTTTTGTGAACATTTTGTTCATGTGGATACTAATAGAGGATACAACTAAATCAATAAAAAAAATGAAAAGCTCAAGGTAAGGTGTCAACAAAGTGAAGCCCCTCTCATCCTTCTAACTATCTCACCTTATATTCATCATTTGTGAGATTCCAGAACTATTTTGATTGATTTAATTGAATTACATGGATCTTGTGGAGGTTTCATGAATATGATTTTTTTAGCTGCGTGTATGTATTATGAAACCCAACACAACCCTATGACCTTAATGAATGGAGATGGTAATTTATTTATCAAATATGAAGAATTTTTTAACATGAAACACTTTGCTATGACAAATGTGATCAATAAATGCTTTGTTTACTTAAAATGTATTAAAAAATTCTTTAAAATATATATTATTATAGAATTAATTCGCATACTGCTTATGCTAGGATTTTAGCATTTTTATAGTATTTTTCTTTATATATGTTTAGTATAATTAGGGTTTTTGTTAAGTTAGTTGTGTGTAAATAAGGACTTTTATTTTTTTATTTTTTAGGTGGATGGAGGATTGGAGAAAATAAATAAGAAAAATTGAAGAATTTTGAAAGTTGTTGATTGCTACAGTCATAGGAGCAATTGTGAGCATAGGCTAAACTAGACTAGAATTTTTACGGTGATTGCAGGGAAGGTTAAGATTGCATATTTCAATGAGCTAGATCTTTTTGTTGCGAGCATAGAATTATATGTTCATCCTTTCTACAGCGATCGTCTCGGATCGTAGAAATTTTGATGTCAGTTGTATGATACTAATTTTTGCACAATTTATAAAGCAAATCTAGAAGAATTTGAACTAGAATTGTATAAAAAGAGGCTCATGATCCATTTTGAAAGGAAAAAAGTAAAAAAAATAATCAAGGAGGCATAATTTTGAGAAGAAACACACAAGAGAAGATCGAGAAAATCTCTTGAAGAATAGAAAGAAAGAGAAGAAGACTATAAGTCTATAATCATAATTATTTTCTTACTTTTCTTCATTTTTCTCATAATTGATTATAATTTTTTGTTTGGTTCTTATGAATTCATTGATTAATATTACTATGTGTAGCTAATTTTCAAGTTGTTAGGAATTGATAAAACTCACATGATCCAAGTTTATTAATCTATTACTTTTTAATGTTTATTGCATATTATGTTCATTGTGATGATTATTGTTATGGGTGGCCAACCATAGCTTGATTAGAGTAAAGATTGTACATTAAGAAATAATAGTTCTAGTGGACCTATGAAAACAGGTTAGTTGATTTAAAAACTAGAGATAAATTGATTCAATTTCCCTTAGGTGTGCTTTATAGTTTGTTTATATGAAATAGATGTGTCTTTGATTATGGTGAGAATCAAATCATGATGCTTTAGTTAATGTAAATAAACTTAGCTAATTATTACTAGAGAGAGATTAATTAGTGCAATTGGAAACTCAAGATATGCAATGTTTAATTGGGTAATTTATTATTAATTACTTAGTGATTGTATGGCAATTCAATTCCTAGTAACCCCTTGATTATTGATTGTTAATTTAAATTAAAGTAGAATTTGATTATTTAGTTTAATTATTAGTTTAAATTTGTTAAATTTACATTTTAATTTTCTTATAGCCTTAAACAAGTTGAAAGAGGATGGGTAGATGGATAATAATCAATCAATATTGGAATGATACTTTCCTTCTACAACATTATTGCTTGACCTTGTATATTACGGGCAAATACAATCAAGTTTTTGCCGTTATTATTAGGGATCAAACCTGAGCCGCCCTTGTGATAGGCGGGAATACTTACAAATATTATAATTGATTTGCTTCATAATCTCATTAAAAGGGAAATGCAAAAAGATCCTCTTATAAGATATGTTAGATGTTAAAATGGAAAGTAATGAAGTGCAAGAGAACATTCAAGAAAATTACATTGATATATTGGATCCTTTAAATGAATAGACAATGTGAACAGATATTCTAACTACTAAAATGTTTAATAGTTGGAGAATATTTAAGTATATTAATTAGTAATAATATGTTTTTATTTTATAATAGATAATGTTGTTATTTTTAATTACAGTTGTTGACTACCCATTTTTAATCACATTCTAAATTTTTTAGCTTTTATTTTTTTAAAAAAATTATCTAATTTCATATGTGTTCTAATTTTTATGTTTATAGTATTGGCACCTTTTGAGCAAGATGTAAACTATACCAATAACAAAACTCCTTAAATATTATGAAGCAAAGAGGAAGATAGCTATTTTGTTAAATTATTACTTGAAATGTATTGCGAGGGAAGATACAAAGAAGGTAATTTCAAACTAGGTTATTTTAGTTGTGCTAGAAGGTGTATGATTATACAATTGTCAAAAAGTGGTTTAAAAATAATTGATGTAGACTTTAAATTGTATTATTTGAAAATACAATTTTTTGAAAAATGGTGAATCTTGTAGAGAATGATAAGGAAAAAATAATTGTGTGATTGTGTTATATTTAACTAATGACCTAAGCCAATTAATATTTTAAGAAAAGTATCATAAATATTTATTAATTAAAAAATCTTAAACTATAATTCCTATTTGTCTTTGATTTTATTTCTCTTAATTTTTTTTGTATTCATAGGGAAACAAAAGGTTTATATAAAAACTATTCCCTTTATAAGCTATTTTTTAAGAGATTTAAATCAAAGATAGAGCAAGTGGACTAAGAGTTGCAAATGTTGCTAATCAACAAAAAAAGAAATGAGTCAATATAATACTAATGCAAGTGAGAGCTCTCTGATCTTTTCTGATGTGAGTAAACAAAAAAAAGAAAAATTTCAAAAAATAACATCTTCACTAAGTGAAAATTTAAAGATATTGAAAAAAATAAAATATTTCTAGAATATGATATAATTAAAGAGACGATAGAAGAAAAATAATAAGGAATACACTTTCAAGGAATAAGAAAAATAATAAGGCTCAACTTTGGAAACACTTGGTGAGATTGAAGAATTAAGTGCAATAATAAATTATACATGGCAAGAGAATCATGAAAATTGATGATGTGGTTATGTTATTAAACTTGGAAAATCAAAAGGAAAAGTATGAATTTATGCTAATAGTTATTGGTTTTATGTAAGCATAACTTACTGTTATTTAGACATTTTTCATTTTTACAGGTACGAGAAAGCATTATAATGTTTATGTTGCTTTTTAGAATGTTTGTGAATATATTATCTAAACTTTTCTTTGGAAGTTCACGTTTTTAAGTGATTATTATTATATTTTCTTTGTAGTTTTAATATTTATTTGAGTTGTTTTTATATGTCTTTAATAATTAAAAATTTTATATTAAATTTTGTTAATTACATTAACAACTTTTTTCTTAAAAAAAATACTACATGATAGTTTATCCATTATCTTTTATTTAGTAAATAATATCAATAATTTAACTATTACACTTGTAATTATTACTTCTTTAATAGTTATATCTATAATTATTACACCTTATTTTCTTAAACTTGATTTAAATGCATCATAAATAATAGATAAAAAATTTTGAATGTTGTTCTATATAAGTACAACTTATATTTCTTAATTTATTTTTTTATTAATAGGAAGATTGACTAATCTAAATATTAATGGACAACATAATAATATTACTTTTTATTTAATAATTTCACAAATCAATGAAGTAAAATGTTAACTCTACATCTCAAAAAAAAAATTTTTAAAGTAATTTTAGACAATTTTTTTACTGATTTTTAGTAGGAATTGTTCTCACTTAACTTATATATCGAGTTCAAGTCCTAATATATGTAGTTGATTTAGTGGTTTAAGGGAAAAAAAGTACATCAAGTGGATGTGAGGGTAACTTTCATTTATGGTATTCAATTTTTTTAACCAACTCTCATTATAGCACCCAACTTTTATTTTGTCACTTTAAAGTATATCACATTTCATTTTATTTTCAATAAAATGCTCAAACTCATTTTCTAGCCTACACCTATCACATGGCACCTATGTGGAAGTTAATGTAATTAACAAAGTACCGCAAGATAAAACATGTGGCATCATATCATTTTAGTGGGACACATAACACCACGTCATATTGTGTTCCACAATTCTCTTTCTTACTTTAATTTTTAAATTAAATTAAAATTTTCTTTTTAACTTTCTTTCATTTTCCCACTATCCAAACACTTAACATTCAAGTAAAAAAATCTTAAGAAATTACAAATAAACCTTCAATCAATTTAATTTATCAATCACAAAATATTTTTTATTTTTCTTTAAATATCAAAGAATTGATTAATTTTTTAAAAATTCAATTTTTATGAATTTATGAATCATCTATGCCAATGTTGTTGTCATTGTTGACAAATTTATATATTCTATTGCTATCGATGTATAAACAAGCAACCCATAAAATTTTCTTTGTAAAAACACCAACTCAAGAAGTCAAAACTCTATAATTTTCACTCCAATATGCAATATGAAGTAAGATAATAAAAATAGAGATTAGTAAGATGGAATTGGCAAGATTGTTATTGCCATAGACCTATCAATTTTTTTTACCATCATTTTAAAGAGAATGAGTTGTTTAGTTAGTACCCACCATATTTATAATTATTAGTTGTTTAGTTGGTACATCTCCAAATTTTCTAAGCAATTTCCCATTTTACTTTCTTCTCTCTATTTCAATTCAAGATCCACTATCACTTTGCATTTTGCTTTGTTTTTAATTTCACAAGTTCCATGGCTACTTCCCTAGATTCCTCTACCAGCTCTTTTCTCAATTTTTTTGTGTGTCACAAATGTTGTTAATTTATCAAACTCATTGGATATATTGAACAAATTAGAAATTCTTTTTTACTCTCCTCTTTATCACCATCATCGCCCCCTCATTTCCATGATAGAATCCCACTATAATACTTTGATGTAGTCATTAATGCAATGTTGGTGGTACTAATCTATCCCCTTTCAGTCATATTGTCATCAACCTCTTGATGGCACAAACTAGTCTCCATCTTTGGCTGTTGAGTATGTTAGGGTTCTTAGTTGGGTTGGGATTTGACCAACATCTTGATTAATAGACTCAAATGAAAAATTAATGAAGTTGGTATGTTTGAGTAAAAGATTTTCTTTTAAAGATTTGTTAAGATTTTTTTTAAAATGGGAGTGTTTAGATTATGGGAAAATAAAAGAAATACAAGAAAGTTGAAAATAAAATGAGTGAATTAGAAAATAAAAAAAGCTAAGTGAAGATAGAGAAAAGATGAGACACGTGGCAATAATGTGGTGCCATGTATCTTATTTAATTGACATGGCACAATGTGGCATGGTACATGGATTATATTTGTTATGTCAACATCCATATATTTATTATTGGTTAAAAAATTATTCTAAACATTTATTTGAAATAAAACTAAAGATAAAATGGTTTTAAGTGGACAAAAAAGATTAGATACCACAATGGACCATAGGTTAAAATTTGGGTACTATAGGTGGAAATTACCTGTGGATATAGGGGTGTAACCAAGTCAAACAGTTTGTAATTTGTTCGGAGCTCGAATTGAAAAAAGGTCATTTGAGTTTGTTTGTTAAGCTAAATAAGCCGAGCTCAAACTCCATTTTAAGGCTCGTAACCTAAACGAGCTGAACCTGAACTTACTTAAGTTCAACTCATTAAAGCTCACAAACAGGCTTGTTCGTCAGCTCGAGAGCCAGCTCATGAACAAGCTTGCAAATAGGCTTGTTTATAGGCTTATGAACATGCTCGTTATATTACGTGGTGGTATTAAATAGGTATAATTTAATTTAAATATTAATATTTAATAAATATCATTTAATTTTCTAAGTCAATATGTTGACCTTAGTAATAATCAATCTTAATTTTGATCTTAACAAACTTAATTTTGAGCATTTAATTTATTTATTTAAGTGTGTATAAGTTAGAACTCTATTGGAAGTTAAAATGAAGTATAATTATCTTGGGCTAATTGGACCTTTAAGATTCAAGGAGGCTTTTGATATCCTTAGAGCTTTATAATGAGAAAGTTATCTTTTTCACATTTGAAGTAGACATCTTGAGCTTTCTGAATTAGGCTTATTTGTCAAAATCCAAGTTCATTTGGTTATGCAATTTTAAGTCGAAATCCACATATATGTATGTCATCTCAAACTGTATACCTCTTAGTATTTTAGACATATCTTGAGTTACAGAAGTCCAATTAAGGTGATTTAAAATGATATGAAAAGATAAGTCAAGTATCTACAAGTTTCATGAAGAAATTATAGGCAAATTCAAATTCCTTTAGGAGAAAATAATGGCTTCAACTTGTGTATAGTTGTCTGACAGTATTCTGCATTTTTGATTGCATAGCTCTTAGTATTTTGGACATATCCTGAGCTAAAAAAGTCTAATTTAAGTGATTCAAAATGATATGGAAAGATAAGTCAAATATCTATAACTTTCATGAAGAAAGTATGGGAAAATGAAAATTTCTTTAAGAGAAAATCAAGGCTTTAACTTGGGTATAGTTGTCTGATAGTATTCTGCATTTCAAATTGCATAACTCTTAGTATTTTGGACATATCCTAAGCTACAGACATCCAATTTTAGTGATTTAAAATGATATAGAAAGGTAATTCAAATATCAACAGCTTCTATGAAGAAAGTGTGGGCAACTTCAAACGTCTTGAGCAGCCAATCATGGTTTCAATCTATGAATAGATGTTTGATAGCATCACTTTTAATAATTCAAAATATAGACATTGGACACATCATTTGCACCTCCAACAGCTATATTTTTAAGTATAAATACCTCTAGAGCTGAATGGAAGTTAAGAAACTTGTTTATTATTAATTCTTTCTTAAATATTCATTGAGCTCTCAAATTCTCTTAAACAATTCTTTGTTTGTATAAATTTTGTGAGAGTTGGGTGTGTGTTAGAAATAAGATTTCTCTTCATCTTGAATCTTTGGTTAGATTAGAAGGAAAGTGAGATTTATTTCCAAAGGAATTTATTTAAGTGTTGTCCATTGAAACACTTGGGTTTTGATTTTTTTAGTGAGCTTTGAAAACTCATATTATAAGGTTATAAGAGTGAGCCATAAAACTCATGTGCAATTTCAATCTTGTGAATAAAATTGTGAATGATTGAAAATCCTAACTTAGGGATAAGTTAAGTAGAGACGTATGATTATTGTTGAATCCAAACTTCTTAAATTTTTGTGTTATTCATTCTTACTTCTCAACTTCCATTCAATTCTTACATATTTTTTTTTTAATTTCTCATTTTTATTCAATAGTCCTATTCACCCCCTTTAAAACTCTTTTCACAATATTATATAATATTAATTTTATATTAAGCAAAAACTGTGCTATTAAATTAGTAGTAATTAATATACAATATTACATATGAGAAAATTATGTACTATTAGTACATAATTTTTTGCGTGTAAATTAACATTAATATTATAATAAGTAATATTATACAATACTAATTAAATATTTAACAAATAATAAATTTGTTTGATAAATAAAAATTAAGTAATATTTGTATTTTAAAGTAATATATAACTATTAATATTAAATAATGCAAATTTAAAATAATAGATAAATATAATTTGAATTATAATTTAATTTGTATTATATTATTGCAAAACTATATAATTTTTAGTCAATAATACATATTTTTTAATTTTGATGTGAACATAACTTAACCTAATTCTCTAATCTATACACTATATAATTTGTACAGTTAACTTTAAATGAAATAGCATAACATTTTAACATCAACTAATAAATTTTCAATAAAAATATAATATTAAGTAATAATCGTATTTTAAATAAAATTACGTAATTTTAATGATGTAAATAATTTTAATGTTATAAAAATATATAGTTTGAAATTATAAAATAATGTAATATATAATTACAAAAATACAATGTTAAACTTGCCGGGCTCATGAGTGTGGCCTGAACTTATCAAATACGAAATTGTACCAAACTTGAGTTAGACTTTAGAAAGCTCGAAATTAGTTCCAATTTGTTAATTTTTAAATGCACCGAGCTTGACTCGGTTTGGTTCTGTTACTGAGCGATGAGTGATGACCACGCGACCCGAATCAACCCGTTTCCTTGTCAAATAGCTCAAAGAATAAAACTGTAGCTTATAGCTTGGTCTTTACTCGCATCTTAAAACCCTTTTACGTGTTGTTCTTCCATTTACATCTCCGCCACCCTTATCATCTCCTTCACAGAGTAGCAGAAACCCTTAATTCTCAGCTCTTCTTCTTCCTCCATTAGCAACAATGGAGGAAGTCTGCGAAGGAAAAGACTTCTCTTTCCCAAAACAGGAAGAAAAAATCTGTTCTTTCTGGTCCGAAATCAAAGCATTCGAAACTCAATTAGCCCGAACTGAATCTCTGCCCGAATACATCTTCTACGATGGTCCACCCTTCGCCACTGGACTTCCACACTACGGCCATATCTTAGCTGGCACGATCAAAGACATTGTGACTCGGTATCAGACCATGAGAGGTCACCATGTGACCCGCCGCTTTGGCTGGGATTGCCATGGATTGCCTGTTGAGAATGAGATTGATAAGAAATTGAACATTCAGAGAAGAGAAGAGATTCTAGAAATGGGGATTGATAAGTATAATGAGGAGTGTAGGAGTATTGTAACTAGGTATGTTAGTGAATGGGAGAAGATTATTACTAGGACTGGAAGGTGGATTGATTTTAAAAATGATTATAAGACTATGGATTTGAAGTTTATGGAAAGTGTTTGGTGGGTTTTTGCTCAGCTTTTTAATAAAGGTCTTGTTTATAAGAGTTTTAAGGTTAGTTTGTTTTCTTTTTTACTTGTGATATTATACCATAATAAGTCTTGAATATTTTCCTCCATTTGTAGTTATTATTTACTTGGTGTTAAAAGTAAAACCTATAGATTGGGTTTCTTCTCCATGATTGGGAATTCTAAGTGAATTGTATAGATTATGTCTCTTTCCCACTATTGGGAATTCCAATGGAACTCTAAGCCTCCATGGTTATAATTCTAAGTGGAATTTATTTCAGTTGAAAGAGTTTCTTTCCACATGTAAGAGTTTACTGATAGGGATTGAAAGCATCCATTTTTAGACTCTCCAAAATCTATGTTAGTGATGTGTTAGTAACTTGATATTTGTCCATGATACTTTTGGTTTGCTCAGACATTCAAATAGGTTATAATTTTGGTATTGTTTTACTTTTTTTTTTTTTTTTGAGTGTTTGTAGGTTATGCCTTATAGTACTGGTTGCAAAACTGTGCTCTCTAATTTTGAAGCTGGTCTGAATTATAAGGTTTGTGACAAGTTCCTTTGCTGAATGCTTGGCATTTTTAATTCTCAAGTGTTATTTATCTCTTTTTTGCATTAATTTTATCTATCTCTGAGTAATGCAGGATGTGCCGGACCCTGAAATAATGGTGGCATTTCCAATTGTTGATGATCCACATAATGCAGCCTTTGTGGCTTGGACAACAACCCCATGGACTCTGCCTAGTAACCTTGCCCTCTGTGTGAATGGAAATTTTGACTATGTCAAGGTCAGCTATGATTTTTTGTTGACGTGTTTGTTTTTTTTAAAAAAAAAAAATCATTCAGATCCTTTTTGATTTCTAATATTTTAGGCTGCTAGTCATCTGAGTCTGAGTTGGATGTATGCCTCACAGTTGTTCATTTCAATTACTATAAGTTGATTTTTTTTTTTGGAACAAGATACTATAAGTTGATTTGTAAGGCAATAACTTGTTGGATTACTGGTAGGAGTATCCTTTTCGCAATTTTCTATAATTGACGATCTATGAAAATAAAATCCAGGTTCGTAACAAGTACACAGGAAAAGTGTATGTGGTTGCTGAATCTAGGCTGTCAACTCTTCCCACTGAGAAGCCAAAATCAGGCACAGCAAACGGACCTGCCAGTGGGAAGACTAAAGGTGGGAAAACTGAAAACTTGATGGATTCATTTGAGTTGTTAGAGAAAGTAAAGGGCAATGAACTGGTGAATAAGAAGTGAGTCTACAGTCTATACTTGTTTATGCATTTTTGAATTACTTGTACGGTTGTACCTGTACAATGACCAGTCTGCATCCTATCTTCATCTTGTTTAGAGCAAATTGTTTGGTGAAACTAAATTGCAATCAATTAATGGGATTTATATGTTTGATTATGTGGATGAATAAATATGTCTGGAACAGATTTGAATCAAAATCTGCTGTAAAAGGAATCTGACTAGAATCCAGTTTACCATGTATTTCCATTTTCCCCATTATTTTGTTTTCTCCACCAGGATTTTAAAGTGATTTTTCCTAATTTTTAAAGGTCTGCCTGAACTTTTCTAATGCTACTCTTTGTTTTTTAAAGCCTTTTCTTTTGTTTTACTTTAATATATAATATTTTCTTTTCAATTATTGTTTCATATGGATTGAATTCTGCAAAGTGAAAGTATTTCAAACTAAATAAGTCAGTCCAATAGAATTTACTTGAAAGGAGTTCCTTGTTTTTGGAGGAGTCGAAACAGGCACTTTAAGATGGCTGCTCTTTAGTAGATTTTTACTTAACTTTCATGTGAAATTCTCATTGATGGAATTTGTAGTAGCATGATATGCTGCTTGTTGAAATAAGGTTATCTATGTTAATGGTGGGATGTTATGGACAGTGTTAAACTTCTGAGAGTATGCATGCAGGTATGAGCCGTTATTTAATTTCTTCTCAGAGTTCTCTGGTGTGGCATTTAGAGTTGTTGCGGACAATTATGTGACTGATGATAGTGGCACTGGAATTGTTCATTGTGCTCCGGCATTTGGTGAGGACGATTATCGTGTTTGTACTGAGAATCAAATAATCAGTAAGGTTTGTACTAATATGCTATAAACAGTTCTCAGTTACTTATTATACGCTTCCAAAATAAGCACTGGTTTTGTTGCTTTTTGGAAAATATCAAGTTAGAGAATGTAGTGTAATTGCTATAGTATGAAGTGCCATGAATTTTCTTTGAGGATTTCTGTTGCAGCTACTTGTTGATTTGGTGATTTTGGACAATTTCATGCTATTGCCATAGCATGAAAATGGGGTATGAACTTGGTTGACTTCAAACAAAATGCATGCATTGAAGAAAACAGAAACTAAGCTTTATTATGATGATTCCATGAAAGATACTGATTTTGTGATGCCTCTTCACTTGAAGTAGAAAGTTGGAAGAGTTTTTTGATCTATTCTTTCACGTGCAATATTAATTGATTTATTTTATGCATCTTTGTTGGACTGCTTTTGAATACTTTTATACACCATTATTGGCATTGACATGCTTAGAGTTGGGAATTCAAAATTTTGATCTTTTATTTTCTTTTAGGTTTTCTCTATTTTTTCTTTGTTTGTTTCCTCTATACTTGCTACATATATTCTTACTTTTGCAGCACCGATATTTATTCTTTATTTATTCTTGTTTGTTTTATCTTAATTCTTTCGTTGGTTTGTAGGAAGAGAACTTGATTGTAGCTGTTGATGATGATGGCTGCTTTACTGAAAGAATTACTGAATTTTGTGGGCGTTATGTCAAGGATGCAGACAAGGATATTATTGAATCAGTGAAGGTGAGGCTTCTCTTGCTTAGTTTTTTATATGGAGTTCCCTAGCAATTTCTCTGTGTGTGTGTGTGTGTGTGTGTGGGAGAGAAAAATAGATGCTTAAAGCAACCCTGTACATATGTCATTATTTTTGTAATCTTATATTAGCATATAGCTCTTGATTTGGATGGAACTAATGGAGGCTTTAAGTGCATTGATTAAAAAGTTTATATGTGGGTTTCAAAAAATCATGTGATGGCTAAATAAAGAAGGGGTCAAGCTATAGTATTTTTTGAACCATTTATCCTTTTTTATGTGCCACTAATGATATTTTATCAAAATTTTTTTGAATGACTCAGGCAAAAGGAAGGCTTGTTAAGACTGGTAGCTTCATGCACTCTTATCCCTTCTGTTGGAGATCTGAATCTCCTCTTATTTATAGAGCTGTTCCAAGCTGGTAGGTAAACTTTCTAAATGTAATTTTATATTTGCCATCACAATTGGTCATGTAGATATTCCTTTTTTTTTTTTTTTCCAATTCTGAAACCCAATACATGTGTGAATAAACATGCCTTTAAGATCTGTTTTGATATTTGCACAATAATGGCTATGACTTATAGTCAATTTAGTGACTATATGATGTACTTTATAATAGATCTCTATATCTTGCTTAGCATGCTCTATGGGCAAAAAGCAAATTTCTTTTTGTTCTCTGTGATGGTGATAAATATAAAATTTTAGATTTCCTTCAAAAAAAATTGTAATAGTTGACAAATTAAACATTTAATGTATATTTTTTTTTCAAACATTTAGCAAGTATGCTGAGTATCAGTAACATTGCAAGCGTTGAAAAAAATAATAATAATAAATCTGCAAACAGAGCTTGATACCTACTGCCCATTCCTCATGGAATAGGCCATAATCATTATCAATATTAAAGCCCATTTTACGATTGATAAAATTGAAACTCTTGACCAAAGTCATCATAGTGTGCAGAGGACAAAATTTCTTATCTACATCTAAATTTAAGTTGTTTTATGTTATCACATAAGTAGTGAAATCCTTAATGTTTACATACAGTAGGTTTCTTCTGTGGTTAATGAGGTTTTCGTAGATATGTGGTTTTATGATCCTGTTTTATGTTTCTAGTAATTCTGACTCAGCTGTTCTTTTAAATTCTCTGTCTAGGTTTGTTAGAGTGGAGAAAATAAAAGGGCAATTGCTAGAAAACAACAAACAGACGTATTGGGTTCCAGATTATGTGAAGGTTAGAATTATTTTGCCAGCTCCACCCTCTTAGTGGAAAGCAGATTCTTGGTTTTTCTTTGCATTATTTCAATGGACACAAGTTACTACTGTAGTTTACACTCCCTCTCTTTTAAATGACGTGGTCTTGTGTGAATCCGAAACCACCCTCAAGCTCTCTCATTCTGTCTGATATTTTGTGTAGTTTAGTGCTGTTCTGAGTTGTTTGATTATTAGCTAGTTGTTTTTATTGCAATTACAGGAAAAACGATTCCATAATTGGCTTGAAAATGCAAGAGATTGGGCTGTGAGTAGGAGCCGATTTTGGGGAACTCCTCTTCCTGTGTGGATCAGTGAGGACGGTGAGGAAGTGATTGTCTTGGATTCTGTTGCTAAACTTGAAAAGCTTTCTGGTGTTAAGGTTCAGACTCTCTCTTTCTTCCCTTCCATATTATGATTATTTGGATGTGGTTAAAATGTAGTATTTATTAGATGGAATAGAATTTATGTGCTCAAAAAACAAAATTCACTCTTATTTTCTTATTTAATAATGTTTATGAGTTATTTCTTGCTTAGATTGTGTGGCATGCTTACTCAACGAGTTGATTATGGCTCTAGAATTATAGTGCTCAAGTTGCCAATTTATTGTTTGTGTTTTTGTTGTTCTTGTTGAGAGAGTATCAGCACAAGGTAGTTTTACATTTCTCAGCCAGTGCTAGAATATAATACTTGATCATCTTGCTGCATGAAATTCTTGGGTGTCTTTTACCACACAATGTTTTACCATTGCTTGAAAATGGATAAATCTAACTTTTCCCCTGTACAGCTTTTTTAGTTCCGTTAAGTCTCTAGCTTTACTAATCATCTATTTTACTTCCAATGTTTCATCCAATGGCATTGGTTTTTTATATACATGTAGGGTGTAATTGTGTTATGTATTGATGCAGTGCGGATTTTTCTGACATCCAAACTTTTATTGTATAACAATGATATAAATTTTTATTGTATATTTGTGTCTATTCATCATTTTCCAGGTGTTTGATCTGCATCGGCACCATATCGATCACATAACTATCCCATCAAGTCGTGGTCCTGAATTTGGTGTGCTTAGACGAGTAGATGATGTAAGCTATTGTATCTTGGTTATCTGTTTTTTTGATGATTTCCTATAATATCTGCTTAAGGATAGATTATTTGAACTCCTTACATAATAGATTCATATATGCAGTACTAGATTAAAAAATGGTTGGATAATAGTGAAATTGACTGTTGGAAGATGTGGATTCTTATGGTGTGCTATTTAACTTTTGGCCGTTTTTAATATTTAGTTTCAAATATAGTTATTTGGTTGTCTACCTTCTACACCGACATCATTCTGAAATTTAAATGATATCTAGTATTTTGTTATCAGAAAAAGGTTTCTTGTAAAATAGAAGAAATCTTTATCTCATAGATAGCTGATTTCTTAGCCTTGGAGATCATGGTTACAGGTATGGAGACATGTAATATTTTGAATATATCAATTTCTCTCTAGATCTGAATCAGTCTTGGAATGTTTTCTTTGCCTAATTATAATTCCACATGTAATTGATGCATATATGGGTGAGATTTCATATTTCAATTTGACATCAGATTTACACGTTTTGCTCAATTGATGTATGGTTTTGTTGTTGCTTGATTGATGTATGGTTTTGCTGTTGCAGGTGTTTGATTGTTGGTTTGAGAGTGGGTCAATGCCTTACGCTTATATTCATTACCCATTTGAGAATGTTGAACTTTTTGAGAAAAATTTTCCTGGGAAATTTGTTGCTGAAGGGCTAGATCAAACTCGTGGATGGTGAGTTTCTTTACTTTAGAATGTGTTTATGTGTAGGTACTTTAACTCTTCACCTTATTAAGGTATCTGTGATAGATGACAATACTTGGACATCTGTGTGGCATTTTGCATCAGTGGAAAAATATATAAAGGTTTTGAAACGTGGAAGAATTCAACTCTATGGGAATGTACCATATTCAACACTGTTACCTAAGTCCATATGGTGTGGGCTTCATGGTGACTTAATGCTTGTGGGTACATAATAGATGCAGTTATGTGCATGGAGATATGACCCTTTTTTTAATTGAGGCAATTTCAATTCCATGTCATAAAAGTTATGTCAAATTTGTTTATGTTAAAAACTGGCCCTTGTGATCATTCGCTGACAGAAGAAAGAAGGATCGATGATGTCCATAAGATCATACTGCGGGGGATTCCATTTATGGAATTTTTTTTATTTCATTCTTAATTTCCTCATTGTGTTTCCTCAAGCTATTTTCTTACAAAAAATTTTATCTACGGGAATCAGGTCTTTTTTGCTTGCTTATCCGTAGACACTGGGAGTTAATTATATTAAGAGAGAATTAAATTTATGGATGATCTGGTTTGCATTGCAGGTTCTATACGCTTATGGTGTTGTCAACTGCATTATTTGGCAAACCTGCATTTCTGAATCTTGTTTGCAATGGACTGGTTCTAGCGGAGGATGGAAAAAAGATGAGCAAAAAACTAAAAAACTATCCATCGCCTATGGAAGTTATTGATGACTATGGAGCTGTAAGTCTTCTTGAAACTATGTTATTTGTTGATGTGTCATTCAACAATGTCTTGTTCGAATCCTTCTTCCTGCAAATTATGTTGCTTGTAGTTTATACCCTGGAGTTGGCCAGAATTTTCTTTCTCACTTTTGTTAAGTTGACCTTTTCTTTCCTTTTTTTTTTCCTTGTATCCAGGACGCACTGCGATTATACCTTATTAACTCCCCAGTTGTTCGTGCTGAAACCTTACGTTTCAAAAAGGAAGGAGTTTATGGTGTTGTGAGTGCTGTCTAAATTCTATATTGACTTTCACATTCAGAGAGTTTTAGTTGATCTCAATTTTGTATTATCTAAATATTATGAAATATTTGTTTTTCGCTAATAGGTCCTTATCCTGATTTAATATTTCATGCTTTTCAGGTCAAAGATGTGTTCCTTCCATGGTACAATGCATATAGGTTCCTGGTACAAAATGCTAAGAGGCTTGAGGTGGAAGGGCTTGCACCATTCACTCCTATTGACTTTGGAACTCTTCAAAATTCATCTAATGTGTTAGATCAGTGGATTAACTCGGCCACTCTGAGTCTTGTTCATTTTGTCCGCCAGGAAATGGATGGATACCGACTCTACACGGTTAGCTGTCTTCATAAATAGAATTTGGCTGGAGTCTGGATGAGGGTTTCACTCTCACAGATAAAACATTTTATAAGACTTTTAAGTATGCTAGTAAATGCACGGTACAAATTTTTAAAATGTTTGAAAGTATTTACACATTTTTTTAATTTTACTTATGGTATTTTTAATTGATAAACATGAAAGATATATTGGTATGTTCTAGGTAATTTTTTTGAACTTTTTCCATCTATATTTTAAATTTGTAAATTACTACTATGCTTGTGGTTTTATGTATAAAAAATTAATTGCCATTCTGAATATGTTTTGATTATGCTTAAATCCTTGGGACGAAATGAAAACCTATATATATGAACATTTCGTAGTGACAGAAACGAAGAAAAGATATAAGAAAACATTAACTGATAGTGATCAATAGTTTGTTTAGTCACCAGAAACCACTAAATATGATGTCAGAAATTATGTTTGTTTTCTGAAACATATAACCTCACAACTTAAAGATGAAAAGTTGATTTAGATTTGTAATTTCTCATGTGTGATGGCATTTATTCATTTATTCTACTCGCATCCTTTGCAGGTTGTGCCATATCTCTTGAGGTTTCTTGACAACCTTACAAATATTTATGTACGGTTCAACCGCAAGCGACTAAAAGGTCGTACTGGGGAACAAGACTGCCGGACTGCTCTGTCAACTCTTTATAGTGTATGTTGATAATAATTTTAGTATAATGTGTTAGCAATTGCAGTTCCTGATTGCTTTGTTTTTTTCTTTTTGTACTCTGTGGTGCGGGTGAAATTTTAGCATGCTATGATGTCGACCAAACGTTTTGCAAATCCAAAAAGGTTTTCATGCATGACTGATAATTTAAGTGGGATTACATGAATATCATCCAGTTCACATGAACTTTCAAAAGCTTACATCACAATGTTGGTGAAAACCAATCCCGTTTTCGTTTCTCTACTCCATCTCTTTTATCACTGTTCAATGATGAATTTTTTTTTGTTTTTGGTGGAAATGGCAGTAAGCACTTAGGATTAGGCCAATCCTGAAGATCTGCCTCCCTTCTTGAATACAAGTTATCTAACCAGAAGTTTCATTTTGAACATGTCAATTCAGTTGGATGATATCGTTTTATCTTTATACAGTTCATATCGATTTATTTATTTGAGCTCCTGGTGGTATCTATGTTTTTGAAGTAAAAACTCAGAAGAGACAGGGTTCGGAGAACTCAGTAGTTAGTTTATTGACCGGCTTTACTAAAAGCTGATGTTTTGGGTAGGAGCAAGACTCAGTGGTAGTTTAATAACAAACTATGCTAAAAGTTGAGGCAGGGTAGGGTTCAGAATAAGAATAAATAAACTCAATGAATCTTCACATGTGAAAGATAAGGTGAAGGTGAATAATGATGGTTGTTGATTGGTGGGGTGTGATACAGTCGGGGACGTTGGTGGGTGGTGTGAAATGTTGTTACATGTATGATTTGAGAAAGAATGTTCATAAGTGGTGAGGCAGAGCAAGAAAGTCGATTGTAGAGAGAAAGAGCCGCTGTGAATTCCATTTCTAAAAGAAGGAAAACATCAGGCTACATATAGGTGGCACATAGTGGGTTGAGGGCTGTTGCTGTATGGCGGTCTTAAAGGTTTGAAGTGTCTCTTTTGGAGGAATATGGCCCAAGTCATAACTTTTTAATGTGGGTTGGATTTGGATGATATTAGGTCTATTAGGAAATGTCAATGGGAATAAGGTTTACTCCCTTCGCAGGCAGTTGTCTGTAGTCCATCAGATGTAAAATATCCACTCATCATCTCATCTCAAAGGTCACTCAGGGTCCTGTCTCTTAACTCATTTAATCCCTCTTTATCCTTACTTGTGTTTAGATGTTGGACGTGTTTAAACACGCTTAATTTGGTCTTTGTTGTTGGCTGGAGCAACATGAAAGGCATCCTTAATCCAGGTGGAAGGAGTTTTAACTGAATTCTGAATTAGCAATTCCTTTTCCCTTGGATCATTCGAAAAGAAATGCCTCTTTGACATATGCTGTACAAACTCTGATCTGTTTCCTCATCTTCTACTAAATTGTGCAAGTTGCAGATGGGGGATGATGTGTGCTTCTTAGCAGTTGAATTTGAGACACTTGAACTTGCTCTTTTTCTTTGCTTGGTCCCTCTAGCTTTTTTTTTTTTGTTTTCCATTTCATCACTGCTGTGAGAGATAAGCATTTATATCCTTTACCTTTGGGGTTTTTCTACAGCTCTAGAGATGCTGGAATTGTCAAAAAATCTACCTCTGTCACTTATACTGATGTAATCAGATGTGTTTATGTTTGGTATATTTTAATGATTTAAAAAGATTGCTTGAGTATCTGTAATTCTGATTCTTGCTTTTTACATTTTAACTCTTATTTTGATGTGATTCTTCATTCATTCATTTGAATAGATGCCTGGTTGCCTTCTAATCTGGATATAGTTTTTTGATTCTTTTGTTTGGATATGATTCCTTTTTCTTTCCCCTCGTTTACTAATTTTTTTTTTTTTTGAATATGGCTCTTTTTTGTTTTTCTTCTGTCTCAGTGATACTTTTGTAGCCAATTCAACTTGCATTACATGTAACTTGTGTTTCGGTTTTCAGGTGCTTCTAACGTCCTGTAAGGTGATGTCGCCATTCACTCCATTTTTCACAGAAGTTCTATATCAAAATATGCGGAAAGTTTCTAGTGGAGCAGAGGAAAGCATTCACTACTGCAGTTTTCCTCAAGGAGAGGGAGAGGTAATTTTTCCATCATTTTTTTTTGCAGCTAGTAAACAATTATGGTTCAAACAGTGCAAGTGTGGTCAATTTGAATTCATTGTTGTATATTATTTTATTTGGATTCTGTAGCAATTTTCTTCTTTCTTGTGGAGTTGCAGAATCTAATCATTCTGAAAAAGTCCAATGAAAGCTGTGTTTTTTCAACTTAATTTTACATCAAATAAGCTGAATTTCGCGTAGCATAAATCATTGGCTCTTAAATTTCAAACGGAATTTGTTCCAAAAAAAAATTTAACCTAATTTGATTGTTCTTTTCTGGATGAAACTTTGGCTACCTTTTAGTTTGAGGATTTGACCTATCTAAACAAAGCATTTTATATATATATATATATATATATATATATATATATATAATTATAATTTTATAATTTGGCACTAGGCCAATTTCTTACACTTTTTTATGTTCTTCTAATGCCATTAATACCATTGCAGAGAGATGAGCGAATTGAACAGAGTGTTTCAAGGATGATGACCATTATTGATCTTGCACGTAATATTCGTGAGAGGCACAACAAGCCTTTGAAATCTCCACTAAGGGAAATGGTAGTAGTTCATCCTGATGCAGATTTTCTTGATGACATAGCTGGAAAGCTAAAAGAGGTTTGTGAATAAAATTGCTGGCCTATGTACTGATAGTTCATTCTTACATGTGGAAATGATCAGTTCTTTTATGGTCATTTCCTCTATTCTCTGTGATACCAGTTTTCCTGCTGAGAGTCAGTTGTCAAGTTATGATATTTCTTTCTTTGGTTAAGGGGTATTATTTCGAAAACCCCAGTTGTATTACTTGATATGACATAAATTTTCTTGCCTGCTGTTTTTGGTCTTAGAAAACTACATCTTTTTTTTTCCTTTTATTATAATTATTTGAATAATTCACAAATTACAATGAGTTTGGGTCTCGTCATTTTACCATTACTTCATCTGGAAAATGTTTTTGATGGGGGAAGCACAATGTAAAGCCTGCAAGAATGCACTTGGTATTAATGTGATTGATTGTAATTATAGAGCAATTTTGAAACATTCCTGTTGAATTTTTACTGTTTCAGTAGCATCAGAAATTTTATTTTGGTGAATGGAGTCAAAATGTAGAATCTGTTGGATATACAATTTTTTTCTTCAGCTTATGCAAATATAAAATGGTTTCCTTTATAAAGTATAATCATTTTAGCCAATAATAAGTATGCTATAGCTGGTGCAATTCTTTTCTTTTGAGATTGCTATTTATTTGTTTCAGCTTTATGATTGATGCATTCTGTTTTCATATGATAGTATGTACTGGAGGAACTCAATGTGCGATCTCTCATCCCATGTATTGATACTTTGAAGTATGCTTCTTTGCGTGCAGAGCCTGACTTTAGGTATGCAAATGGGTTTTGGTGCAGAAGGTTTAATACTGGTGTTAGTGTGCATACATTGAACTTCTATCTGGTTTTCTTCTTTTAGTGTGCTAGGTAAGCGACTTGGAAAATCAATGGGAGCGGTTGCAAAAGAAATTAAAGCAATGTCTCAGAAAGATATCTTAGCATTTGAGGAAGCTGGAGAAGTTGCTATTGCTTCACACAATCTAAAGTTGGCTGATATCAAGGTGCATTTTTCTTTTAGGTTAAGTGTTGAATTATTTTTATCAATTGTTGTCTTTAGAACTATTATTTTCATTGTCTCCTTTTTCAGTCATATTGGATTGTAGCGGTTACTGAATTTGTTTTTAGTATCAGTGTTTGAATGTCTAGGAACCCTCATTTTTGTCTTTACTTCTCCCTTTGCTTTGTAGTTCTTTTTGAATTATTGGCTTTGGCTCATATACATTGAGCAGTTTTTTTTTTAAGATGCTTTTTTTATCCTTTAAGAAGTATTGACAAACATGATGCTTTATTTTCTAATTTGTCTCACCTTTTGTGACTGATAGATTGTTCGGGAATTCAAACGTCCTGATGGCTTGACGGAGAAGGAGATAGATGCTGCCGGAGATGGTAGAATTCATTGATTGCGTTTAGTTAAATCACTCTCGTCATGCATTTACATGTCTTAGATTTTGTTTTTAAATGCTTCAGGTGATGTTTTGGTGATTATGGATCTGCGTCCTGATGAATCATTGTATGAAGCTGGTGTTGCTCGTGAGGTAAATTGCAAACCATTCTGCTGCACATTCTTCATTGCACATGAAAATTCTTTGTTTTATTTTATTCAATGTGTTAAAAATAATTTTTTCAACTATTTTTATTGTTCTATTATACCTCCAAACCCAAAATATGATTTCTTTTCTGTAATTTTTGAAATAATATTTCCCACTGTACTTTGATTATCTTATGCATTTTTTTTCTGACATATTTATCAAAGATGATTTATTTCTGATAAATGGTTCCGGTAAACCTGGTACACTGTAGGTAACTAATAGGATCCAGAAGTTGCGGAAAAAAGTTGCTCTTGAACCTACTGATGTGGTGGATGTTTACTTTAAGTCTTTGGATGAAGATAAATCAAAGTTAGGAAATGTTCTTACTTCGCAGGTGAGTTGGTCATCTCTCATGGTTTTAAATAATGGTTGATACGTTAGTATTGACTGTATTCTAACTGGAATATGGTCTATACGTTAAAGATTTGGGGTCAACCCAGTGACCTTTTATTTTTCAAACTTGTCCTAGTTTTTGCTAACTCTTATCTTTTTAGCTTCCCCATTTTTGGGACTCATTATTAGAGTTTAAAAAGTTCATGGTTGTGGCAGCCATTTCAGTTAGATACAATTCCATTTGAATGAGAATTGTTCCTAAAAATTCCCAGCAATGGTAGCCATTTTGGTTCCATATAGTAAGATGCCATTACACTGAATCTGATGCCAACACAGTGCAGGATACCATTGTTAAAACCTTATTCTATGTATATTCTATGTATATACAGAAATGTTCATATACTCCATGTTGAAATAAATCTGTGTCTTTGAATCATTAGTAAATTGTAAATATTTCACTGTTCAGGATTGGAAATTTCGTTTTCCAAGAAATGTTGTCTTTCTTCTCTAATAAGGTTCTAAGGCAGCTAAAATCAAGAAAATCAACAAGCATAGTAGTTGCCTGAGCGCAACTGTTTTAGTCATACTTGTCAAAATTGCAGAATTAACTTGTATGATGTTTATAAAACTGAAATTAAGTAAAACCATATTGAAATCACGATTCTAAATTGTAAAATCAATTGAAATTTTGTTAAAATCAGGTAAGTGGTACTTTATGATTTTATGATTGCACGATTTTGCTCAATTCTACTTTTTCAAGTATATATTATTGTATTTTCATAATGCAACTCTTTTTATATGTACATAAATATATTTCTGAAGACTTTTATGTAGACTGTAAAAAATCATAAGATTTTTAGGGTATGTTTACTTAGAGAATTATTTCCAGTTTTCATTTTTTACTTTTCAAAGAAAATGAAAACTTTTCATTTTCATGGAAAAATTGTAAAGCATGTTTACTTGTTAAAAATGAAAACTATTTTCCATTTTTTGAAAATAGAAAATGTGTTTACGTGTTTATATATACTCTAGTTCTTAAAAATTTAAGAGCAAATCAAAATTAATAAACTAAAATTTTTTTAACAAATTAATTGCAACAAATGATAGAATAATTGTTGAGTAAAAAGTGATAAGAAAGTTAAAGCAGAAGATAGAGGAAGAAGATATGTACCAAAGTAGAGAGGTAATCTAGGACTCGAAAAGTAGAGTTTGTTTTGTCTTCTAATACTAGAATAAAATAATAAATAATGAATAAAGAAGAAGTAGAAAAGAGGCCGTAATGAAAATAGCAAGTTTTCAAATGAAAACTCCATGTTTTCACTTTATATTTTTAATGAGGAACATTTTAAAAAAAAAAAAAACTTGTTTTACACTGAAAATGGTGAAAACAGTTTTCAAATGAGATTTTTGTAAAAATACCCAAAGTAAAAATAAAGCTCTATTTTCTGTTTTCATTTTGAAAAATTTTCAAGAAAATTGTAGTTTTTTCTATATAAACACGACCTTACAATTTGATTTCACGTTCTGAGTTTATAGCCTCCTTGGTTTTAGGTTTTTTTTTTTAAATTTTTTTTTTATCTATCCTGTGGACCCATCATAATTGTGGCATTTATCTTTTCATTTGAGCTGTTTTTTTCCTTTTTGAACAATTTTCATTTCAGCTGTTGGATCAGCTACATTTCATACATCTTATGTTTGATATTTTAGTACCATCCCAATGGTTATGTTGTATATTTATGAAATCAGCCTCATTATTCCAAGTGTAGGACCTTTGTAAGTGATCTTAGGTGTCAGCTGAAGTGTCTTTGACTGGATTTTTCTATTTATTCATGCAGGAACAATATATTAGGGACGCAATTGGATCTCCATTACTATCCTCTACCATGATGCCACCAGAAGCTGTAAGTTGCATTTAGTGAAATTAGTTTGAGGAACCTGAATATGTTTCTCAGTTCAAAGTATACAACTTTAAGTAATATCATCAAATTCTGAATGTGATTTGAACTCTACATGCTTGTGCAAGTGAGCTGCAACCGAAGTGTTGCAAGTAATTTAATTCAATTACATGCCCCAGCTACTGCAATTGGCTATCAAGAGTTTTTGGAATTTTCTAAGTACTGACCTTATATGTATACTTATGTGCTACTCGTCATTTTTTAAACTGAGAACCAGAGTTTGCATTTTTATTCATATACTTTGAAGTTCTTGTAGATTTGCTTGGGTATATTGGCCTTCCATGCTGTGTCAAAAATGCCAGTCTCTGTGATTCCTTAGAGCTGAATTGCATGCCGTGCTCACTCTCTTTGTTATTCACGTAAATTTTTTTATCAATTTAAACGTATATTTACCTGAATTGCAGGTTGTAATTGGCGAGGAGAGTTACCATAATGTGTATGAGTTATCTTTCACCATTTATTTGGCAAGAGCTGCTCCAGTATTCAAATCGGATGCTATTCTTGCATTATATGCAGGTTACTTATCCTTCTCTTCAACTTTATTTTTTCACTCTCTTCCTCGTTTGCTGGGACACTTTAAAGCCATGGCTTGGTGTTTAATCTCATCCTCTTCTTCTTCCTTTTTTTTTTTTTTCCATAAATGGTTGCAGGAAATAAAAAATTTGCCAAAGGTCTGGAAACTTACTTGTTATCTAGGGATCATTCAAATTTGAGGTCAGAATTTCAGCTTGGAAATGGCAAGGTATGTCTGGAACCATTTTTGCAAGAGTTTTATATCTGGAACCATGGCAAAAGCAACATGGACAATACCTTCAAATTTTCTCATTGGATTTTCTTTTTCTTTTTTGTTTCTTCCATTATTCAGATAACAGTTGACTGCATTGAAAATCAGCCAGCTGTTGATGTGGTATTAGGAGAACATTTATTTTTGACTGTTGGCGACTACTTTTTAAGAACAAGTGGGTGATTTGATTCCTATATGGTCCTCCATTAATTATTTTGGTGATTTCTTGTTTTGTGGTAAAGAATACATGATGAGGGGATTGCATCATCCTGTTTAAAAGCAGGAGGGAGGTGTGATCATAATTGTATTTTTTTTTCCTATTTCCTGTACAGATAAATAATTATGTACACTTCATAAATTTGACTTACGTTTGTGTAGAACCAATTCCAGTTTTGTCTATTTATGTATCTATTCATATGCTCCATCTAGATTTCTTCATAAAAAACTTGTCATTTTTATCATTGTCAATCATTTCCATTTTTTTCACTGTCAATCAATTCTTAGTTTTTTTTTCTTTATGTATTTAATATAGTTTTTTGATAAGTTTTATTTTGTTGTTGGAATTTTTAAATCTTTTTTCATGGAATTCTTAATATCCTTCATGAAATTTTTTATATCTCTCCATTGTATAAACATCTGTAAATTAAAATAGCGCCGATAACGTAATTTAAAAACAATAACAAACCATTATGCAATTCGAGTTAATTTTAGTACTTGATTATAATTCTGTTAATTTTCAATAAATGAATGGTTCATCTTTTCCCTTAAACAATTTATTTTTTATTTTTACTGTTCCTGCTTATTTTCATCTGCTTTTAGCTAAAATATGGTAGACCATGCTCGTAAAATCAATTAGATTCCTAAAAACAACTAAAAAAATACAAAATAAAAGATAAAAAGTCCAAACCACAATGTCAAACTCCCATATAAAAGATTTGCTTAGCAACTTGGCGGACTCTCCCGTATTGCATTTGCCTCCAATTTATTAATGTTACGACCCAAAATAGGGGTAATGACCGACGCTAAGGAATGAGAATTTTTTCGAATCCGGAACCCATAGCAAGCCTAAAATAAAATAAAACATACAATAGTAATAATAACAACACAATTTAATAAAATATTATGCAGCGGAATAAAATCATAAATGTCAAAATAATATTTCCGTCAACGAAATTAAATTGAATTCTCATCTCATATATAGATAAATCCTTTAATACAAGTTTCAGTTTAAATTCTTAAAATGCATAACTCACACAAATATAATACATAAAATCCATAATTTATTTACAACTACTGCAGTGTCTAGATTATAAAAATAAAACTCAAGTTAGCAGTTTACATAAAGAAGCCGGGGCGGAAGAAATCCGGCGTACAGGCCTGCTACTGAGGTTTGAAGAAGATGACTCTCCTGAAAAATAGTCAACGGAGGGGAGTCAGACCTCACTGAGTGAATTACTATAATATATATACATGCATACAAAATGCCAATGCACACAGTCAATAGTATATATATAATAAGCATATATACAAGCAAATACACACAGGTGCAATAAAATCATTTTATATTTTTTATTGAAATTCACAGTTCATGAAGGATCAAATAGAACCCTAGAATATCGCAACCTCAAACGGTGTTAGACAACACTCTAGCCATACAGGCTCACTTATTCCAATATATTCACTCGTTCCATTTAGACAGTAGACTGGCCCCGAGATACTAAGTCAACCGAGCTCCAACAGTCTGACTGTCAGTGTGATTGGCCTCGAGACACTAGGTCAACGAGCTCCAGCAATCACACCTCCAAACCATATCTCACACATCAAATAATCAAATCCAATCAATATCCACAAATGGTTAGTAATATAGCCTAAATGCTATAAGCGTACTGGTACGTACTCAGTCCTAGTGCTGCCCATTAGGTAGCACGTTCTATTGGTATCCTTCATCGAAATATAAAACATACATTCATAAAAATAAATGATGCATGAATTTAAATATAAATAGCAACATAAACCATATATATATACTAGAAATATACCAAAAGTAAATCAGGTATATTTCGAGTATATATACGCCAAATAAATCTAGATAGATTACGAAATAAACTAGAAATATATTCAAAAACATTTTAAACTTAATTTATTAGCAAAACATGATTATAATTTAAAATATACCAAAAATATACTAAAGATAAACCAAAATAAACTAAAAATAAACTTAAGTAATAATTGAATTATTTATGCATAATTAATCAAAATAAAACATATATTTCTAAAATCATACACCCTAGAGTACATATATATAAAATAGTAATTCACATTTAGTGCGCTCCTCGAGATGGATCCGACAGGCCTGGTCCACTAGGCCTCGGTCTCGGCGCAACTAAACAAACAATAAATAACAGACATTAAAATAAACCTAATAGAAAAATCCTAGAAACTCGATCTAGAATATTAGACATAGAATCAGAATTAGGGTTTGATCGGACATCACATTTTACCAGAATTCTACCGAAAATTCGACAGAACCTCCCCTGTAAAACAGACATCTCTCCACTCAAAGAGTAGAGCCGGCCTTACAAAGAAACGCACTTCGAAAAACAAACACAGAAACACATCTACAACCCCTCGGTCGGACTCCAAACTACAGTTTACCGACCGGGATTCACAATTCACAAAACAATAAAAAAATACCAAAAATGCCCTTATATCACAGAAATACATTTTATAAGTAGAAATTACTTAATTAACCCTAAAACACAGTAAAAACTGATAAAAACTCATTTTATTAGAAAAATCGTATATTATATATATAATTGAAAATAATTCATGAAAAATAGTTTTAATTAATTAAAAATACTAAATAATTTATAGAAATCATTTTTATACCCTAAATAACTATTAAAACCAATTTAATTACATTTTTAGCCAATTTAGGGTAAAATTACCAAAATACCCCTATATATATAAATATACTAAAATTACTCCAGAAATTCACCAAAAATAATATAATTGAAAAAAATTAATTTTCTTAACATATTTATCAATAATATCAATAAATAAACTCAATTAACTAATTAATTTCAATTAAAAACATAATTATCCCTATTTTTTCAAAAATTACATAAACTAATTAAATTCAAAATAAATACATAGAAATTCATAAAAATTCCAAATAAATTCCTATAATTCATTTAAACACCTATATTTATCATAAAACACAATTTAATAATTTAATTAATTAATTTCCGAAAATTAGAAAATAATAATAAAATATTCAAAAATACCCAAAAATCAAAATAATTCCCAAAAATTCACACATGTAGATTAAGCTACTAGGATTAACATTTGTTAAGGGACTTTTCATGAATCAATCAATTCTAAGTTCAAAAAATTCAAGAAGCTAAAATGGCCGAATTGAAGATTTAGCTCAAACCTCATCAACCACTGGTTTTCCGGCCAAAAGGAGCTTAGAATAGGGACCATTGGAGCTCAAGGAGTCGATGAAGACCGGCGGTACACAAAATGGTGGTCGGAATCGTGGTCGACGGTGAAGAGCTTCACTTGCTGCCACTGCAAATTCCGGGCGTTCCAGAGGGCTTCCGGCAGCGTGGTCACGTCGGAGAGGAAGAGGAAGGAAGGGGGAGGAGGTTGGCGGCAGCTGATGGCTGCGAAGGGCGGTCTGGCGTGGTGGAACGGGAGGCGCAGTGAGGGTAGGGCGTCGGGAGAGAAGAAGAAGGAGGGAGGGGTAGATTGGTAATTTGCCAAATCTTGATTTTTGATAAATATAATATGTATAGGTATGTATATATATATCTACTTTATATTATTTTAATATATAACATGATATAGACAATAAATATTCACCACACACATAATTTAATATTTTAATAATTTATACACTAAAAACAATTAATTAACTAATATTAAAACTAATAATAAATAATAAAAAAATATTAGGATAATTAATTAAACCCTAGTTTAACTTAAATAAATACACACATATATACACTTTATTTAGTACTTTAAAAATATATATAAGCTCATGCAAATGCGTAAATCTACTTAAAATAATTAATAGTAAATTATTTACATGAAAATTTTTCCGAAAATAGAATTCTCGAAAAAATTTTACGTAAAGTACTTAAAATAATATACAATAATTAAAATAAGTTTTAAATACATATCAACTCGTAAAAATATCATAATTATATACAAAATTATTAACACTACATATCTCGATGCAATATTAAAATATTTAAAAACTCGAAATATTACAGTTAATGTATTCCCGTAGTGTAGAGAAAATATAGAAGTGACAGTTTTTGATATAACTAGGGAAACATTAAAAGAAATTCAAAATTTGAAAAGCTGAATTTTCTATAATAATGTCCGATAAATCCTAAGGTCACTCAACTATATAGACAAAATTTTATTATTAGTTTATTATTTTTTTCAATTTTTATTATTAGTTATTTGATTTATGATTGTTCACGGAATTTGTCGAAATGACTAGTACCTAACTGCTCATTATATTGTAAATCATATAATCGTAATTAACAAACAAGGACTTTACCCATACGATGATTTTGCAGTGATTAATCAAACACCGATTTTTCTTCTTCAATTTTGAGGTTACAATGGGTAGGTTTGTGCACCCGTTGGTTCGGTTTGGTGGAGAGCTAATTTTAGGTCCCTGTTTTTTTTTTTTTTTTTTTTTTTTTAAAGGGAATTTGTATCATGAACCGAGCCGAAAAATTGAATGAAGGCCTCGGTTTGGAAGAGTGAATTATTTAGAAAGGGTGGTTGTGTTGGTCAGTTGGGTTCGATTGGTCCTAATTAGGGTGGGGTTAGAGAAATAATAAATTATAAGTAAAATAAAAATATAATTTTTACCAATATGATAGGCCAAGCCCTATGTGTTTTGCATTAACGATAATTGCAAAACGGCTACAATTCTACTAATAGCACTGAAAGTGCTATGTGTACGTATTAGGTGGAAGCTTTATCATTATTGCCCATCAAATAATTAGTCAACAACATTGGCACCAACACAAAAATAATGCAACCAAACTTAACGCAGGCAGCAAGGCCTATTCACAAAAAGCAAAGCAGAATTGATAATGAGTAAGCAAATTGGGGTTAGATTCTTAAGCTTTCAAGTTAATGTAAAAATGCAGCCATAAGTGATGACAGTCAAATTAAAATATAAAAAGCTAAGCAGCAATGATAATGAATATGAATATAAGCCCATTACAAATTTAAAGAGATAAATATCCAACTCGAAACTTTTGCTCCCACCAACTCTAATTTTCATTTTATACTTTTTAAATCAGGCTTTTAACAGAGACTGTGATTGCTCAAAATCTTAAGAAGCATGTTCATAGACATCAATTTAGAGGCCAAATTGAGAAGACGATTGAGAAGCATGTTTTTCTACGACAAAATAGTCATCAAACAATTCATACAAAGCATATTTTACAACCGAATATAGACTTCTACCCATAAATTGACCATAAATTTGAGTCAAAGAATATTCCATGTATTCCAACTTGTCTAGGATCAAGAATATTCATCTTTTCATGATCCCCAATGCTTATCAAATTTTATTTTCATGGAAAAGGTCATTGATCTGTTAGCGTCATCATCAAAATGTTGCCATTCATTTAATATACATAAAAAAATAAAATAAAAATTCATAAAAGAATGTCTACAATCACATATTGAGAAGAACTAGATATTCTCAAAGTCATCACATTAAAATGGTGCAAAAAGTCAACTAGTTGCTTAACAGATTGCTTGTCCAGACAATCAAGGACATCATTTCCTAAATCTACCCTGAATGCACATTCACATTCCTCACATTTTTTAAAAACTTTGTCATCTAAGAAAACAGTTTTCAATGTCACATATGTTGAATTCCACCTTGTTAGAATATCAAGACTCAATGAATAGTTAGACTCAATGAATAGTTAGACTCAACACTAAGTAAATCAGAAAATTTTTAAAATTTTCCCAACCTAGAAGTGAATTTGCAATATTTCTAATTGCTTCTCTAACCCTCTTAACTGATGTATTTCCTTTTTTAAGCCCTAATTGACAACTAGGTTAAGACTGTGTGTCATGGATCTCATGTGAACATATTTAATTCTGATAACATAAGTGCCCCAACTCATCAAAAAAAATGCCAATAGTGTCATTTGAAGATGCATTATATATTCTAAAGATTTTCCAATGTACTCCCCTATGAGATGTAACAAGAACAAATGAAATGATTTTGTTAGAGCTTCAACTCAACATCAATGTATTGAGCTGTAATGTACATGTAGTTAATGTGTTGATGTTATAACCCGATATTTATAAATTATTAAATTGATTTTAAGATATACAGTGTTCATAAATATTTTAAATTTTTATATATTATAATTATTGTGTGTAATTTGATTTTAGTGTTGTATATTATTATTTATTTATCTATTAATATTATTATTGTTATTGTTGTGAATAGTATTAATTTATTTTACCATAAATATTTTAATATGTAGTGGAGGAATTAATTTGAAAGTGATTATTTATTTAAAAATATTATTGCAAGTATTATTATTATTATTATTATTATTATTATTATTATTATTATTATTATTATTATTATTATTATTATTATTATTATTACGTGCGTATTTTGTCTTTTTTCCCAATTAACAAAAAAAAAGGTAGAATCAATTTTTTTTTCGGGTTTTCTTCCCTTCTCCTTCATTTTTTTTTCTTCTTCTTCCGGATTCTACAACGCCACTAAGCCTCTACCAACCGCCACCGAGCTTCATCAACTTCACCTCCTTCTCCCCTTCACTTCCCGTCAACGCCAGCTAGCTCCCTCCTCCCCATTGTTGTCGATTAGCAACAACAGTAATGCCGATGACATTCTGATGGAGATAGCTCGCGATCCTAGGCTCGTTCGACTCCTCTCAGTTCGGGCAAGTTGATTCTCAAGTCGTTTCAAGCTTAGAACATCCGGTAATTGATTTATGCTCAAGTTTTATTTTAGGTCAACTTGGGTTTATGATTTTTTTTAGCTTGATTTTGTGTGATTCTTACAAATTCCTTTAGCAATGTTGTTATGTGCATCTAGAGCTACTCATATATATTTTTATTTGATTTTTTGAATTTATTTAGTTCATGTATAAAAATTTTATTTTTGATAAAAAGGTGAATTTTATTAATTATATGATTTTATTGAAAATAATGTTAATTAGTATATTTAACATAAATAATAAGCTTTAGAAATGAGAAAATAAATTTTTACTAATTTATAGTAATTTTGGTTAATTTTAAGAAAATATTTAGTATTATGGTAATTTTTGAAAAAATTAGTAAATTTTATATTTTAATTGAATTTATTGTTAATTAGTGTGTTTTGAATAATTTTTGAATAATAAATGGTATTAAAATAATTTTTAAGGATTATTTACTATTGTTAGCTAATTATAAATAATTTTTGAAATTTTATTTAAATAATAGATTATTTATTATTTTTATGAGTAAAATGGGCTTTTAGTTATTTTTATAATATAATTGAGTAATTTAAGTAATTAATTGTATTTTATGCTATTTGATTTTACGTATTTGAAAAATGTAATTCTTACTAATATTATTTAACTCTATTTGAGATTTTATTTAATTAATGTGAAAATACATTATATTTAATGTTTTTGTTATTTAAATAAATTGTATTGAGGCATTTTATTGATTGTTATGGAATTTAATGATTTTTAATATTTATTATTAAATTATTGACTTTTGTGTATTTTGATTATCGGTTGGGTGAATTGTGTAGTTCGGGGGCCCAACCAGAGAAATTGTGCCTTTGTGAATATTGAAGTGTGTTTGCTTGCAGGATTGACTCTACTTTTAGTATAGAGACGTCCGTTTTACTAAGGAGACTTTGCCGAATTTTTGATAGAATTTTCGTAAAACGTGACATCGGTCGATCCTGAGTTTTTGATTTTGGTCAAGTCATGTCCTAGATTAAGTCTTTATCTAGTATTCCTAGAAGTATAAAAATTAGGATTTCAATTCTAATAATATTATTATTTATTTATTTTCTATAGTTGCACCGAGATTGAGACCTACTGAACTAAGCCAGCCTTTTTCTTTTAGAGGAGTGCAAAACTATGAGTTATTATTTTATATATGCATTGCATGTAAGATACATAATTGTGAGCATCTATATTTTTATAATGTATTTAAATATGAATTATTTTACTAAATGATTATGTATATGTTTGGTATATATTTGGTATATATGTGACATATATGTTTGATATATATTCAGTATATTTTTGGTATATACTTAGTATATATTTGGTATATAAGTGACATATATGTTTGGTATACATTTGGTATATACTCAGTATATGTTTAGTATATAAGTGGTAAATTTCTTTAAAAATGGATGCTATCATGTTTAAATTATGTACTTTATTATTTTTAATAATTATACGATTTATTTATGTCACGACCCAAAACAGGGGCCATGACCGGCGCTAGGGAACGGGAATTCTTTCGAATCCGGAACCCGTAGCAAGCCTAAAAAAATAAAATAAATATGCAATAATAACCATAAAAATATAATACGCAGCGGAAAATAAAATCATAAATATTACAATATCATCCATAACAACTGGATATAACTCAAAACTCATCACATCGCATATATAATCTCATAAATGTATAATCTTTATACAAATCCAGTTTTAACATAATACATCTCTTTAAAATAAAGTACATAAAATCCAATACTTTAATTTACAACTACTGCAGTGTCTAGATAAAATAAATAAGACTCAAGTAGACAATTTACATAAAGAAGCCGGGGCGGAAGAAATCCGGCGTATCGACCTGCTACTGAGGTCTGAGGAAGTTGACTCTCCTGAAAAATAGTCAACGGAGGGGAGTCAGACCTCACTGAGTGATTTACTATAGTATATATACATACACTCTAAGTGATAATGCATACAGTCAACAATATATATATAATATGTATATATACAGGCAAGTTCATACAGATGCAGAAAAATCATTTTATATATTTTGTCTGAAAATCAACTTTTATGAAGGATCACATAGAACCCTAGAATATCGCAACCTCAGAAAAATAGTGTTAAACAACACTCTAGCCATACAGGCTCACTAATTCCAAATATATCCACTTAATCCATATGGACAGTAGACTGGCCCCGAGACACTAAGTCAACCGAGCTCCAGCAGTCTGACTGCCAGTGTGATTGGCCCCGAGACACTTGGTCAACCGAGCTCCAGCAATCACACCCAAACCACATCTCACATATCGATAATCATAATTAAATCAATATCCATAAATAGTTAGTAATATAGCCTAAAGCTATAGGCGTACCGGTACGTACTCGGTCCTAGTGCTGCCCACTAGGTAGCACGTTCTATAGATATCCTTCATTAATAATATAAATCATTCATTCACAATAAATGATGCATGAATTTAAATAAATCAACAATATAAACCATATATATACCGAAAATATACCAAACATAAACCAGGTATATTTTGAGTATATATATACGTCAAATAAATTCAATCAAATCATGAATTAAACTAAAAATATATTTAAAAACATTTTAAATATATTTTATTAATAAAACATGTATATAATTTATTATATACCAAAAATATACCAAAAATATACTTGAATATAAATCATGTTATTTATGCATAATTAGTCAAAATAAAACATGCATTTTCTAAATCATGCATCCTAAGCATATATATATAATATAGTAACTCACCTAATGCGCTCCACGAGACGGGTCCGACGGGCCTGGTCCACTAACCCTCGGTCTCGGCGCAACTAAACAAGAAATAATTACTCGACATCAGAATAACCCTAACAGAAATCCTAGAATTCAATCTAGAGTATTAAATACAGAATCGAAAATTAGGGTTCGACTGGATATCACGTTTTACGAGAATTCTACCGAAAATTCGGCAGAACCTCCCCTGTAAAACGGACATCTCTCTACTCAAAAGAGTAGAGCCGACCCTGCAAAGAAAATACACTTCGAAAATAACACCACAAACAATCACAACCCCTCGGTCGGACTCCAGACTACAATCTGTCGACCGGGGTCCACAAACACAGAAAATATATTCAAATATACCAAAAATATCCTTAAATCATAAAAATACATTTTATAAATAAAAATTACATAATTGACCTTGAAACACTATAAAAATCGATTGAAACTCATTTTATTTGAAAAACCGTATATTATATATATAATTGAAAATAATTCCCGAAAAATAGTTTTAATTAGTTAAAAATACCAAATAATTTGTAGAAATCATTTTTATACCTTAAATAAATATTAAAACCAATTAAATTACATTTTTAGACAATTTAGGGTAAAATTACCAAAATACCCCTATATATATATATATACCTAATTTACTTCAAAAATTCACCAAAAATCATACAATTATCCAAAATTAATTTTCTCAACATATTTATCAATAATATCAATAATTAAACTCAATTAACCAATTAAATTCAAATAAAAACACAATTAACTTAATTTTACAAAATCACATAAACTTCAATAATTAAAAATAAATACTTAGAAATTCATAAAAATTCCAAATAAATTCCTATAATTCATTTCAACACCTAATTCAACCATAAACTCCAATTTCATAATTTAAATAATTAATTTCCGAAAATTCGAAAATAATATTAAAATATTCAAAAATACCCAAAAATCCAAACAATCTCCAAAAATTCTACAAAAATTCATACATGAAGATTAAGCTACCAGGAACAACATTTGTGAAGGAAGTTTCCATGAATCATCCAAATTGAAGCTCAAAAAAATCGAAAACCAAAAGTGGCCGAAATATTCAACTCAAAACCTAAGCAATTCTAGACCGTTTTAGCTCAAACAAAAGCTAGAATAACACTCACCGGAGCTCAAGGAGAAGATAGAGACCGGCGGTGTCGAAAACGGTGGCCGGAGGAGGGAGAAACCACGGTGGCAAAATGTAGTGGTCCGGCGGCACCCACGGGAGAAGAAAGAAGAAGAAGAAGAAAAAGAAAAAGAAAGAAAAGGAAAGAGAAAAGAAAAGAAAAAGAAAGAAAAAGGAAAAAAAAAAAAAGAAAAAAGAAAAAAATAATAAATTTTAATAATTTAATAATAAATAAAATAATCAAATAATAATAAATAAATAATAAAATATTAGGGTAATAATAAACCCTAATTAAATAACTATACACACACAAGCTTTATTTAATAATTTAAAAATATGTATGAGTTCATGCAAGTCCGTAAATACATTTAAAATAATTAATAATACATTGTTTACGTGGAAATTTCCCCAAAAATGAAAGTCCCGGGAAAATTTTACGTAAAATACTGAAAATAATAGACAGTAATTAAAATAGGTTTAAAATACATATCAACTCATAAAAATATCGTATAAAATACAAAAATCACTGACACTGCATATCCCGATACAATGTAAAAATATTTTTAAAATTACGGGATATTACAATTTAAAGGATAGCAGTAGAAGGTGCTACCTAGTGGGCTGCACTAGGACTGTGTACGCACCAGTGTGTTAGATTTAGGACTTGATATTATTAAATTATTGATGTGAGACTTGATTAATTCATTATCAAGGTTTGTTGTGAATGAGTGGTGTGAATGCGCGAGCTCGATTGACCTAGTGTCTTGGGGCCAATCACGCCGACAGTGAGATTGTGAGAGCTCGGTTGACTTAGTGTCTCAGGGCCAGTCTACTGTCCAAAAATGGAAAAGGAAAATATTTTATAATTAAGTGAGCCTGTTGGCTAGTGAGATTCAATGATTGAGGTTGCACAATATTTTAGGGTTCTGCTCCAATCATTCAACCAAAATAAACTTTTCTATATCTATTATTATACAAAAATGGATTTTAGCATCTGTATATATATAATATATATATATATATATATATATTGATGCTTGATTGTATATGACTTTAGGTTGCATGTATATATATTATAATAATTCACTTAGTGAGGTCTAACCCTCCTCAATTTTTTTTCAAGATCTACTACTTTAGACCTTCTTCATAGTACTCTTCGCCGAACTCTTTCCTCTTTGGCTGATTTATGTAATTACTGAATTGTTATTTTTTTTATATTTTAGTAATCACTACATTGTATTGTGTTAGTAGTGTGTTGTATTATTAGAGATCTTGTGTCCGAATCTTGTATGAAGATATTTTTATTATGTTATGATATAAAGAATTATTTTTATATTAATTAAAGTTTTAATTATGGTATATTTTTGTATTATATTTGCATATATTTTTATTTTAAAGCTTGCTATGAGTTCTGAATTAAAAAGAATTCCTGAGTCGTGACAAAGTTGGTATCAGAGTTGTGTTTTCTTTGAAATAACTGCAGTAAATTAGGTTCGATCATGTCTTTGATAAGTCTTCATTGTTTTTAGAATTTCACGTAACCATTAGGGTGTCTGTTTGTTATCTGTTGTTATCCATTTTTTCTAAATTTTACTGATTTTATCTTTTCAGAATGAGGAGATGAGCGCGTGTCACTCCACCTCTCATTGAGGTTAAGGATGATGAGTCCTTTCAGGATGAGGTTTTACCCCTAAAGCCGCTAGTCAGGCATAGAGGCAAAGGCAGAGGTAAACCTCGAGGAGCGGCAGGTCATTGTAGAAAGAGAGACCTACAGGATGAGGAACCTATAGAGTAGGAGTTAGCTGTTATACCTCCAGTCACACCATAAATACAGTTTATTTATTAATAGTTTATGTCTAACCTTAAAGCAACGTTATTTTATGCTAGAGTTAGCAGGATAGCATTCAACGGGACTACAAACCCTTTAGACTCTCTGCATGCTATTAAGATAAGGACTCAGATTGCTCACACCGAGTATCAAAGGGTCATGATAGTTGAACTATCTATTGAGGGACCAGCCCTAGATTAGTTCATTAAGGTTATTCAGCCGCACATGACTACACTCACTTAGGCTCAGTTTCGAGAGAGATTCGTGAGTTATTTTTGTCCATAGCCTATGCGAATGAGTTACAGACTCCCACTAACAAGTATTACCAGAGGTGATAGATCAGTAGAGGAGTACACTAGAGAGTTCCTCAGATTAGGTAGGTATGTAAAAGACCTGATGAGAGACCAGTACTTCACAGTTACAATGTATGTCATTGGACTGGGTTCTGCATTTACTAGGATGCCTGTTGCAGGCCTTACTCTTGAGTTGGTGATAGAGTTGGCTAAGGAGATAGAGCTCAGATTGGTCAGGCCATAGTATTCACCCTCACCCAGCAGGATGGTCAGGCATCCAACGTTGTTATTGCAGGTATACTTCCAGTCTGTTATTTAGATGCTATACTTTTGATTGATTCGAGTGCCACACATTCTTTCGTGTTCCCTATTTTTTCTTTGAAGTTGTGTTGGCAAGCTTCAAGGATGGCTTTTTCTTTATCTATCCCCACTCCTTTAAGTGATTCGTTAGTCATCGACATGATTCTTTCTAGATGTCCGGTGTTGGTAGGAGGTAGAGAATTGCCAATGGAATTGGTGTTATTGGATGTGATGGAGTTTGATGTGATCCTTGGTATGGATTAATTATCTCAGTACTATATCGTTGTCGATTGTTAGAGTAAAGAGGTTATTTTTAGAATTTCGGATGAAAAAGAGTTTATATTTATGGGTGATAAGAGTTTTGCACCTCAAAATCTCATTTTCGCTATCACGACTAGGAAGATACTGAGGAAAGGTTGTCAAGGATACTTAGCATTGGTCATGGATACTTCAGTGGAGAAGTTATCTCTCACAGATGTTCCAGTAGCTTGTGAGTTTCCTGATATTTTTCTTGATGAGTTGCTAGGTTTACCACCTCACAGAGAGATCAAATTCTATATAGATGTGGTCTTAGACACAACTCCTATTTCGATGCCGCTTTACATAATGACTCTTATAGAGTTGAAGGAATTAAAGGAGCAGTTGCAAGATTTGCTGGATAAGGGTTTCATTAGACCCAGTATTTCTCTTTGGGGTGCACCAGTTTTGTTTGTAAAGAAGGATGGTACACAGAGACTGTGCATTAATTATAGAGAGCTGAATAAGGTAGCAGTAAAGAATAATTATCCTCTTTTGAGGATAGATGATTTGTTTGATCAACTTTAGGGTGAAAAGTTCTTTTCTAAGGTTAACTTAAGGTCGGGTTATCATCAATTGCAGATAAGTGAAGTTGATGTTTCTAAAATGACATTCTGCACTTGATATGGCCATTATAAATTTTTGGTGATGTCCTTCGGGTTAACTAATGCACCAGTTACTTTTTATGGATCTGGTGAATAAGGTATTCAGACTATTTATGGATCAGTTTATGGTAGTCTTCATTGATGATATATTAGTGTATTCAAAGAGTATGGAAGAGCACGTATATCACTTGAGGACAGTACTGCAAATACTGAGAGAACATCAACTTTATACTAAATTCTTGAACTGTGATTTATGGATGGAGAATGTTGCATTCCTTGGACATGTGGTGTTTAGAGATGGTATTTAGGTTAATCTACAAAAGATTAAGGTAGTGTCTAAGTGGCCCAGACTGATATCAATCATAGAGATTCAAAGTTTTCTAGGTTTGACTGGGTATTATAGGAGATTTGTGTAGAATTTCTCAAGAATTGTAGCTCCTATGACTTACTTAACTTAGAAGAATGTGAAGTTTGTGTGGTTAAATGCTTGTGAGAACAGTTTTTAGTTACTGAAGGAGAAGTTGACCACAACTCTAGTTCTAACCTTACCTAATGGAGAAGATAAATTTACTGTGTATTATGATGCCTCTAGAGTCAGCCTAGGTTGTGTGTTGATGCAGAATGGTAGGGTGATAGCTTATGCTTTGAGGCAATTTAAGAAGCATGAATAGAATTATCCTACTCATGACCTAGAGATGACTGCAGTGATCTTTGCTCTCAAGATTTAGAGACATTATTTGTACTGGGTGACTTATGAGATTTTCACAAATCACAAGAGCCTAAAGTACATTTTTCAACAGAGAGATTTGAACTTGAGGCAAAGGAGATGGTTGGAACTGCTGAAGGATTATGATTGCGATATTCTTTATCATCCAAACAAGGCTAATGTGGTAGTAGATGCTTTGAGTAGGAAGTCCTCAAGTAGTCTTGCTCACATTAGTATGGAGAGGAGACCTTTGATCCAAGAGTTGCACTAGTTACTGGATCAAGGTCCGATGATGAAGATTAGTAGATCATGTGGACTACTAGCTTAGTTCAAAGTCAGATCAATGTTGAGAGATAGGATTAAGGTAGCTCAAAGCTGAGATCCTGTTCTAGTAAAGCTTGAGGAGAATGTTAGTGAAGGGAAGTTTACTAATTTTACACTTGATGATGAAGGTGTTTTTATAGATCAGTGGTAGATTATGCATTCCTCATGTGGATAATTTGAGAGAAGAGATCTTTGAAGAGACGTATTATACAGCTTATAGCGTACATCCAGGTGTTACTAAAATGTACGACAACATCAGAGATTTATACTGGTGGGATGGATTGAAGAAGGATGTAGTTAATTATGTTTCCAAATGCTTAACATGTCAGCAGGTGAAAGCTGAGCATCAGAAGTCTTTTGGAAGCTTCAGCCTCTTCCTATTCTTGAGTGGAAATGAGAGAGAATTATTATGGATTTTATGGTAGGGTTACCTCATTCAAAGGATGGATATGATTCCATCTAAGTGATTGTGGATAGGTTAACTAAATCAGCTCACTTCTTACTAGTTAAAGCCACTTATTCTGTAGCTAAGTTGGTTAAGCTATATGTTAAGCATATTGTGTGCCTTCATAAAGTGCATGTTTCCATTATATCTAATAGAGGTTTAGTGTTTACCCTCTCGATTTTGGTAGAAGTTATAAGAAGCAATATGCACCAGACTTGATTTCAGTACTACTTTTCACCCTTAGATAGATGGTCAATCTGAGAGGACGATCCAGACACTCGAGGATATGTTAAGGATGTGTGTATTAGATCTTGGAGGTAGTTGGGATGATCATTTGCCACTAGTAGAGTTTGCTTATAATAACAGTTACCATAGCAGTATTGAAATGGTACCGTATGAGGCTTTGTATGGAAGGAAGTGTAGATCTCTTTTGTGTTGGGATGATATTGGAGAGAGAGCATTGACTAGACTTGATATTATTCAGGATGCAGTTGAAAAGATTGCTATGATCAAAAGAAGAATAGAAACCGCAACTAGCAAATAGAAGAGCTATATGGATCCGAAGCGCATAGATGTGGAGTTTCAAGTTGGAGACTATGTGTTTCTGAAGGTGTCTCCGATAAAGGGTTTGATGAGGTTTAGTAAGAAAGGGAAATTAGCACTGAGATATATTGGACCGTTCAAGATTTTGGAGAGAATGGACATGGTTGCATATCTCAATGCTGAGGAAGTATATTTCGGATCCTTCACACTTGTTGCAGCTTGAGAGTGTGGAAGTGAACGAAGACTTAACATACGAGGAACAACCAGTCGCGATAGTGGATTATCAAGTTCGTCAATTGCGTTTGAAGCAGATTCTAATGGTTAAGGTATTGTGGAGGAGCAACAACATGGAGAAGCACATATGGGAGACTGAGGCTGAGATGCGGGTGACCTACCCTTACCTTTTTCCTCGATAAATTCTTGTTTTATGTTCTTTTATTAGAAAATTCAGGGTTGAATTTTTGTAAAGGGGGAAGATTGTTATAACTCGATATTTATAAATTATTAAATAGATTTTGAGATATGCAGTGTTAATAAATATTTTTAATTTTTATATATTATAATTATTGTGTGTAATTTAATTTTAGTGTTGTATATGACTATTTATTTATCTATTAATATTATTATTGTTATTGTTGTGAATAATATTAATTTATTTTATCATAAATATTTTAATATATAGTGGAGGAATTAATATTATTATTATTATTATTATTATTATTATTATTATTATTATGTGTGTATTTTGTCTTTTTCCCAATTAATTAAAAAAAAAGGCAGAATCAATTTTTTTTCGAGTTTTCTTCCCTTCTCCTTTTTTTTTTCTTTTTTTCTTTTTCTTTCGAATTCTGCAGCGCCACCGAGCCTCCACCAACCACCATCGAGCTTCATCAACTTCACCTCCTTCTCCCTTTCACTTCCTGTTGACACTAGCTAGCTCCCTCCTCGCCATTGCCGTCGATTAGCAACAACGCAGTAGCAGCAGCAATGATAACGCTGCGCGACATTCCAGTGGAGATAGCTCACGATCCCAGGCTCATTCGACTCTTCTCGGTCTGGGCAAGTTGATTCTCAAGTCGTTTCAAGCTTAGAACGTTTGGTAATTGATTTATGCTCAAATTTTAGTTTAGGTCAACTTGGGTTTATGATTTTTTTTAAGCTTGATTTTGTGTGATTCTTGCTAAATTCCTTTAGAAATATTGTTATGTGCATCTAGAGCTACTCATATATATTTTTATTTGATTTTTCTGAATTTGTTTAGTTCATGCATAAAAATTTTTGATAAAAAAAGGTGAATTTTATTAATTATACAATTTTATTGAAAATAATGTTAATCAGTATATTTAACATAAATAATAAGCTTTAGAAATGAGAAAATAAATTTTTACTAATTTATAGTAATTTTGGTTAATTTTAGGAAAATATTTAGTATTATGGTAATTTTTGGAAAAAATTAGTAAATTTTATATTTTAATTGAATTTATTGTTAATTAGTGTGTTTTGGATAATTTTTGAATAATAAATGGTATTAAAATAATTTTTAAGGATTATTTACTATTTTTAGCTAATTATAAATAATTTTTGAAATTTTATTTAAATAATAGCTTATTTATTATTTTTATGAGTAAAATGGGCTTTTAGTTATTTTTATAATATAATTGAGTAATATAAGTAATTAATTGTACTCTATGCTATTTGACTTCACTTATTTGAAAAATGTAATTCTTATTAATATTATTTAACTCTATTTGAGATTTTATTTAATTAATGTGAAAATAAATAATATTTAATTTTGTTGTTATTTAAATAAATTGTATTGAGATATTTTATTGATTTTTTATGGAATTTAATGATTTTTAATATTTATTATTGAATTATTGACTTTTGTGTATTTTGGTTATCAGTCGGGCGAATTGCGTAGTTCGAGGTCCAATCCGAGAAATTGTGCATTTGTGAATACTGAAGTGTGTTTACTTGTAGGATCAACTCTACTTTTAGTAGAGAGATGTCCATTTTTACAGAGGAGACTCTGCTGAATTTTCGGTAGAATTTTTGTAAAACGTGACATTAGGTCGATCATGAGTTTTTGATTTTGATCAAGTCATGTCCTAGATTGAGTTTTTCTCTAGTATTCCTAGAAGTATAAAAATTAGGATTTCAATTCTAATAATAATAATGTTTATTTATTTTTTATAGTTATGCCGAGATCGAGACCTACTGAACCAGGCCAGTTTTTTTCTTTTAGAGGAGCGCAGAACTGTGAGTTTTTATCTTATATATGAATTGCATGTAGGATACATAATTATGAGTATCCATACTTTTATATTGTATTTGAATATGAATTATTTTACTAAATGATTATGTATATGTCTGGTATATGACATATATATTTGGTATGTTTTTTTGTATATATTCGGTATATTTTTTGTATATGTTTAGTATATATTTGGTATATATATGCACATATGTTTGATATACATTTGGTATATACTTAACATATGTTTGGTATATAAGTGGCATATTTCTTTAAAAATAGATGCTATCATTTTTAAATTATGCATTTTATTATTTTTAATAATTATTAGATTTATTTAAAGGATAGCAGTAGAACATGCTGCCTAATAAGCTGTATTAGGATTGTGTACGTACAAGTGCGTTAGATTTAACAATTGATATTATAAAATTATTGATGTGAGACTTGATTAATTGATTATCGAGGTTTACTGTGAGTAAGTGGTGTGATTGCGGGAGCTCGATTGACCTAGTGTCTTGAGGCCAATCACGTCGATAGTGAGACTGCGGGTGCTTGGTTAACTTAGTATCTTGGGATCAGTCTACTGTCTAAAAATGGAAAAGGGAAATATTTTAAAATTAAGTGAGTCTGTTGGCTAGTGAAATTCAATGATTGAAGTTGCATAATATTTTAGGGTTCTACTCCAAACCTTCAACCAAAATAAACTTTTCTCCATCTATTATTATATAAAAGTAGATTTTAACATCTGTATGAAATACATATATATATATATATATATATATATATATATATATATATATATATATATACTTGGTTGTATATAACTTTAAGTTACATGTATATATATTACAATAATTCACTCAGTATGATCTGACTTCTCTTAATTTTTTTCAGGATCTACTACTTCAGATCTTTTTTGTAGTACTCTTTACCGGATTTTTTCCTCTCCAACTGATTTATGTAAATACTGAACTGTCATTTTTCTGTATTATTAGAAATCTTGTATTAGAATATTTTATGAAGATATTTTTATTATGTTATAATATAAATAATTATTTTTATATTAATTAAAATTTTAATTATGATGTATTTTTATATTTTATTTGCATATATTTTTATTTTAAGGTTTGCTATAAATTTTGAATTCGAAAAAATTTTTGTTTCCCCATGACTCTTCAATTTGGATCGTTACAATTGAATTGAAGTCCAAGAGACAATTGGAATGCAGAATATTTGACTTTGGCATTGATTCATAAAACATTTTTGAATTGCAACCTCCCATCTAAATATGCATTATAACAATCTCGACTAATTATCCATCAACTAGGTACCTTAAACCTAAGACAAGCAAAAAATATAAAATGTTTGAATCCTCCATTTCAACAAATTTAAAATTCAATTCATAAAAAATGACCATCTTATATAATGCATTTCTAATAGCATCATGATCAAACTTTCATGTCTCCCGTTACACCTATAGTGTCTTACAAATCAGAATCAGAACTATGCGTAGTAGGTTGGAGAGTTAAAAAGGTCTATCTAGTCTCTTGTAGGTTAGAATTTTTCATGGAAGTTGGCATACCATGTCTATTGGATGAAGTGCTATTCTTTTAAGTATCAGCAAGAAATAGAGAACAGGCTTCCGCAAACAGAGTCAAATTACATGCAATAGAAACTGGCTTCCATAAACAGAACACAAATATTATTCATTTTACATTCAAACATTCTTGTTAAATTAAATTCATTTTAATTTTTACATTAAATGTTATTTATTTTTTAAAAACAGATCAAATTTTAAAAAAAATAAATCAATTTTTTTTAAAAAAAAGTTTATATATTATTAAAATAAATAAGATTTTTTTAATAAAATAAATCAGAACACTTTATTTTTAAAAATCTTCAATTTTTTTTTTTTAAAGTTTATATATTTATTTTATAAAAATAAATATCAAGAAATTCAAGAACTTCGGATTGAAGACAATTTTACATATCAATTTTATAAAAATTTCAAGATCAAGAGACACAAATACACAATATCACATATCAAGAGATTACCTTTTTATAGTAATGTTTTTAGAGATCGATCTGACTCGAATAAACAAAAATAAAAATTTCCACCACAAAACATACGATGGATAAAAAATTTTAAACTTCCACCATCATGTCTCTGTTTGAGATAAAAAAAAAAAAAAATTCAAGATCCACCATCAATATCCAGTCATCATTAGATCATGCAGAAAAAATTAAAATCTAAAAGAAAAAATAGAAAACCCATTCAGATTGATTCAAAAAACACAAACAAATAATCATGAAAAAAATTAACCAGTACAAGATTAGATAGATCTGTTTAACAAGAACTTTCATGTTGATTTCCTCACTGTCAATGTTAACTATTAAACACTTACAATAACAAAAACAACGACAAAGTATTCGATATGCTGAGTCAAAGAGTTTGTGAAAACATTAAAGGAAAAATGAAAACACATCACAGACTAGAGAGTTTGAGTCTTTGAGAGTCAAAGACTGGAAAGAATGAGAGATTCAAGAACACGAATAAATAGAACACAAAATACCATGATTAAGATGAGATGAGAACAAAAGAAAAGGCAAAACTCTACTAGAAAGAAAAGAAGAACGACGATGAGAGGAGGGGTTAGGTTTAAAGGTAGCTTCAAGGCAGGAGAGGAGGCAGCTTCCAAGGTTAAAAATGGTAAAGATTGAGAAAGGATAGTATATATATGGTAAGGTTAAGGCAACATCTCGAAAACGACATTGTTTCGGTTGTGTGGCTGTATCAACTGAATTGACAATGGAAAACTGAATATCTCCTCTCATTACAATCGAACCACCCTATAATGAATTTGGTAACTGAACTGAAGTGACTTATTAGTTCGAAACAGTTCAGTTTAGACAGTTCGGTCGTTGTTTGCTCAATCCTAATCAACGGGGATTTTAAAATAATTTATGGCAATTATTGATTTTTTTACAAATCATATCCTTATTAAAAAGTCAAAAGTATAACAGATTAAACTTCTAGAATGAACAGATTTTAGGAATTTTTACAAAAATGCCCAAAACACTTATCTCAACAATAAAAACACCCCTACTTTCTGTAATTTACACACATACCCTAAAATAACATAAATATTTACATGCTTGCCCTCTCATTGATCAACGCCTAAAATGCGGCTCCTCTTCCATCCTCTTCATTGTTTATCTTTCTTTTCGCTCCCTTCTTAAAAAAAAAAAAATTATTCTCCTCCAAAAACCCCACTTTTTTCTGTAGTTTGAGCTCCAATCTTTAGCCATGAATGGTGGCATGGATCAGCCTCATGCTTTTATGAAACACGTTAAACGTCTTGTTATTAAGATGTGTTTTACTCAACTACCCATTTCATTGATTCAACTAGATTCTCTAGATAATCACTAATATTCAATTTTTTTGCCTTTTTTTTTTTTTTGGCCTTTCTGTGCCTACTTATGACGAATTTAAATGTTCAAGATCTCCTATGTTGTGTGCTGATTTTGCTTGCTTTTAACATTTCTTGTTAATAACAATTGTCCAAAGTTAGAAGAAATTGTAATGATTTGTCGAGAGCATATTGCTTTGGGCACAAGGCTTAAAAGTGCTGGGCGGGGTAATTGTGCGGTGGCTTTGATTGTCCCATAGTTTATCCTCAATTTGAAGGTAATTTTCCACTTTATTGACTGAAAAATTGTTCCTTTTCTATATTTAAAAGCTATAGAGAATAACTAACATAATTTAACATTGTTTTGTAATTTAATCAGGAAAATGTTTTTCAATCAAGGATTGGCAATAGCCTGATTCAGAAGAGTGATCTCGGCCTTGATGTTTTTGCTTCATAATCGTCAAGTGGCATTACAATATTCGAGTTTTAGCACTTGTCAATTATTTGCCAAAGCCTAGCATTGTGTCACGACCCGCGAAGTCTGTCCCGCCCCAAGGCCTGTGGTGCACGCGCACGGGCGAGAAAACTTGGCCAAGGCAAGCCAAAGAGGGCTGCTTGCCACCAAGGCCATGACAAGCGCTTAGGAAAATGCCGGAAGCCTCTAGAACATGGTAGAGGGCTGCTTGAGTTGCCAAACTCGAGGGAAAAATACCTAGGCCAAGGAAGGAGCACAAGAGCATGTGGGAAGGCTCTAGAAGGCTCTAGAAAGCTACAGAAAAATAGCAAGGCTGCATACTGCCAGCCATGCCAAGGAAGCCATCCGGAAACTTCTATCAAGGGTGCCAGCCTTCCGGAAAGTTCCCATGCCTCCAATGCTTGCTGCCCATGCTAGGCCATGCGGCCAGCATCTAGAAGCTTCCCTTCCCTTTGTACACAGCAAGAAGCTTCTAGGAAAATCATTGTACATATACTGTTTGTAGAAATGTCCAGAAGAAATAATTATAGCCACACATTGAGGAGGTGGAAAACCTATATAAAGGCCACTCCTCCCACTTGTAAATGATGATGAGAATTTGTGAAGAAATCTAATAAAGCCTCACACTTACTCTCATTCAAGTGCTGCCTAATTTACGTCCCAAACCTCTCTTTGCTCACTTGCTCACTCAAATTCCGCTGCGTTCCAACTCTCAGGCTTACTTAGTTCTACTTCTCTCGCAAGTGTGACTAAGTGCCGCGCGTCTTAGCTGACCTCCAACGCTGAGCACGTGACAATTGGGTATTAAGGGAGTAAAATTGGATACTTTCCGGTTATGACTTTTCATTTAAAACTTAGATTATGAGGGCTGCTTTTGAAAGTAAATATCTATTTATTCGTGTAAAGTTGGATATCAATATCAAGAGAGTAATAATGGTTTTATATACCTTACTATTTGTTAAACTACTTAAAACAGGTCTGAAACCAAAAATACTAGACACAGTTTCATCCTATGAAGTTGCTGCTTTTAATTAATATGAATTCATTGATTGTTTCAAGGAAAAAAAATCTTGCTTAAAGTTCTATTCTTCTATTTATTTTTATTTTGATTTCTATTTTTCTTATTATTTTAGTGTGAGCCAAAGCTTAGTGTCTCATAATGTGATCTTCAAGTTTTAGCACCTGTCAAAAATAAACCAAAAAAATTAAAATAAAAATAAATGAGAAATATTATTTTCCCTAAGCCAAACTAATTTTCTGAAGACAAAAAGAACATAAACTCATCAGTTTCTTTATTATAGATAGCCTCATGATTACTATGTTGACAGTCTTGTTCATTGTGATTGGAATATAAATTCCAAAGGCATACAACTTGAAATATTTTCCATCTTAAATATATTAGGTATATGAACATATATTAAGTATATGAAACAATTCATGTACATAATCAAATCCATCTTATATATATATGAGTTGTACAAATTGTCTCTCTTAAATATGGTATATACTGTATATATTGAAACAACAAAATTTATAATCATAAAAAATCTCCAAAAAATATAAATATATGAATAGTAAATATATTATAGTATAAAATAAGTATTCCTTTGGTATATTGTCGATTTCCAATACACTTTAAAAAAAATAAAAATCTGATTATAAATCTTCATATATAAATGAAAACAAAAATGCTAGAGCTTTATGTACTAATACCCCAATATCAATATCAAATCCTAAAAGGAAACAAGTATTCTTATTCAATATAGATATTACAATTCTAATCCTATAATGATAGAGATTATTAACAATTCAAGTCCATATCCAAAGGGGTTTGAGTAAATATTTTCAATATATATACTCCTTATATCTCTCACATTTATCCATTCCATTTAATTCTATATTATTCTCTACATTTTATTTATTTTCCTTATACATATACTGTCTTAAGTATCAGAGTGTTTGTGGAAATTCCACCCATTCACCCCAGTCTTCTCATATATGCAAGTTCTACAACTAAGTTAAGTTTGTAGTTATCATGTACAATTTCTATATGCAAAACTCTATGTCTCAATGCATAATTTTTATATATTATTCAACTTCAATATGCAAGTGCTATCCATAAAATTGATAACCATCTTTTTAAAAATATTTTAGTACGATTTTGTTAATATAAATGTGCCATAGTGCGATTTTTATAATATATAATGACATTGTACTTTTATCCCTATGGCAATAAAAATATTCATTTAAATAAAGTATTTGTTTATATGAGTATTTACCTTTTCGTATTATGTTAAATAAGTTTATTATCAAGAGTTGATAATGTGAGTGACAAATTCATTTAGTACATATGCTATAAAATATTCGTAATAATTGGATTAATATATGGGTAGTATTAATCCATAAACTATCGCCTCTATCTATTGTCCTTGATCAGCATGTGATATAAATAGTGAGAAGTAATGAGTCTTATGCTAATTGATATAAGATATCAGAATAGACATGTGGATACTTATGTTATGGGTGGATTGAACTGTGACATAAGATAAGTGATTGCTTGGAAATTCACTTTTGTAAACAATCACTATCTTAGGCATAATGGTGCATATGATCCATTGACCTAAAGCAACACAATATAATCCACAGATGATTTGTTAGAGTTTGTTACCGCTTACATACCTACGCTATTCATGTATGGATATATGACATGTGGTGGCTCTAGTTGGTTATATATAGCGATGAGTGATCGGCCAAAATCGAATTCATTACCTGGAGTGAACCAGGATAAGCTCCTACGCTATCTAAATTGTTCTCAATGATTAAGCACCTGGCCAAATCAAACTTGACTTACCCGAAAAGAGTTTCAGTGCTAGAAAGTGTTTCTAGTAGAATTCATGTTTTATTGAGAATTAAACTGAAGATGATATCATATGATTAAGGCAATTACAGTTTGACTAGACCATGACTCTAGCCGATGTCAAGATCTTGTAATGAAGGGAGATTGAGTGCATGGTAGTTATGTTTTATGGTTCTTGCATTTTTACAAATAACATTCATTTCCAATTGGGTAGTCGTGACATCTATGCTAAGGGTCACTCACATCTTATGAAAACAAAATGTGATTAATTAGGAGTTTCACATATAGGTTGGAAAGAGTTTCCAATAATATTAAAAGTTAATATTATTTATTCCCATTGCCATTTGGACTTGAACCTAATATGTCATACACACAAGAGTTGCACCGATAATGATAATTATTAATTAAAGTATTTAATTAATCAATTAATTTAATTTAATTATATTTGTGCATATGCGAGGATCTAGCATATCCAGAAATCTAATTCAAAGGTTAGGACAATTAAATATTAATTTGAATTTAATTTAATATGTGATATTAAGTTCAAGGACTAAATTGATATTTGCTGTTATGACCTGTGTTTTTAAATTATTATATATTATTTGAGATATGCAATATTAATAAAATTTGAAATTTTTATTTATTTATTTTCATTATTTGTGATTATTAATTGTCATTTTATGTTAAAGTATATATTTTATGCAAATATGTATTTTAGAAGTTATTAATTAAATATTAGGGTTTATACTATTAATGTTGTTTTTGAAAAGTATTATTTTAATGATATTATTTTTAAGTACTAATATTATTTTATTAATTGACATAATTTTGAGTATTATTTTTTTATTATTTAATTATTCCATAAATATTGTTTATTATTATTATTATTATTATTATTATTATTATTATTATTATTATTATTATTATTATTATTATTATTATTATTATTTTTCAAGGTTATTTTATATATTATAGTAATATATTATAATTAGGGTTTGTGTATTTAATTATATGTGTATATATATATATATATATATATATATATATATATATATATATATATATATATATATATAGTGTGTGTGTGTGTGTGTGTGTGTATTATATATTTAGTGTGTGTATATATATATGTTGACTAAAGTAATAATTTGACCAAAGATTTTAACTATACTTTATAATATAATATTATAATATAAATATATACACACATACAAACAAAACAACACACATACACATACATAAACACACATTCACATGCACATATACACATAAACACACAAACCCAAACACACAAACATATACCTATAAACACATACACACACATAAACACATTCAGCAAACCAACAAACACAACAAATATACATAAACCACACAGAAAACACACTGTCATCTCCCTCCTCTGCGCCATCATCCCGATCCCTCACCGACACTGTGCCTCTCTGGTGTCCAGCTGCACCACCTCCTTCCAGCCTCGTCGCCGCCATCTAGAAGCCTTAAAGTCGTCGAAAAATCGAATTCTTCACCTACTGCTATAGTAGCTCCGACGAGGATCCGACAACTTTTGCTTGAGTTCTTGGTTTATTTAGATTCATTGAGTTGTGAGGACTCCATTTCTAAGCTTGGATTGAGCTCAAACCATTTTTTTTGTAAGTTTTGTTGAATTTTTGTTTTTGAGCTTTTAGGGTTTTTATTTTTTTTAGGTTGATTTTTATTGATTCAAGCAAACTCCCTTTACAAATGATTATCCTTATAGCTTGAGCTTCATGAATATATTTTTTTTTATAATTTTTGGAATTTATTTTAATTTTGGTGAATTTTTTATTATTTTAATATTATTTAATGAATTTTTGTAAATAAATTAATTAAATTATGAATTTGGTTAAATTATTGTTATTATATATTGTAATTAATTTTGGTGTTGAGAAATTAATTTTTGGAATTTTTATATAATTTTTAGTTATGTAAATATTGGATAATTGAGTTAAACGTGTATTTTGGTTGAAATTAGAGTTTAATTATATGTTTTTGTCACGACCCGAACCTGAGGGCACATGACCGGCACTAGGGAATGGAAAAGCATAAGGCCCCCGAAACCCGTAGTAAGCCTTAAAGAAAAGAAAAATAAAACCTTACAATTTTAAAACTTTATTTTAAAATAGAACACATTATCAAACTAATTTTTCTAAAACTAAAACATAATTGAATACATAAATAAAATATTCCCAACGTCACATATCACAAATCAAACTTAAATCATTATACATAAACATGGTGCATATAAATAAAATACACAAATATACTTAAGTCATACAATTTATAGTACAGTTACTACTGCAAATTCCTAGAACATTACAACAGTACAGCTTACAATGATCTACATAAAATGGTCGGTGATGAAAAAATCCGACGTGGAGGCAGTCTGAGGTCGAACTCCCAAGCTCCTGAAAAAAAATCAATTGAGGGGAATTAGACTTCACTGAGTAAGTCAATAATAAGAGTTGTACGATTTGAAAACCATATAGTAATAGTAAAAATAATTTATAATATATAGATATAGCTTTTGAAAAATCTCGGTAGAACCCTAAACCCAAAATCCTAAATGGCCAATCGAGCCCACTTGTTCCAACTAGACTGCCGATCCTCGAGAGCAAAGACATCAACTGAGGCACCAAGTTGCAGTCATTCATTTAATCCAAATATATGGCACTGGCAATCCCCGAGAGCTAGGGCATCAACCGAGGCATCCATCCCAGTCCATTATTAACCTTACAATCACTGCCGATCCCCGAGAGCATAGGCTTCCACCGAGGCACCCGTCCCAGTTTAACATTCACTAGTCATATATAATTCGGATCCACCTCTCAATCTCTACCATGTGCACATGGTCCTGGTGAAGCCTACCAGGTAGCCCGTTCTACCAAAATTTCTCAAAATCGATTTTTAAATAAATAAAATACATTTTAAATCTTAAATAGCAACATTAAATTAAATAAATCATATAATGTTAACATAAAAATATGAGCGCATGCATCTTTAAATAAACACATGCACAAATCATATTATCGACTTACAAGATGAATGAGAAGGCTAACGACCGTGCGTCTGCCTCGATCTCATGGCTTCTGCTCCGATATGCTCTAAAAAAGAAATTAACAAATTGATTTTAAAGCATGTCTATGAAATTGAAATCGATAATCAACAAAAAAATTAGTGAAATTCTAAGCTGACTCTAGGAAGACCGGATAAGACTCGATAGACAGGAAAAAGCCTAATTAATGGTAGAAATTATTACGAATATCATGTTTTACGAGAAAATCTACCAAAATTTCGGCAGAGTCTCTTCTGTAAAACGGACATCTCTCTACCAAAGGTAGAGCCAAACCTGCATAGAAAATGCGCTTCTAATAACCATAGACATACACACTCGAGTCGGGCTTCCAAAACTACATTTAGCCCCGACCGAGATCACAACTCAACAAAACACCAAGAAATGATATCATTTATTTTCCCAAAAATACATATTACACATACATATATACTAAAAATATATAATCTCAATTATTCAAAAATTAAACAACTCAATTTGCATTTCATTATCAAAGTATAATTATAACCTAAATTAAAACCATTATACCAAACATGCTAAATACAACCTTATATTCAATTTTTGTTACCAAAAATAATGTATTATACATATATATAATATTTGGAATTAATATTCAAAATTATCATTACTCAATTAAAAATATCAATTAATTTATAAAAATCCTCTAAACCTCTTAAATATTAATAAAACTAACTAAAATATATGTTTAACTATAATTAGAGTAAAATTACATTTTTACCCCTAAATACATAAATTACATAATGTATTATTAGTACTAAAAATTCCTTAAAATTATATAATCATCTAAAAATTATTTTTCTCAAAATTAAACTTCCTAATATAATTAAAACATAATATCAACTAATAATTTCTTCTAATATATATATATATATATATATATATATATATATATATATATATATATATATATATATATATATATATATATTTAACTATAATTAGAGTAAAATTACATTTTTACCCCTAAATACATAAATTACATAATGTATTATTAGTACTAAAAATTCCTTAAAATTATATAATCATCTAAAAATTATTTTTCTCAAAATTAAACTTCCTAATATAATTAAAACATAATATCAACTAATAATTTCTTCTAATATATATATATATATATATATATATATATATAATTTAACCTAATAATCACATTTGACATAAACTCAAAAATATTTATAAAAATAGTATAAAAATCACAAAAATTATAAATTAAGTTATTAAATTAATAACATTTAATATTAATACCAATTATCAAAATTTCATAATTAACAAAATATCCAAAATTCACAATTAACACAATAATTTTCTAAAATCTTAAATAAAATTAATATACTAAGAATAATTAACTATAATTACTCTAATTACTAATTACACCTAAAAAAATAGAATAAAAATCAAATAAATAAAATGAAAAATATCAAATAAAATTCTGGAAAAATCAAGTAATTCACTAAAAATTCCAAAAAAATCAAAATGAACCTCATTATACACTAACAACATCAATTAACTAGACAAATCTACCAAAATAATCAAGATCAAGGAAGGAGAGGAGGAATCGGGTGAGTACCACTCACCACCAAGCTGGGAAAATAGAGGGGAATGGGGGAGCTCGCTGCCACCGAAAATGGAGGCTGAGGGAGCAGTAAGTCACAGCAGAAAGGCAGTACAAATAAAGAAGAACCAGAGCCACGTCGACACTGAAAATGCAGGTTGTCGTGCGATGAAGAGTTGTTGCCAAGCGAAGAAGAAGAAGAAGAAGAAGAAGAAGAAGAAGAAGAAGAACAGTAGCAGCAGTAACCAGGAAGCTTCAGCACACAACAACGATGGAGGAAGCATCACAGGGAGAGGAGAGATGGTGGGGGTGTTAGACAGAATGAGTGGGGGGGGGGGTTGGTGATAATGGTTTGATGCTGTGTATGAATGTACATATATATATATATATATATATATATATATATATATATATATACTTCATATTATAACCTATTAATATATATATGTATAAATATAGGTATATGTGAATGTATATTACCCTAATTGTATATACTTTATATGTATACACACATGTATATCTATGTATATGTATATATATATATATATATATATATATATATATATATATATATATATATATATATATTATGCCTAAAATAACAAGATTAATATAAAATAATTTACACTTACAAAATAGTCAAATAATAGTTAGTACTATAGGAAATATAATTCACTAAGGTAATAATTACATAACCCTAACATAATAATATAGCTAGCTAATTAAAAATTATTTAATATAATTTAAAATTATTTACTAATAATACAAACTAAATGATTACTTTATTTAAATAAAACGTAGGGTATTACAGTTTTAGTTGATACTAGAGTATTATTTGTTGATAAAATAATTTTTATTAATTTATATAATTTTTATGAAGTTTTATATAATTTATATGTATTTTGAATTATTAGGTTAAATAAGTATTTTTGTTGAAATTATTGGTTAAATATGTATTTTGGTTGATATTACTATATTATATGTTGATTAAATAATTTTAATAATTTTATATAATTTTTGTGAAAATTATTTAGTATATTGGATATTTTGTATTATAGGGTTAAATATATAATTTTGTTAAGATTATAGCTAAAAATTATGTTTTAGTTGGTTTTATAATTATTTAGGGTATTAAAATGATTTTTACAAATTATTTACTATTTTTAACTAATTAATGCTAATTTTTGAAAATTGTTTTCAAATAATATATTATATATTATTTTGGTAATAAAATGAGTTTTTAGTAAATTTTAATGTGTATTTAGACTATTTTAGTTATTTGAATATATAAAGTGAATTTTTATTAATTTATATTGAATTATCGAGAAATTTAATTTTTAATATATTATATTATTATTTCAGGATTTTTACGAAATTATTGTGAAATTAAGTATATTTGACGTTTTAGTGTTAAATATGCTATATTTTGTTATTTTGAAGATATTTATGGAATTTATTGATTTTAATATATTTATTATGTTATTTGAATTTTTGGTGAATTGTGGACCTCGGTTGGGAAAATTATATAGTTCAGAATCCCAACTGAGGGGTGTGTGAATTGTGGTCTTAGAAGTGCGTTTTTCTTGCAGGACTGACTCTACTTTTTAGTAGAGAGATGTCCGTTTTATAGAGGAGGTTCTGTCGAATTTTTGGTAGAATTCTCGTAAAACATGACATCAGATAAATTCTGTATTTGTCTGTGTTTCATAATCTTAGATAGAGTCTCTTTAGAAGTTTAAGTTAGATTTATTATGATTCTTATTATTATTTTATTTGTTTAGTTGCATTGAGACCGAGGCCTAACGGATCAAACTTGCCAAGTCTATCTCATGGAGCGCGAATCAGTGAGTTATTATACTATATATATGCATTGCATTTAGGATGCATGACTTAAGATTTTTTTTTTCATTTTCATTATATGTTTAAAAGTAATTTAATTTATAACATGATTTGGTATATTTTTGGTTTATTTTTAGTATATTTTGATATATATATGTTTGCATATTTTCAACATGTATTTAGTATAAGTTTGGTATATTTAGGATTTATTTTGATATGTGCATGTTATATAATTAGGTATATTTTTAGTATATTTTTGATATATTTCAAAATAAATGCATGCTTTATCTCTGTTATAGATTTAGCATGTTTAGTATATTTTAGGTATAATTTAGTATATTTTTGGTATATTTTGAAATAAATGCATGTTATACTATTGATTCATACTTAAATTATTTTTAAGTATATCATTGGTTTATCTTTGGTATATTTCATGTTTGATTTAACTTTATTTGACATATATATTCTTGAAATATACTTATTTTATTTTAGGTATATTTCTAGTATATATATGGTTTATTTTATTATTATGACTATTATTCTACATTATTTATTTTTCCATATGGATATTTTATTTTAAATGAATGATATCGATAAAATGTGCTACCTAGTGGGCAGTACTAGATTCGTGTACGTACCGGTGTGATAGATTTAGGTTTGAGTCATGAATTACTTGTGGTAATTATAATATAATTGAGAAAATTTGATTGAGATGTGATATGATTGATGGAGCTCGGTTGACCAAGTGTCTCAAGGTCAATCACACTGACAGTCAGACTGCTGGAGCTCGGTTGACTTAGTGTCTCGGGGTCAGTCTATTATCCATATGGAATAAGTGAATTAATTTGGAATTAAGTGAGCCTGTATGGCTAGAGTGATGTTTGTGATTGAGGTTATGATTAAATAAGGTTCTATTTGATCCTTTAATAAAATAAACATTTTCTGCATTATTTATATATATAAAAGTAGAGTTTGACATTTGTGTGAAATGTGTGTGTGTATATATATATATATATATATATATATATATATACGGGTGTTTGATTGTTATGATTTAGATTGCATGTATATGTATTATAATAATTCACTCAGTGAGGTCTGACCCCCCTCAATTAATTTTTTCAAGAGATCTTATATTGTCAGACCTTAGTAGTAGAGCTCTTCGTCGGTGTTCTTTTGCCCTGACTAGATTGTGTAAAATTTATATTTAAACTCTTATTTATATTCTAGAAACTGCAGTAGTAGTGTTATTATATCATAAGAGTATTATTTTTCTTTTTTTGATACTTTATACTTAGAGAGTTGTATTTGAGTATTGTATGAACATCAATTTATTTATGAAAGGATATTGAGTATCTATTTTTATATATCAATTTGAAAAATTTTAATTCAGTCATACTTTATATTTATTTATTGCATGTTTTTATTTTCTAAGGCTTGCTACGGGTTCCGGATTCGAAAGAATTTCTGTTCCTTAGCGCCGGTCATGACTTTTAGTTTTGGGTCATGATATTTACCACCAATACTAGTTTGGATATGGGTCGTGAATGTAGCTTAATGGATATACATGGACTTGGATAATTATGTGTATTAGTGAGATGGGCTTTATTTAAGTGTTAAATAAAGCCCATAAGTCTAACTAGTGGACGTTATAGGGATGGAACCATTTAAGAGTTAAATGAGCTTAACTAATTTAGCCCACCTTCTAATGGAGTTGCCCCCTAAGCATATGACATGGTGGCCATCTAGGCGCGTGCTTTCCATGTAATGTGATTGTATGATAGACACCATGGTAAGATGTTATTAGCATGCACCATTAGTTTGTAGTCAACCTTTATATGCATAAGATAGTTTATTATACACTCAAAGTGAAAAAAATAAGTGGTTAATCTTCACATGCATGAGATAGCTTATTTTACACTCGAAGTGAAAAAATAAATGGTTAATCTCTACATGCATGAGATGACTTATACTACACTCAAGCTTGAGTTAATGAATAATCTCTACACATGCAAATTAATCTCTCACATATACACTTAGTGGAACTTCTCAACGCACTTGTTAGATAACTTACCAATCACTTCCACTAGAGACATTCAAACATAGAGAGAAAATAAGAGAGAGTTCTTAAGAGTTGAGTTTTCTTCTTCATCATCTTTCTTTCTAAGTGTTATTAGTGGTAGTGAAACACAAGAGTTGTGTTTCATACATTAGCAGTTAGTAATCATCTATAGAGTTTCAGTTGCGAAAGAGTTGTGCAACAAGAAGGCGCCAATCATTCATCCATTGGAGGTGATAAGTCCTACATCATTCAAGCTAAGGAAGGGACTTTAGCAAGTTTTGGGATCACCAAAGAAGGAGCTTGTGAGTAGATATTTATTAAAGGCTTAAAGTAATTCTAGTGCTTCTCATGTGTTTTAAGCTATAGGCTTCATGCTTAAGGAGCTAGGAGCTTATAGATTCCTATTAACTGCAACTTAAAGCTTGTCAAGCCTGCTACCAATATTTGGAGTTTGTAAAAGTTACTAAACTCTTAGATGTAGGTCTCTTGACATGGTATGTGTTTTTGGTTATTTGTGTATTTTTGCTTTATGTTGTCCATTTAAGCATGCATGCATTAAGTTGTGGAAATTACATGTGATATGATTTTGGGCTATTTAGAATTCTTGCCTCCATGCAAGGGTTGCATGCTAAGGAAAATTTTTAAAATTGACCTTCACTGGATTCATGTTCACACCATCCTTTCATTCATAATTTGGTGCGTGTAATTGATTCTTTTCATATTTATTAATCGTTCAATTTTTTCAATAAATTTTAAATTTAATAACAACAACAACTTATGTTTGCAGAAATCGAACAATTATTAGTTTTTAATTATTACAATGGAGAATAAAGTGAAATTTTGATTTTAAAAAATTTTAAAGTAACTAAAATATAATTCCAAAGGCATTAAACTTGGAATTTTTTTTTCATTTTTTGGTTTATTTTTTGTATAATCGTAATTTACTTTCCATAGAGGAAACAATCTTTTACACTTCCAAAGGCATTAAACTTGGAATAAGTTTTGTTTTTTGGTTTATTTTTTATATATATTTTTAATTTATTTTCCATATATGAAAAAATCTCTTATATTCTTGATACCATCTAGAATGTTCCCACCTAATTTGGGGTCATCTGCCCCCCTAAATAGGAACACATGGACAAAGGAGAAGATAGATTCGTCCAAGGAACCACCTCAAAGAGGAATCCTAACTGAAGTAGGAACACTCTGCCACAAGGATTCCTATTCCTCCCAGGTTTGAGTATCACTATATATAACACCATATACCCCTCATTAGAGGAGATCTCATCTCATTCGCACATACTCAAGCTATCTATCATCCACCCGCTTCCTATTCTCTAACTTAGGCATCGGAGTGTTTATGGGGATTCCCCTCACCTCTCACCTTGCCCTCTGTTTAGTGCTTTATAGGACGCTAAACCTGGGAGTCCCGGAAACCAGTTATCAAGTGGCGTCGTCTGTGGGAAACTCCTTAGGAAAAGCCATTCATTCACTTGCTAAGCTAAAGACACTTTCACCATGACTTCCAGTCCACCTCCGGCCTAAATTCCTGAGGGCGGCACTAATCCTTCTGCACCCATCCTTTCGACTGACCTTTCAAGCCCTTTCCCAGTAATAATACCACCACCCACCTTGCAGCTTGTTGGGGCCACCTCCCGCCATACATCTTTACCTCTGGAAAACACTCCAAGATACCCGTCCTTGGGAACAGATCTCCCACATTATGCTCCGCTGTAGTACCATCGATCAATACCCTCAATACCTTTTCCAAGCCTACTAGAAACGCCAGCAATAACCACTCCAAACCTAAACACAGTAACCCAAACACTTGGCCTTGACCAAGCAAGCAAAGATGCCATGATAAAAAATATTCAGGCCCAAATTACCCTGATGCAACAATAGCTAAGCGCTATAATACAGAGTGAGCATATTGAACTAGCTCCAAATAATGATAATGCAGCACCCCGACAGGCTCCAGGGACAAGCACAGGGAAGGGTAAAGCACCGGAAGGAGAGTGTAGTTCGTCCATCCCAGCTCTCGATGATTCGAAATTAGCATAAAAGGTTGAGTAAGCAATGAACAAGGCCCGGACTAAACCTAGAAAGGAAGAAGAATGGGTGATGGATAGCAGAACTCTGTTTGTCAGCAGAATAATTCAAACGGAGATTCCTAGTAAGTTCAGAATCCCACAGCTCGATCAGTACGATGGGACAGGAGACCCTATTAGTCATATATCTACTTTCCGAACAAAGATGCTGCTCCAGAATGTGAACGATGGAATCATGTGCAGAGTCTTCCCAAGTACACTCATAAAAAGCGCCCAAAAATGGTTTCATCGGCTCCCGGAGAATACTGTCACTTCTTTTTAAGACTTAGCCGAGCAGTTCCGTATCAGATTTATCACCAATATCCCTCCTGCAAAAAACATCAATGACCTCCAGGTGTGTCGGCAGGAAGCTGATGAGTCTCTACAGAGTTACCTCGACCGTTTCAACAAAATAGCCATGCAGATTGAGCACCTCGTTGATGAAGTCACCATAGAAGCTTTAAAAAATGGCACTAGACTCGACAAGCTAAAAGAAAAATTAATGAATAAAGAACCGAGTACCTTTGCCGAAGCAATGGCGATAGCGGTTCAGATGATAAAGATGGACGAGGACAGGAGGATGCGTCGGGAAGAAGATAGGCCACTAACTAGAGATGAACGGCCAAAGCAGAGATGATTAAGCTTTTCAAAAACAAATTTTAAAGTTTCGACAGACAGATTTGATAGGGAAGCAGATAGATATACACCCCTGAACGCTTCTCGATCAAGGATCCTCATATGGGTCAGGCAGAATAGAGTGGAAATTACGCTAGCCAAAAGAATTAGCCCAAGCCAGAGATTTACTCGTGATAGAAGCCAGTACTGTGAGTACCACAGGGAATACGTCCATAACACAGAAGGCTGCAGAGAACTGAAGAGTGCCATAGAAAAACTAGTGCAGCAGGGAAAGCTTGATAATTTCACTGATGCACCGAGGAGTCGCGGAAACATGGAAAACCATGGCCATGACAAAGCCGAGGCAAAGAAAGCTGGGAAAGAACCGATCGAAACGATCAACATGATTGTGGGAGGAGAAAACACCAGGAAAAAATTAAAACGCAGTAGAGGAAAAATGATACCCGGTAAAAGCAATAACATTCTTAACTCGGAAGACAATTCGCCTATACATCACCCTCACAGTGATGCCCTGGTGATAACCGCATGCATAAATAAGTATCGAGTCAAAAGGCTATTGGTCGATAATGGGAGTGCTATCAATGTTTTATCTTAGAATGCGTACAAAGCTATGGGCGGCTCCATCACCAACTTAACGACCATCCAGAACCCCATCACTAGTTTTTTTGGAGGAACAGTGCAACCAATGGGGACTGTCAATCTGGATCTAGAATTCGAAAACCAAGAGGATGAGGAAACAAAAATCGTCCGGACCCTATTCAACATGGTAGACATACCACTAGCCTATAATGGGATAATAGGGCGACCAGCACTTTACGAAGCAGATGCAGTCACCAGCATCTGGCAATTAACCATGAAAATCCCAGTCAGAATGGGGACCCTTACTATCAGGGGAGATCAACAGATGGCTAGACAATGCTATCAGATGACCATGAAATCTCTGGCGGAAGCTTTTCATCTGGAAGCATGGGAAGTTGAGAAGCAAGGCGCTAATCCACAATCGGTGGAAGTCACAGAGACATTGCAAATCAAGGGAGGAAAATCCATGAAAATTGGTAATGCCCTTAATCAAGACATTAAAGACACATTAAGGAACGTCCTTATTAGACACTCAGAAGATTTTGCTTCTCAAGCTTTTGAGATCATCGGCGTGGACCCGTGGGTTGCCTGTCACTGCCTAAACATCAAACCAGGGGCCAGGCCAGTAGCATAAAAGAAAAGAACTTTCGCCTACGAAAGAAAAAAGATCATTGTTGAGGAAACAGTGAAGCTTTTAGCAGTCTGATTCATTAAAGAGGTTACTCACCCAGAATGGGTAGCAAATGTAATACTCATCAAGAAAGCAAACGGGAAGTACAGAATGTGTGTAGACTACACCGACCTCAACCAGGCATGCCCCAAAGATAGCTACCCGTTACCAACGATTGATCAGCTCATCGATTCCACGGCTAGCCATGACCTGTATAGCTTCGTGGATGTGGCCCAAGGTTATCACCAGATCCCCATGAAGAAAGAAGACCAGGAGAAAACGTCCTTCATCACACACGAAGGGCTATACTGCTACAAGGTGATGCCTTTAGGACTGAAAAATGCCAGAGCCACATATCAAAGAATGATGAACCAAGTCCTTCAGAGCTAGATTGGGACCAGTATGGAGGTATATATGGATGACATCATCATCAAAAGCAAACACTCTGAGGACCACCCAGCAGACGTGGATCAAGTCCTCCAATTACTAAGCCAATCCAGTATCAAGTTGAATCCTGATAAATGCGTCTTCAGGGTTCAAGCCAGCAAATTCCTGGGGTTCATGATTTCCCACCGAGGCATTGAAGCCAACCCAGAAAAAATGGAAGCCATACTCAACATGGCCGCACCAAAGAGCATCCGGGATATACAAAAGCTAAACGGAAGAATAACCACGCTGGGGCACTTTATTTCTTGCTCAGCTAGGCGATGTCTACCATTATTCCGAGCTCTCAAAAGTTCCGGCAAGTTTCAGTGGTTTGCTGATTGCCAAGCAGCATTTGAAGAAATTAAAAGATTCTTATCTTCCCCACCATTAATCAGCCATCCAATACCAAACGAGACCTTATACTTATACTTGTCTGTTGGCCGAGAATGCATCACTTCAGTACTGATAAGGGAAGAGGGAAGCCAGCAAAGCCCTATCTACTATGTCAGCAAGATGCTCCGAGGACCTGAAGTTCGATACCCTATGCTAGACAAGTTAGCCTTAGCTGTGGTTCATACTTCTCGAAAGCTTCGTCACTACTTCCAAGCTCATCATATCGTGGTCCCGTCCCGTTTTCCACTGCATAAAATATTACAGAGACTAGAGACTTCAGGCAAGCTAGTGCAATGGTTAGTCTTACTCGGCGAGTTCGATATTGATTACGAACCTCGACAGCAGATGAAGGCACATGCCTTAGCGGATTTTGTACAAGAAATGGCTCCGGAAGATATAACCTTGACCAAAATGCCAGAATGGAAGCTCTATGTCGACGAAGCATCCTCAGCTCACGGTTCCGGAGCAGGAATAATCCTCAGGGGACCGCATAAAGTTCATATTCAGTACGCAGTCCACATAGAGTATAACACCACCAATAATGCGGCTGAATACGAAGCACTCATTACAGGGTTGAAGCTAGCAATGGAAGTCAGGGCCGAAAACCTCATTATACACTCAGATTCTCAACTAGTAGTCAACCAAGTCAGTGGAGCATTTCAAGTCAAAGACACCTGCATCGCCAAGTACGTACACAAAGCCAGGCAACTTTTGCAACACATCGAGCATGACGGAGGCCAATGGAATATCGTTCAGATTCCCAAAGAAGACAACCATGAGGCCGATTACCTTGCTAAATCCACAGTAGAGAACAGTCAAGCATTTAGGGATATGGATTTCATCGAATCACTCACCAATCCTAGCATAGAGGATAATGAAATTTTCAGAACACAAGCAGTCTCGGGATGGATACAACCCATCATCCATCTTCTTGAACATGGCACACTTCCGGAAGATAAGCTGCAAGCTTGGAAACTCAAAGCCAAAGCAGCACACTATTCCGTCCACCGAGGGGAGCTCTACTGAAAATCCCTCTCATACCCTTGGTCGAAATGCGTTTTCCCAGAGGAGGGAAATTACATACTAAGAGAAATCCATGAAGGAATCTGTGGTGCACACGAGTCCCACTATTCGCTCACTAAAAAGGCCCTGCTCCAGGCATATTACTAGCCCACCATGTCCAAGGATGCCCAGCAGCTAACACAATCATATCACCAATGCCAGCACCACGCCCGGCTTAGCCACAAATCTTCTCAGCCTCTGCATCCCATTGGCAGCCCATGGCCTTTCGCCATGTGGGGGATGGACATCTTGGGTCTTTTTCCTCTATCTACCTCACAAAAAAAGTTCTTAATCGTGGCCATTGACCATTTCATGAAATGGGTAGAAGTAGAAGCAGTCCTAACCATCACATAAGCCTGGATACAACACTTCTTCTGGAAAGAAATCATTTACAGATTTGGCATCCCCCACACCTTAATTACAGATAATGGCAAACAGTTCGACAACCATAAATTCAGAAGTTTTTGCTTAGACCTTGGCATAAAACTGCGCTTCACCTCAGTAGCTCACTCGTAGAAGAATGGACAAACTGAGGTCACAAACAGAATCCTCATGCAAGGGTTGAAGAAAAGACTCGATGACAAGAAAAGGATCTGGGTCGAAGAGTTGAACAATGTAATCTAGGCATACAGAACCACACCCCGATCATCCACTGGAGAAACGCCGTTCAGACTAACTTACGACATGGATGCAGTAATTCCAATAGAGGTGGGATCCCTAAGTTACCGGGTAAGCCAAGACCTTGACCACGCCGTCAATAACGTCAACGCACGAATATGCCTTGACATACTAGAAGAACGAAGAGAACAAGCGGTAGCAACGGCAAAGGCACATCGGCAAAGGATAACTTGGTACCACCATCTACGTAAAGCAACAGACAATTTCAAGAGAGGTGACTGGGTACTCAGAAGAGCAGATATAGGTAAAGGCACCTCCGGTACCAGCAAGCTACTAAACTGCCTCTACTACAACTAGGAAAGTTAGGCCCTAATTGGGAGGGTCCATATCAGATCTCAGAATGCACAATAAAGGGGGCGTATAAACTAAGAGAGAGAGGAGACAAAGAACTACTGAGGTTCTGGAACTCAGACTCCCTCAGAAAATATTATCAGTAATCTTGTATTCGAGCATATAATTTGATTCAATGAAAACTATCTTTATTGATCAAGAATATCTTTCCAGCTGATTGTTAAAAAAAAAAAAGAGATACATAAAACCTATCTACTATAGTATCTCTACACCCAGACCCCCCGACCCGGAAACTGATGGGGAAGCATCATTAGCAGCCTCTGGATGCTCGCCAGACCCAGCTGTCGCAACAACCTCTTCAGACTCCCTTACAGAAAAAGAACCGACCTTTCGACGGGCGTCATCCTCTGCAGCAAGCCTTGCCAGATCGGCTGGGGTTATCCAATCTAAAGCCCCCAGATCCAACCCTGAGTCTTGAGAGAGCAAGGTCCTTTTGTATTCTGCCCAGTACGCCTTGAGAAACCCCCCTACTATGCTATGATATGCCTTCTTATCATTGGTATGAGATTTCACAAGCTTAGCTAGCCTCTCATGAAGTCCAGCAATCTGAAGATCCTGCTCCTCGATCCTCCTTATCAGTTGAGCCTGGCTATATTCCAGCTCAGAAACCTTCTTCTGATTCACCTCCGTGTCAGATTTAGCCTCCATATAGCTTGTCTGGCAGTGCTCCAGAGCCACTTTAGCGCTATCCAGTTTTTTCTCAAAATCTATAGCAATCGTCCCCACCTCCATTTCCTTCAAGTTGTACTGACTCTTCAAATAGAAGTACTGATCCTTAGCTAGCAGCAAAGCCTGAGTCATCTGCCAAAAACAACTAAACAATTTAGCCAAAATCCCACCACAAACAATTATATCAAATACCAGAAACTTCATTACATCCAGTGACTGACCGATCATAGAATCGAGCAATCCATCTGGCCCCTCGTCCGACCAACGCTGCATGTCTCTGGGTAACCACAGTGACTCAACGTACTGGTCTTGTACTTGACTGTTGGAGATGCTCGGGGGCTTCATCATTTTCAATATCTAGCCGCGCATATCCGGACAACCAAATAATTGGGGCCGTTGGACATAAATCTCTTCGTCCAGCCCCTCTGCATCTGACTATGCTTCAATCAGTCACCTTTTCTATCGTCTGATCTGCTTCGACCGCTCACCTTCCATTGTTGCTTTGCCCTTTGGATCGACAGGAGCAGCCTCCGGAGTAGCGGGAGCCTCATCTTGAGGAGAAGGATAATCCTGGCATTCCTCCACTGCAGTTGGCTCATCTACTAGGGAAATCCTACCCGTAAAATCAAAAAAGTCAGCCATCTACAGAGCAATGGTCGCGAGATAAGACTAGTTAGACAAAACAAAGCTCAAAAAAAAAATCATACCAGAGCAATGGTCGCGACTTGGATAGACTCTCCATAGATATCTCCGAGATGCATCCTCTGCGGATCGAGCTTCAACGAGTCCGTCTAGATGTAGCCACAAAACTAATTTCGTATCCGGATTAGAAAGTTTCGCTGGACGAGTCACTTTGTGACACTCGTTCGACCATATCCTCCGGACATCTAGGAAGTCTGATTGATGCTCCACGACAAAAAAATGATATCTCCACTTCTTGTGAAGATCCGACAGTTTAACAAAAAGGGAATGGTTGGGTACGGCCGAAAGGGAGAACATCAGCTCTCCCTTCTTCCTAGTCAGCCTGTACAAATACCGGAGGACGTCTAGATCGAGAACCCTACCCTCCTATGCATCAACTGGAGGAACCCGGTCAGTATCCGAAAATTATTTGGATGAAGCTGACCAAGCGCTATGTTATTTCTATTAAGGAAATCCTTGGTAAAAGGATCCAAGGGAAATTTCAGACCCCCCTCTAACTGGTCAAAATATACCACTAATCTACTTAGCCCCGATATGGGAGTATGGGCCCTAAACCTTCTATCTATGGTGTGGAGGGCGTAATCGGTGGGGATGCAAAATCACCATCGGTACCACCCTAGCAATTCACTATCTACATTGGGCACAAAGAGGTCAGAGTTAATCTCTTCCCGAGGAGCTATAGTAAATAAGGGAACGAAAACCTAATGATAAAAAAGGAGAGGGGTAAAAAAAGAGAAGGAAGAAATGATGAAAGAATCACCTGGCAACCTCAAGCGAGAGTTATGGCAGGAAGGAATAAAAATGGTGGATGCAGTAGAAACGCAGCAAAAACAGAATGAAAGAGCGAAAGAAAGCAAAATGTGCCAGTTAGCAAACGCAACAGTATTTATAGAGACATGGAAGGACCTGGAAGCACACCATTAACTGCCCCCATTATTACTGCGCTCCTCCCTAGACTACCAAGGGCCTATTGGGCATAAAAAAACCCATTAGGCGAAGAGTCACGATGACGGCTGTACGAGCGTTTCGATCACTGACACAGAAACGACGCATCAATCAGAGTTGAAATGAAGTCACCCTGTGATTGGCCCACTCACATTTTTGAATGGGCCGCTCCATCAAGCGAATCGGGAAACGCTCCAAGCATCACTCCCAGACCATTCCACATAAAGTCCAGTGACTGAAGCTGGCACCCTCAGGTCGCTTCCATAGTATTGAGGATCTGAGCATGTAAGCCTCGCGCCCCTGTGCCGAGCATCTAAGTCTCGCTCACATAAAGTCCAGTAACTGAAGCTGGCACCCTCAAGTTGCTTCCGCAGTACTGAGGATCCGAGCATGTAGGCCTCGCGCCCCTATGCCGAGCATCGAAGTCTCGCTCACATAAAGTCCAGTGACTGAAGTTGGCACCCTTAGGTCACTTCCGTAGTACTGAGGATCCGAGCATCTAAGTGAAGTTGGCACCCCTCGCGCCCCTATGTCGAGCATCTAAGTGACTGAAGCTGGCACCCTCAGGTCGCTTCCGTAGTACTGAGGATCCGAGCATGTAAGCCTCACGCCCCTGTGCTGAGCATCTAAGTCTCGCTCACATAAAGTCCAGTGACTGCAGCTGGCACCCTCAGGTTGCTTCCGTAGTACTGAGGATCCGAGCATGTAAGCCTCGCGCCCCTGTGCCGAGCATTTAAGGTGCTCACATAGTCGAGTGACTGAAGTTGGCACCCTCAGGTCGCTTCCGTAGTACCGAGGATCCAAGTATGTACCCCAGTTCTGCAGATTACGATTTGATGACAAATCAACCAAAAATACTAGGCACCAAGCTCTGCTTATTGCAATGAAGGTCGGCCACCTCAGCTTACTTGCATCTTATCACCCGTATAGAGGCACCACTGCATCTTACTCGGACGCGACAGACATAAATATCCGCATACTCCAGGGGGGGACTCTTAGTACCATCTAGAATGTTCCCACCTAATTAGGGGTCATCCGCTCCCCTAAATAGGAACACATGGACAAAGGAGAAAACAGATTCGTCCAAGGAACCACCTCAAAGAGGAATCCTAACTAAAGTAGGAACACTCTCCCACAAGGATTCCTATTCCTCCCAGGTTTGAGTTTCACTATATATAACACCATATACCCCTCATTAGAGGAGATCTCATCTCATTCGCACATACTCAAGCTATCTATCATCCACCCGCTTCCTATTCTCTAACTTAGGTATCAGAGTTTTTGTGGGGATTCCCCCCACCTCTCACCTTGCCCTCTGTTCAGTGCTTTGCAGGACGCTCAGCCCGGGAGTCCCGGAAACCAGTTATCAATTCTTATTCAATTTCATGAAAAATACTTAATAATATCATTATAACTTTTCAACTATTTATATCAAATGATGTTTGTTTCTGAATAAAAATAATGTATTATAATTGGAAGATATATACTAAATGTCTCTTGTTTTTTCAAAAAATATATTTTATATTTCAGTTTTATTATATTTTGAATATTTTTGGTGTACTTTATATATATATATATATATATATATTGTGGATTGATACTAATGCCACACTAAGAAATGCAATATTATGTTCACAACCATCACCTATAATACTGAGAAGGTTATTTTTCATTGACTGACAATTTACAATTGGCATTATTATTTTGGAGTGATACTAATAATATGCCCAATGACAATGCAGGTTCATGAAACTATTAGAATGAGTTTTCCCAGCCAACTAATGCTCATTTTGGGCAGGTAATTCATGTTAACTTTCCATGTTAAACAATTACATCTTGATGCATATTTTGTTGTTGTAATGCTATAAGCTCCTAGTAGGCAGCAATACAAGCCACTTGGGCCATCACATACAGTAACATCAAGCACTGAAGAATTATTTCAAATATAAAGAATGTTGCAGCAAACATTCCACAATCAAGTTATCAAACTTTCAGATGGGTTTCACAATTAGCAACACTTGTTATACCAGAATCAAAAGCTGGATCAGCAATTGTGAAGAATGCAAACCATAAAAAGTTGTGAAGAATGCAAACCATAAAAAGCTATGAAGAATGCAAGCTGGATATATTTTGGTTCCAAATTGAGTTGTAGTTACAATCAATAAATTTGGTTCTTTATTATTTTGTTAGTCATGCTCAGAAAAATCATTTTTTTGGTTAACGTGGACATGGTGTTTTGTAACTAAATTGTTGTCAGATTACGAGTAAAACTAGACATATGCCCACGTAATATGTAGGTGTTAAAATGCAAATAAAAATATTGCATAAAAAATATTTTAACTTCTAAAAAATAAACCGATAGATGTAATTGAAAAAAAAAATATATTTTATGCTACAAATTGAAAAAAATAACTGAAAATTTCTATTTAATTAGTCTCTTCCCTCTCAATATAAACAAATAGGAAAATAATTGAAAATTTTCAACTTTCATGCAACAATACCGTGTCAAAGAAAAGTAATGATGATAAATTCGATTAACCTTTTTATTAGTCAATGTTGAAAATAAAATTGCAATTAATTTAATAGTATTTATACCTTCTTAAGTTGCAAAAAACATTTAACATCATAAGTAATAGAGTTTTTGAGAGTAGAATAATCAAGGATGGATAATAAACCTAAAAAATCATTGACATTGAGAATGTTGTGATTTGCATAGAAAGGTGAAGCAAATTATAAGTAAAAATGAAAAAGAATTATAAGTAGAAAAGAATCATCAAATTCATGGTATATATATAAAAGTAAATAGAAGATAATATTGAACATGAAAGTTGAAGAGTTAAGGGAAATAATGGCTTGAGAATTGAAAAGTTGAGGAAAATGATAACTTGAAAGTTTAAATGTTAAAGGAGATCATGAGTAAAAATTAAGAGGCTAAAAATATTGTTTCAACTACTATAGTATATTGAGGAATAGGAAGATAAAAGGTTTGCAAGTAATTAAATTTCAATAAATACAAATAAAGCACATTAAAATCAAAATACATTTTTGAGAAAGTAGAAACTTTAAAGGAGAACTAAATGAATTAGGAGAGAGAGTATCAAGTGTCAAAATTATCAAATAGCAACATGTAGTGTTGAGCTTTATACATTTATATAGATACATTATGTTAAACTTAGGAGTAAAATTGTGCTCTACTAAGGAGCAAAATTGTGCTCTTTTTTGTTCCTATGAGAAAAAATATGTGTTGATAATCAAATTTCAATAGTTCTTTCCAAAATCCAATAATGAAAGATTCTTGTCTATCAGACAGGGAGAGAATTTTCTCAGAAGTTCTCTCAAGTGCACTTAGATCAATAAAAATACCAAAAAAAATACTGAAAGGATATAAAAAATATACCAAACTCTCAAAAAAAAAAAACTAAATTTATGCCCAAAATTGACAAAAAATAAGGGAAAAGCCCATGTGGGTGGGTCAACCCATGAGCTTTGGTAGACGACCCACGAGGGTGGGCTTTTAACCCAAGCCCGTGGGTTGAAATGACCATTTTGCCCTTGCATGGTTCTAGGAATCCACACGCGTGGGTTCTAAACCTAAGAGCGTGGGTCAAGGACCCAAGCTCGTAGGTCCCTACACCTCGATTATAAAAATACATTTTTCTTTTTTGGAAGGAGGATTGGCACACACTTCAAGGCAAACATCTAGTGAGAGAAAACACTATAGTTTTGGAGGCCTTTCTCACACAAACACCCTCTCTCTCTCCTAACACACTTGGAGACCTATTTACACCAAACACCAAACCAAAATCTTTTTTTTTCCTTTATTTTTGTCTTAAGGTTTAGACAATTAAATCCAAACCGAGCCACATTTTTATCAAAGCATGCATCTAGGTTAATTACCCGGTCTCTCTAAGAATCTCCATATTTTTTATTATCATTAAAATCATATTTTTTTTATTTTTCTTTAATTTTTTGTACCATTTTCTTGCATTTTCCATCATTCTATGATTTTTATTTTTATTATTATTGTGATATGATAAAGTTGTGATTGTTACAATGATATGAAGTTTTGTGAATAAGATATGTATGAGGAGGAGGAAGTTCAGGTTGGATATGAGAGTGTTTGCATTCATTTTGCATTTTTTCCATATTGTGCATCATTTTCTTCCTATATTAAAAATGGGTATTTTAGCATAAAGTTAGCATTTTCATTATTATTTTAGCCTCGTTTTAATTTATTTTAATACTGCTTTATCTTATTTATTTTTATTAATATTTCTGCATTTTTCCTTATTTTATTGCATTTTATCATTTTTTTATTGTATTGATGTTATTTATGGTAAATATGACCCTTTTTTTTTTATCATAAAGTCTCCATTTTTAAGGTAAAAATTTCTCCTTTACCATTTTAATATTTTTATTTTATTTATATATCTATTTCTGTATTTTTATTATTTTTTGGTATTTTTGCAATTTTTGTTGCATTTATGCCTTTTATAGTAGATTTGGTCTTTTATCATAAAGTTTATATTTTTATGGTAAAAATGCCGCTTTTAGTATTTTTACCATTTTATTTCTGTCATATTTATTTATTTAATTAATTATTTCTGCACTTTATTTATTTTTATTGCATTTATGCTTTTTATAATAAATTTGATATCTTTATCATAAAGTTTACATTTTTATGGTAAAAATATAATCTTTTTTATTTTATTTATTAATTGCTGTCACCTTCATTCATTCATGTATTTATTTCAGCCCTTTCATTATTTCTATTGTCTTTTTTGCAATTATTATTGCATTTATGCTTTTTTGTGGTAAATTTGATGTTTTTATCATAAACTTCACCTTTTTATGGTAAAAATGTCATCTTTATCATTTTAATATTTTTGTTACTGTATTTTATTTATATTTATTAATGTTTCAGAATTTTTACTATTTTTATTACATTTTTTTCCAATTTCTATCATATTCATGCCTTTTATGATAAATTTGGTGTTTTTATCATAAAGTTCATATTTTTATGGTAAAAATATCATCTTTATCATTTTAATATTTTATTACTGCCATTTTAATTTATTTACATATTTATTGCTATATTTTTATTATTTTTGTTGCATTTTATAAATTTTTATTGCCTTTGTGCCTTTTAGGCGTAAAGTGGTTGTTACGCCTTGGATGAATTTTTATTATTCAGATTTGAAGTTTTAGAAACCTAAAATTTGTTTGCTTTTATCTTTGTGTTCTTGAGTAGAATACATACTTTAAGGAACATTCAAGTGGATTAATCATCTTCTTGTGGAGTGTTTCGAAATTGGAATTCAGAAATAAGTTTTCTTTATTCTAATTCTTTGATCATCTAAGTAATATGATTTCTAACCATTCTTAGGGATTATTGCTAAATTGACTATTGGGGCTTTCAAGTTAATACTTTTGGGAGTTCAAATACATAAAATGGTTCTCAAGATCCTTATCACTTTAGCCATTTTAAATTCTGCATTTTATTGTTTTTGTCGCAATAATTATATTTTTATTGCTTTCCTTGGTAAATTTTCATAAAGCTCCTATCTTTATGGTGAAAATTATATTTTTATCATCTCACTTACATTTTTATCATTTATATTGCATATTTATTATCCTTGTCATTTTATTATTTTCCTTGATAAACTTATTATTTTCATCATAAAGTTGATATTATTATGGTGATAATAATATCTTTATCACCTTTATCATTTTATTTGTATTCTTTCATTTTAATTTTTTTTATGCTTATTCCATCATGAAAATTTCATTTTTAATAATAAAAATGATGACTTCACACCAAAGTACCCTATTTCTAAAATCTTGCATCATGTATGCGTTAGCACCCTTGTTTGTTTATTTGTTTTATTTTATTTTATTTTATTTTAGTTATAGATATATAATTGCTTTAAATGTGATGTGGGTTTGCATGTGTGTGAAAACTAATCTTTGTTTTGCAGGTTTATTAGAATATATTTTTTATTTTCTATTTTTATGTAATTAATAGAATAGGCTCTTTTTAAGGCAATGTGATTCTTAATCCTAACCCCCCCCCCCCCTTTTAATTTTTATTTTAGATTTATTTAATAGAATAGTCTTTTTTCTTGGGTTGTAATTCTTAATCCCTTTCTCAGTTTTTATTTTGCTTATTTGCTTGCTTACTTTGATTATTTCTTGCATGCTTGTGTACTACATGCTTATTTGCTTACATGATTACTTGCTTGGTGGGTGCTTGCTTATTTATTATGTGATGAATGCTCGTCAATCCAACTATCCCACACTTTATTTCCAATTTAAATTGACTAATAATCAAGTGTATAACAATGCATCATAAAATCAAAATTAGGTGAAATAGTGAATAAATAAGCAACTCAGATTCTCTAGTTATGGAAGTGATTTTTCACTTCTTCCCAATTCAAGTTGGGTGGCGACTCAAAATCTACGTGGCCTAATTAGGCAGACCCTCTAATAAATAATAATAAATAGAAATCTAGTAGATTGTCGACATTTAGCCTATGTGCCCCAATGCTATAAATGCAAACTGATGCACATGATCCTAACGATCACAGGTTTTTGGTGACTCCACTGGGGAATACTAATTCAAGGGGTATGAATGAAAGACTATTTCTTATTGTGCATAACTTGCTTATTCACCTTCATAATAGTATAATTGCATGTCATTATACTCACTATATGCAACTTGGTCCATAAACCCTTGCTAATATTGAATGACATTGCCACCATGATTCCACTTAGGTCACGGGGCAATAAAGATAGGTATTATCACCTTTAGCCTTTATTTGATTAAGAAAAGTTGTAGGGCTTAAAGTGACGTGGCCCGACTCCCAATTCTAAAATGGGGTACAATTTTTCTCAAGTAGGTAATATAATGCAAGACTCACTGATTGAAATCCATAACCCTAGTTATATAGGGCATCCTCACTAAAGGAGCCCTTAGCCAGAAGCCCAATGCAGCTTATATAGATAAACCAGTAGAAATCTCCTATAGGATCTTACATAGATATTGCACACTATCCTAGACTTGATATTATCTGCTAGTCCTGATATTCACAAATGACATGACATCTCTAGCATTTGCCATCATTTATTGTCATTATGTCAGTCTTTATAGACTATCCATGCTAGGCTTATGTGATCCTCATTACCTTATGTAAGCCCGATACATAAGGAATGACAAGAATCATACACCTCAATTTGGATAGTCCATAAAGGCCGACAAATAGAGACAGCTTTTGATGATGGAACCTACAGAGGTCATCCATTTTTCTTTATCAGATCAAGTGTATAAATCAATAATTTAATTAGATTATGGACACTCATGCTGAGAGAGTCAAATTGTAAACTATCGAACAAAACCTTCATGTCTCTCTGTAAACACACCTAATGTTGATAAAAGGAACATGAACTTGGATCCTTTATATCAGCTATAGTCCATATGCTCGCAGGTGCATATGAGCTATATACGCCATTTATAACTCAATAATTGGGCCTTTTATTGACATTGTGTAGCTACCTTGAGTGCATTCGGGCATTGCTCCCTAGTTTACCTTTTGAGACTAATCATTATGAATGGAAACGACCTAGTCCGAAGTGGAACTATAGTCTGTCAATGGCTATGATTTAAAAACCCACCTAGGATAAAATTCTTTACTACGTGGAGTAATAAGGTC